>CM072514.1:58946990-59110397 GCA_036898135.1 Oncomelania hupensis | reverse complement strand
TATCATTACTCTTCTCATTGAACAGATCAAATTTTTCAATCCATACAGAACAGATGTAGAATCTACACATATTACTATACCGAGCACATCTAATGTAAACGTAAGAACATAATAATAACTTACAATTCATCAGTAAAGAGGAACAACGAAGCTTAACGTCCTATTGCATCAGCGTTAAGGACGATCACCACGTCGCCACCCTGACAATAATGATTATCATCATCATATCAAAGATGAGATCCTACGGATCTCTTTTAATGATCAGCTAGCATCATATAAACCTCGAGTTCGTAAACGCAATAAGGGAAGCAACTGTTTAAATTGCAATATTGGAATATGTCCAGAAAAAACCTCGAGTATCTCCCCTCTTTGATATAATGGTGCTGCGTTGCTGTGAGCTATCGGGAAAGACGAGACGCTCAATCGAGTCAATTCATACGCACATGCCATAGTTGTATGTAAATGCGCGGCGTCAAAGAGGTCTGAAAATTGTGTGTACCTTTAGTAAAATAATTAGATATTGCTCAAAATTAGTATGTATTTTAGGTTGTCCATAATGATGAGAGGAGATTTTTTGTCGCTTCTGTTTCAAGAATTGCGCCTTTTAGTGAACTAATTGAATATTTTGCGCTGTTTCCTGTCTACCAAGGGAAGATGGCGGATATGCTGGGTTAAGTTTACCGGTTTTCATTGTAAAATTTTTGTTGCGTCTTTAATTCTACCAAAATGAAGCGCCAGCAAGTCAGAGATGTTTCTCCGGTGGGTAGTAAGCGTTCCAGATCGTACGGTCCTCCAGATCATGACATGGGGAGAGACAGAATGAGTCCTGATTTCGATCGAAGAGGTGGAGGCCACAAATTTATGGGTGGACCACCACCCAGGGAGGGTAAGCCTTTCAGAGAATATGATGACATGGACCGATCTCGCAAAAATTTTAGAGATGATAGAATGCCAGACCCAGGGTTTATGCCTCATGGTCGTGGGGGTGGTGGCGGCGGTGGTGGCCCTCCACCTGAAAACGATTACAGGTCTTTGTGCATTACAAACATTCCTAGCAAACTTTCTGATGCTGAATTGAAAGATGGTTTGATGCATGAATATTGGAAATTTGGTGAAATGAATGTGAAAATTACATTTAATGGTGAACAAAGAATTGCATACTTGAATTTCAAGTACCCTGAGGATGCTCGAGTAGCAAAACACAAAGGAAGAAATGATATGTTTGACAGACCTGTTCGCATTGAGCCTGTGTACAACAAAAAGCGCAGTGGTAGCCCCAATGAATATGCCAATAGAGACCATTTTGCTTTTCACAATCGCCGTAGCTCTCCTCCACCAGGGTATCAGGGTGGCCCCCCAGGTCCACCTCCACACATGCAAAGGGGACCTCCGGGTGGTGGGCGTCCAGGGCCCCCAATGGGTGGAGGGGGTGGTGGAGGTGGTGGCGGCAGTGGTGGTGGCCGAGGTCCCCCGTTTCCACCTGATAGAGGTCCCATGATGTTCAACAGTCCTCCCCCAGTTCAAGAACAACATGATGGCGGTAGTGTAGGTGGAGGTAGTAGGAAAGACGGAAAGTTTCCTTACCACCTTGATCACATTGATCCGGAGTTTGATGATAAAGCAACCAGAACATTATTTATTGGAAATCTGGATGTGAATATCACAGACGTAGATCTGAGGCATATTTTTGAGAAGTATGGGTTTGTTGAAGACATTGACATCAAGCGCCCTCAGAAAGGTCAAGGAAATGCTTATGCATTTTTGAAGTTTGTAAACTTGGATTGTGCTCACAGAGCCAAAGTAGAGATGTCTGGAAAATACATTGGAAAGTTTCAGTGCAAAATTGGGTATGGTAAAGTGACTCCAACAACTTGTTTGTGGGTAGGCGGTATTGGTCCTTGGGTGTCAAGAGAAACGCTTGAGCAAGAGTTTGATAGGTTTGGTGCAATTCAAAGGATAGAGTGGCCATCTGGCAAAAGTTTTGCTTATGTGTTGTACGACAGCATCGATGCTGCAAAAGCTGGATGTCAGGAAATGCGGGGTTGCCCTCTCGGTGGGCCAGACCGGCGTTTGCGGGTTGATTTTGCTGACGTTTCTCATATCAACAATCCAGTAATGCATGCAGCTCCACCACCACCACCACCTAGAAATTATCCAGGTCCTGATCGTGACTTTGATAGACCTCCACCATGGCGCAGCCCTGGCGGCGGCGGAGGAGGTGGCGGCGGCGGCGGCAATGGCAACATGGAGCGTGGTCCTGGTCGTCGAGAGGATTGGCACGGCAATGGAGAACCGCCTTTCCGTAATGACCAGAGACGTGGAGATTACAGACCTGACATGGAAAGGGGGCGAAGTCGCGATGACTGGCGCGAATATCCTGACGATGACAGGCATCGCAGACCCAGATCTCCTGGAGAATATGCCGCTCCTCCTCCTGGGTACCCCAGACGTAGCCGCTCCCCTGCTGACCGGCGAGAATTCCACCTGGACCGAAGAGAAGACATGCGTGGCCGAGAAATGGGTGAAAGAGATGTGGGGCGGCGCGATGACAAGAGGTCTGAATCAAGCATGGATGCCATCGAACTCATACGCAGTCTTAATGATCTTGCCAAAAATTTGCCCGTTGCTTGGAACGGGGCATTGATTTTGAAGAACAGCGCCTTTGCTGCACGCATGCATGTTGTGAGTGGTGATGTAACAATTGTAGACACCCTAATGCGTGACCCCACCACCACAGAGCCCCCAGTGCTGCGCATCACACAGCGCTTACGCCTGGATCAGCCCAAGCTTGAAGATGTGGGACGGCGAATTTCTAGTGCTGGACCCCACGGCCACTGCATTCTGCTGGCTATGCCTTCCATGGTGCACAATTATGATGAGCACACAGGAGTGGCTCAGCAGCGTCCACTGAAGAATCTTGTGTCCTATTTGAAGCAGAAGGAAGCTGCAGGAGTGATATCTTTGCCCCCTAACCCAGCAACTAACAAGAATGTTGGTGTTCTGCATGCTTTTCCTCCGTGTCAGTTTGGATACAGTTTCTTGCTTCAGCGATCACCAAAACTACCACCAGATTTTTCTGCTGTGAAAGAGGAATATCTTGTAATAGTGGTGGTGGTTGGAGCCAACTGAATCAAGTGATTTGAAGAAGATTCTGATCTGGAATGTTCAGAAATATTAATTGGCAATCTGTGTGTACATACAGTGTTTGCTTTGGCTTTGTGAAAATAAAATGCTACTTCAAACTGATTTTTTTGTGGAAGTTGTTCTCTGTAGTGTAAACCTATAATTAAGTACTATTACAGTACTGTTACTTCACGCAAAAGAAGCTCATACATTTTGAATTCACATTTCATTTTAATGTTTAATAGAACAGCGAAAAAATTCTGTATATTTTATAACAAGATACCTTGTCTTTTTACTAAGTCAGAAATTTTAGGTTTAGTAATTGCAAATAAAGCTGAAAAGGAATTTTAAGTAAAGTAATTTATGATAATAAAGTGAACCATGCAGCTTCAGCACAAAGTGAAAGATTGTCTTAGTTGGTATGGGGTGAATTAATCGGTTTCCAAAAGATTCGTGGGAATGAATCAATTTACAAAAAGAGGAATACATGGCAGACTGCCTCTATATCATTTTCCATGATAGTATTGTGCAGTTGTTTTTACTTGGACTTTTAATATCTGTTTAAACTGGAACAAGAACCCTTGCAACCAACCAAAACTGTCCGTGTCCGAATTTTTTAATTTTATGTTTTTTTAAAATAATAATTTAGATTAGAATGATTTTATTCCTTTATGCATATGATTTTGTATTGGATGAATTGCAAGGAATGCTGTTCCAGTTTTGAGCAGATTTAAAAATCCAGTAAAGGTAGACTAAGCGGAAATAAGAGGGGCTGTCAAGCTTTGACAATTTGGATCGGTTACACTGCTCTGTGCAAAGATCCGACTACACAAATATTTGCTTGGTGAAAGTATCCCCATAGCTTAAATTTACTGCTACTTCTCAAAGCAAAAACAAAACAAAAATAAAAAAATAAAAACTGTAATTGAAACAGTTGTTATATATAAATTTATACAAACTTTTTTTTTTTTTAAAGTTCAATCACTGTTTCATGTTGTTTTAATATTTGGCAGGCTGTTCCTTTATTGTTGTAATTGATATAAGATGTGTGGAATAAAAGCTTTCTTCCAAATTTCCATGCTCACCCTCACAATTGGTAGAATTTATTAAAAATACAACCTCAAGATGTTGTAGGCTCACTGCTTTGGTTATTAGAACCATCCACTTAATTGTGAGGTGGCGTGTGGGTGGCGGTCACTATTTATATAGTTTAACTTTAATTATAATTTGAGTATTCATGAACTAATTTAATGTCAGTACAGTTGTACGGCAACTTAAAAATACAAGATTTAATTTGTCTAAAGAGTAAAGTACTGTAGTAAAGAGGTATGCATTGAAAAAAATGGCTTATATTTGTACAGATTTGTGTTGAATGCTGTTATTTTGTAACTTGTAAATCATCTGTTTTTATACCAATTGCGTTGTTTGTCATGGACTAGGTGTACTCTCATAGTAAGATTTATGTAGTTATTCATAAAAATGTTTAAAAAATTTTTTGAAAACAGATAGAATAACTCTGAAAACATGAATTTGCAATGTGACTGTCAAAGTAGACTCAGTGTTCTGCTTTCCATCTTTGCCAATTCATGATGTAGGAGTTATTCCCTGCTTCATTTATAATGTAGTTGATTGAAAACCTATACAAATTTGAATCATACAGCGTTTAATTATGTATTTTTTAATCTTTCACTATTCATCTGTAGTTCGTCAAATTTTTTAGGAAAGGAAAACAGTGGAAGGGTAACTGGGGGGGGGGGGGGAGGGTGGTAGGAGGGGTAAGAAGAAGTGATTCTAAGGGGATTTTGAGTTTTTTGGTTTAGTTTAGTTTATTATTTTTATTCAGAATCATAAACCGCCATTTCTAATTTTTTGACTGGCCATATAGCCTGCTTTACTAGTTGCAGATGTTGACATATATTTGTTGTTTTTGTAATTATGTTGTTATCAGAATTAATGACTATTTCAACATCTTGAAACAAAAATATGTGCTTTATGCAAACGTAAAGAAGTGAGCTTCAGTAGATCTATTCATCATTTCATGTGACTTGTGAAAAAGTGGCAATGAGAAGTTCAGCAATTTACATTGTCATATACTTGTATGAAAGTGCTATTGTTTTCTTCCATTTCTACAAGTGTAAATCAGCCAATATTGCCAGCTTTGGTCACAGCTTTGCCTCTTTTAGTACACTATTGTGATATATAGTAAGAAACATCTGTGTCAGTCGCTGAGATGCTTATGTTCCAGCACTTGTTTCTCTGCCGCTAGTCAGTGCCAGTCATTCAGTGTTTTTTGGTGTGTGTTTTTTTTTTAATTGTGCAAGAGCGTCTATCATTCTTTTCTTTGTTTTCTTTGAGATGGTGAATGCAACCTGTGTTTGTATATAATGAGATGGTGAATTCAACATTTGTTTGAAGCAGTGAACTGCCTACATTTATAATGATTATTCTGAAATGTGTTAACGAGTAGAAAAGTTGTTTTTGAATCTGTGTTTAAGGCGTTGGCATGTGTACCAATTAATCATTGTTGGTACAGAGGTGAACATATTTGTTGTTTATTCATATCTTTTTGAGCATCATTTGTTAGTGGAATACTTCACAAAAAAGTGTGTGTTCATTTACAGTGTCGAAATTAACTAGAAACAAAATTCAACAAAGAATAGATGTATCAGAAAATGCTTAACATTATGGAATGCCTTGTTTTATTGTGCTACACATACAGTTCCAGATAGCATTTCCATTCATCAGTGGGGGTAAAACAACTGCGATGATAAAATTGTGCTGAAGGTGTACAAAATTATGTGATGTAATGTGTGAAACACAGGATACATGTATCTCTATCTGTGCTTCTTATTATGATTTTCAATTGATGGTGTACTATGAATTGTCGTCTTTTAAACCTGCATTATCTTTGTGTGAAATTTTGTTTTCTCCCATCTCGTTTTCATGTGTTTACCTACCTGTGTATATAACAGTATTGTAGCGCACAAGTTGAACAACACTCTGTTACAACCGTTACCACCACCACCACCAGCAAAGGATCATGGACCATCCTGACAGCAAAGTTAAACTCTTTTGCTGCTGCTCCAATGGCACCTCAAACTTGCCAGTCTTCTTCCTTTGTCTCTTCACAAGTCTTGCCCAGGCCTAGAAACATCCAACTGCCATGGAGTCAGCGACGTCTCTTGGCCATTCTGCCATCTTGCTGCTCGCTAAATTGAATGATAAAACCTGCAGATCTCTCAATGGTGAGAACACTGTGTATTTGCATTATTCAATTACTTCTTCTTCTTCTTCTCCTTCTTCTTCTTCTTCTTCTTCTTCTGCAGTGTAACATAATGTTGAATTTACTAATAATGTTTTGGACCAGTTGAGTTTGTAATTGCTCACATATTAAAGAGATTTGTTTGTTTGCCAAAATATAATTCGCTTGATTTGTTTACAATTACATGCATTTGACTCCCAAGGAATACTTTGATCTTAAAGTACCTGGAGACATTCCAAGAAGGGTGTTTACAACAGAATGAGCAATGACACTTCATTTTTTGCTGAAAAAATTTATTTTGTTTCAGAGTTCAGGATCTTGATGCAGTTCTAGGTAGTTTTGTTTTTAGAAGAAAAACATACCCACATGTATGATATTCCTATTCATTATATTTGTTTCAGATGATCTTCAGTGTGTGGTCCCTGCAGTTAATCAATTTCTATTAATTAAATTTTGATTCCGATGATCTTAAGTGTATGGTCCCAGCACTTAATCAATTTCCATTCATTATATTTGTTTCAGGTGATCTTCAGTGTATGGTCCCAGCAGTTAATATCTAAATACACCAACTTGACCTCTGCTGGGTAAAGGGCTCCTCACTGTCATTGTTTGAGTAAGTTTTGCTTCATTTTTCCTGTTTCAAAAATTTTGTTGGCAGTAACTAGGTAGTCAAAAAGCCATTTAAAAAAAATGATTTCCTCATCACAAAACTGACATAGATTTAAAGAGCTTTTCATTCTGAACACAGTGGTATATTTTTTTCCCCCATAGGACAAATAGGTAAAAAGTTATTAATGTTTGAAAATGCCGAATGTTGGTGTTTTTTTGGCAACGTTTTGGAATTGAAGAAATTGACAACTTTGGAGTCTCAAAGTGAAGCCAATATTGATACCAGAAAGCTGATTTTTGACAGGTAACCCCTTCATATGTTATACTCCAAGCCCAATTTTCTTCAGGCCTATCCCATGTAATGTTCAGCCGTTTTGGTGCTTCAAAGTTGGGAAATCATCAAATTCGCAGTGCGTGCCGGCAAATTATAGGCCTACTAGTGTGCTACTACGCTCAGCACTCGTGTCGCTGAATAGGCCTACGAGTTGGCCATGGCCGCAAGAAAACCCGAACACCGTTTGGGTACACTTTTCTACGGCAAAGCGCTCCGCGATAGAGTAATGCACAAATTAATAAATACCCTAGTTTTATAAAGGAAAGTCTGCTCTTTATTTCTTGCTAATTTTTAAACTTCTAGTTAAAATCAAACTTACATCAAAACCGCTTTATCCACTTTGTTCGGCTCGTAACAACACTTTTACACATGAGAGCTCACCATATTTGATATGAGTCATTCTTTGCTAGTCGTAAATGTTGGGGTACATTTTGTTCAAGGCCCATAAAAAAAAATGTAAGCTAGTTTTGAAACAAAATAAAATTAAATTTGTACTCTAATAAGGTAAATGCAACTGGAAAAACGGCACCATGGCAGATAGTTAATTATTAGTATGGTAAATATTGATTTAAATGCAATTTTTTTGGCTAAAAATGGCGTCTGACAAAAGCCCTTCACACCCCTTGCGTTTTAAACTCCCCATTAAAAAACGGTAAAGATTACTATATCTAACTGATTAATGAAATGTGATTGTCCATGGTTTGAAGAAAGTAGCAGCACAGTCAGTTGCTTAAATTTGCTTGATTTTAGCCGTAAATTTGGGGTTTAAAAAAGAGGGTTACTTGCGTACTCATGATGTCACAAAAATCAGAATCTCAAAGCAAGGTCAAGCAGACGACACAAGAATTGAATTATCAAAATCTAATAGGAATTAAACAAACAAGCGAAAAACACGCACATTGGTATGAAAAATAACGCAGAAGACATGTCAGGAGATTTGTAGTAATTTTTTTAAATTATGGTGTTACATTCGTCATGCAAGTAACCAAAGTTTGTTTTTAAAGTTTGTTTTTTTTAAGCTTCTACTTCGCGGAGTGTAAATGGCCTGGTAAGCTGCATTTCCAAACTCTACACACAACTAAATGACGTTTTATGGAAAATAATCCCGTGATGTTCATTTCTACATCAAATTCTATGACGTGTCACACGGAACGAAAGAGAAATGCGCAAGAAACCGCTCAATTTGTTTGGCTTGGTACACGCAAATCAAGTGTTGTTTCGTTTGCACTACGTTTTGTAGCGTCGATCGTTAAGTTTAAAAGTGTTTCTAATGCTTTATTTTATTCAACAAAAGACTCGGTTATTATCGAGCAGCAGAATTTTAAGAATGTTAATCAGTTCAACAGTGACTGCACTCCGATTGCCTGAAGATAGTGTCATGTATGATGCAAGAAACCGATAAATACAGTGATCAGCTTTGTTCTGGTAGAAAATGTGTTGTTTTCTTACGTATTGTATTTGTTTCGTAGGTTAAATTAAAAGTTTCAAAGGTAAAGAGCAGTTATTTTAAATAAAGAACAACCAAATTATTCTGTTTTTATTTGCTTTTCGTTTATTGCATTTATCTTGCAGTCTTTTTTACTACTTAACATGCGATGGTGTCGCGCATCATGCAAGTTACAATTTTCATTTTCTTCTTCTCTTGTCATCAAAGAATAAGTTTAATTAGGTTTTGATTGAGTTATTGTGTGTGTCTGGATGTTGAAAAAATGTGACTAGAGTATGATTTTGACAATATAGAAATTCAGTCTTTGGTAGAAAAAAATAAGTGGCTTGGTTACTTGCATATGGTGTCACACAATTCCTTGCGTCACACTCCTTGCTAGTTTCCCTCATTAATTAAAAAAATCATTCAGATTTAAAGAATAAGGAGTACTCCTATCATATAAAAAGATATTTGTCAAATAAAGTAATTTCAAGTGGTACATTTAATGTTTTAGTGTCACAACATCATGCAAGTAACCGGCGTGGTGACCCCTAACAAGAATCGATTTTTTGTCAAAGGTGGTATAGCTGCTGTTTTAGTGTTTACATATTCAGATAATTGAAAGATTTCCCTACAAAATGGCACTGGTTGATTGATTCTATTAGCAAGTTTTATTTTTGGGTAAAAGGCCCCTTTTGTTTACGATTAGCAAAGAATGACTCATATGTAAATGAAGCTAAGTATCCGAACTTCTCATTGGTTCTTATTTTTAGGCCATCCAATGAACTATCTCAAAGCGCTTGAAACGAGCCACCTCTCAGCAAACGACGCTGACAACTTTTTCGCACCGGCATTCAGCGCTCGGATAGGGGCGTATTCAAAAGCTGTTTTCTCGGAAGTTTTCGCATAAACATGCATTAAAAACAACACAGATGTAAAGATAAAGCTTTCAATTTTTATTTGAATACAGCCACTGTTTGTTTTAATGCAGTTTTACATTAATAATAAGTGTTGAAAGTGAAGTCAAAACTGAGTCAAAACTGCCGAGCGGACAAGAGCCAATGAAGGGCTTGGAGTACCTACAGTAACTGAGCTGCCCACCTTTGGCATTATTTGTTTATTATTATTTATTTTATTGTTTATATATAGCGTTTTTCCACCCCAGGTGGGGATGCCGGGAGTTTCTGTATAAATAGTATTCCCACTTTGTGGAAATTTAGTACTTTAAATTCCCACTGTCGTTGTCTTTCTCCTTTGTTCTTTCTCATTCCTACTCTGTTCTATCAATCTACTATTCTATCTTTGCTAGACCAGTCACCTACCTTTTTTCTTGAAAAAGCTTGGGAATATTGGACGCTTTCTACCAAATGGTCACTAGGGTTTCCTATGATATTATTATTTAGCAATGTAGGCATTTTATATGTATGTATTTTGTTGATATTTTTTAATGATTGTATTTCATTTTGTTTTTGTAAACGGGGGTTCGATAAATTAGAGTAGTAACTAGTATAGCCTCAATGTCCCCTGTGTGGGATGCCTTTATTGTAAAGTGACCGGCTGGTAGAGTGCTTTCCACTATGGTTGTTTTAACAGATCCTTTATACGGATCAGGGGTGAGTCCTCTTTCAACCAAGTTGTGGTCGTGATTCGGCTCTTTGCAGTCCACTAACCCTGTCATCAATGAATAACTAACTTTTCCAGCCCAAGAGCAGCTCAAGACGCTGGCCGATACATGATCTAACACAGGTTGAATGGGGTGTCCACTTGTTGCCTTAGGTGCATGGTAAAGCACAATCCTGGGCGACTGGGAATGGTGATAGAAGGGATCTTAGTGCTTGCTGAGTGTTCGTATGTATGTAGCTGGCACTGTAGGACATGAGCATTGTGATGTTCTCTATCCCTCACTTAATACAGTGTGAAAATTTTAACTATTTTAATGTTGTACTTTATTCATGTTGCGTCTGACAACAAATTTGACGGTATGTCTTTCTGATTTACACTGGCAGTTAAATTAACTTTCTTTGGTTTGCAGACATTGGTGGGAGCAAAGTCCAGTACAGGAGATGCAAGCTTGGCAAACAATTTTCATCATTGGAATGGCATGTTTAACCAACTGGCTCATCTGCCTGCTGTCATCTGAATTTGATGACTTGGTCAAGAAGTGGTGGTGGTAATTGGTGACTGTGAACAGTTTCGCGAGGAAAGGACTCAGCTGTATTTTCTTGTGCATCGTTTCTTCTTTGATTTTTAGATTTATCAAGTTGTGGTCCTTGTTTTTATTATATTGATTCCTTGGTCAGTGAAAAGTAGTTGATAGCCTGTGATGTGATGTGATGTGAACACGTTTTGGGGTGTGTAGCTTTCACAGTGGACGAGATCGGAGATCAATGCACATTTTGGAGCAAATACATAGACAACTGAGAAAGCATTACGATCAGGTGGTATTATTAAATAGTATATAGTTGGTGGTGGCTTTATGTTGTGGTCCACAGTTTAGTTTTCATGCAGAATAATGCAAGACAGTGCACAATTTCCTTAAGCAGCCATTTTGTATTTGCATTTGTTTTAACAACATAAGCATTTACAGATTTTATTGTTTTACAAATAAACAGCATGGCAGTTTTTAATACATCCAACAGCTGAGTATAACTTTTTTTGCTACCAAAATTATACAGCAAAATGCTGATACATTGTTGTTCAATTATTATTATTATTATTATTATTATTATTATTATTATTATTATTATTATTATTATTTTTTTTTTTTTTTTTTTTTTTTTTTTTTTTTTTTTTTTTTTAAAGCTGATATTAGTGTAGAGAGAGTCCTTCTGCACCACACTTTTTTGCCTCATAGGCTTGTGCATGCAAATGCATACATTCCTGCTGGAATCATGATGGTGTTGGCAAATTCATTATTGAAGTATTGATTTGTAACTTTTGAAGAAGCTAAAACTAGTTTTAAAAAATATCGAAAGTGCATAGATGCAGCATAGAGAAATATCATGTAAAGACTGTGAAAATGGACACTTTAAATGGAGCTAAAACCAACTGATAAAAAAACAAAGCACTTTTATTTTGTTCTTAATACACTGTCAATACATAATGATGTATTGTACATATACGTATGTAAATAGAGTTAAATATTGCACTTAATGTGTTTGTGAAAGCTACATTATATACTCGATATAGACACTATTTCTTTTCACTTTCTCACAGCTGTTTTACTTTCGTAGTTTTGTAGTGCTAGCTGGGCTCAAAGGCAAGTGTAAAAAAAAATTCTACTTTGACCAAAATGTGCGATCAAATTGTGCTGTTTCTCATTTAACTTTTATGTGAAAAATGTGCAGTGTTGTTCATTTTAATTGGACTGAAGATAAAACTGGCATAGACAAAAGTGTAATTCTCAGCAGTGCTGTGGTGTCTATGTGGACTAGCTTCGATAGTGACAGTTGGTTATGTCAGTAATGATCAAGCCGCTGTGCAAATTTGTGGTGACAAAAGTTCATAGTGCTGCTATACCTTGCTTAGGGCATGACTTCTTGTGGATTCTCATTGCTGCACAGTGGTTGAAGGGAATTATTCTTTGTTTCTAGTGGAATTCGTACATGCTGGCAGGGTTTAGCTTCATTTGGCTGTCAGTGTGATATAAAAAGAGTGAAGACTTACAAAAGAAAATAGCATGTTTGCATGACCTTCCTAAAACCTTTAGTAACATTTGATGTGCTTTATATCATGTGTGTCTTGTACAATTTGTACCCTTTGTTTTTAACCACCGCCTGATAAAACGTGAACAAGGCATTTTACATATAGTGTTGTCAGTATGTACTTCTGTTGATCAGTGAAGTGGGTCTAAGGAAAACATAAATTTATCTACTGGTGTTATTGTGCAAGTTTTACATTTAATGCTGTGAATTTGTGACCAAGCAGTTGATTTTTCCCCCCGCCATACAATATGTTACATATTGTGCGTGTACAATTTGCTTTGTGTTGTTTTTTCTTTTTCTATAGACCACTACCAATAAACCTTTTTTGTGTATGCTTACAAAATCTGACTCCAGTTTATTTTGTGAATATGTTGGTGACGTGTGATTTGTGCTGGTGGTGAAATTCAGCGTGTGACAAATATTCATTTGTGTTGAGATGTTGCCAACAAAGAAAAAGTAGTGACAGTATTTAGCAGTTCCAATCTTGCCATGAGTGTCACAAGAAAGAAGTTGTATTTTACTATTTATGACCCGTGCAAAATCAGTTCCACCAAAACATCCAAATGAAATTGATTGTACAGATTCAGCTTGAAAATAGTTACGAGATTCAACCTTGAGGCTTTGGCATAGTGAACATATTAATTTACAAAGTTTATGTTGTTGATAATGAAACATTATCAATGGCATGTCATACAGTGCTAAATTCAGTATTTTATTGGTGCTACATGTGTTGTCCTGAAACCGTGAAAGTGAATGCTTCAAATTACAATTTTGTTAAAATTACATTCTTGATGCAGAGTCAACATCAAAAGCACCAAAGAAGTGTGTGCTAAATCTGATTTCAGTTCGAATTCTCTGCATACATTTATTGAAAAGATATGTTCAGTGTTGCCATTCTCCAAACGGTTGAACATTTTTGTTGAAGCAATATTCATTTCACTTAATTTCAGTTAAGTGAGAGCAGCAGATTCAAGTGAGTGTGTGCTGATGAACGAATTTCTAGTGACCTAGATTGTGTGTAAATGTGTGTGTGGTGTGGTGGGCTGTGTGTCTAAATTATTTTTTAAAATTGTGTTAGTGCTGACAAGATAAAAGAATGTGCATACGACAAAGGATGCTGAAAAGCATAAAACTTCAATTTGCAGCTGTATTATTTATTTCGTAAACAATTTTATAAAAACCATGGAGTAAGCTTGAAGTAGAAACTTTGGCACACCCACATGGTCCAGCTATGACCAATAAAGGTTCACTGGACCCTATAAACAAGAAATCAAATCAAATTTGACATGATCTGCACAATACTGCAAGCATTCATTTACTAGGAATACAGCTAGCCATCACACGACAGACAATAGTCAGCAACCTGGGTAAGTATGTGGATGTGGATGAGTCTGGGACGGAGAAAATTGGTCTGCAATGCAGTTAGCTTTTAATTTTAGAGATGAGGAAAGTATTTGACAAGCGAAAGTGATGAAGATCTCTCCATTCTCACACTGGAAATATGGTGATGGTTGTGTATAGTTTCATTTTTTGACCCTTTTTTTTTTAAAAGTGATTTTAGAGTGTTGATACAAAAGATAATCCAGATCCTGTTGTTATGCAGATGAAACTGGTATACATATTTATATATATATAGAGAGAGACAGAGAATATTCAAAGTGGCTCACCTTACCCCATCACCCTACTAAATAAGTGAACATCCTTGGCACACAGAGGTTCATTATTTTCACACATGCATCAGGCATGATTTCGTATTTTAAAATCTTATAAAAATTTTGGTATGTGCTACAAGTTCCATCCACATCCATCTTTATGGCTTTTACTGTTTTAGTCCATGGTAAATCACAGCCACAAGACATCTGCTCATTGCGATATTAACTCACTCTAAAGACATTACTTACTATCAGAATTTTAAAGTTGGCGCCTCGGGCAGCTTGAGTTAGATACTGTATCGGCCAGCCCCTTGAGTCGCTAAGTACGGTGAGATATGTGCGCTATAAAAATCCTTGATAATAATGAAACAATAATTTGTAATTTTATTTGTTTAAAAATATAATAAGAAATAAACACATAATCAAGTCAAGGTAATATATATATGTAACATGTGTTGCTTCATTATAAGAATGTTGCTGTTTGTCATAAAGCAAAGAATATATTTATAGTATAAATAAATTATTATTATTATTATTCATTCTGTGATCTACACTAACCTATGTAGGACATTTACGGTAGACTTCTGTACTGTAGATCATAATGATAATGATAACACTAGAAAATGTATACACTTTTTACACTTTTTATAGTATTGTAATAGTTTACATAAACAAATTTATTTTATTCTGCAATCTAGTTAAGTTTATAACTGAGGGCAGTCATGTAGATATGTGATATGGAATCTCCTTCTTCCAGTTAAACTGAGTATGCCAGAAAATATATCTCATTTACTTTACAAAGAAAGCTCATTATTTAAACAGTATTTACTGAGTGTCAGATGGGAAATAATTGTGATACTTTTAATGTATGCTAACACATGATAAGGATGATCCAAATGAAAACGGTGAAGTTTTTCCAAATTTAATGAGTGACGATGACATTTTGTGTTTAAAAGTGAAACGTTGAGGGACTAAAATGCAATGTGAGTAAAGAGGTTTTCTCTGTGATGCAAAATTTATTAGTCGGCAGGTTAACCGTGGGCTTGCCTTTTTTTCTTTCCTTTTTTTTTTTTTTTTTTTTTTTTTGGGGGGGGGGGGGGGTGTGTGGGGGGGAGAGGGGGAATTGGAAAAGAATGTGTCAAGGACCCGAGAAAGTGAATGAGTTTGCAGCATCTTCCCTTCGTTCATGATGACAAAAGTGAGATTTGACTTGGCTCCAAAATAAAACTGAATAGTGTGAGTCCAGAAAAGCAGATTGGTACCAAACATAAAAGTCAGCAAAGTTATGTTTTTCTTTTGTTTTGGGCTGTAAAATTTCAGCTGAAAGTCAACAAGTGTGAATTTGGCTCCAAATTAAAAGTCACCAAATGTGACATTTTCCATTTGTTTTGACTCTCAACAAAAGTGACATTTCTATTTGTTTTGACTCCAAAACTGAACATCAACAAGGTGACACATTCTTTTCTTTTCTTTTTTTTTTTGCTCTGAACTGCATGAAACTTGAAAGTCAACAAAAGTGGTTTTCCATTTTTCGGACTACAAAGTAATAATCAATGGCATGATATTTATTATTTCCTTTTTGTCTTGGCTAAGTCTTTTTTTTTTCTTTTGTGGTCAGTTTTGCAGCATTCTAATATGTTTTAACAGAAATTTTTAAAAAGCATTTATTGCTGTATTTTGAAAACTGAGATTGATCTACTACACATTTTATTTTTTTAAATTAATTAATTATTTTTTTTGTTTTAAAAGAAAATAAATGAATAACTTTTTTTTAAGCACATATAGATTTACATTATTGTGATTATTAAATTTAAATAACTTTTTCAAGATTTTGATCTAATTTAAAATGTTGGTACATTTTTACATGTTAAAAAAAAAAATTTCCTTTAAAATTTGGATATATCATCTGGCAGTGCCTCTGACATTGCTTTCTCCACAGGTAGGTTTTATTTATTTATTTACTTATTACAAATGTATTTATTTATTAAATTATTTATAATTATTTTGTATTTCATTAATACTTTTTATTGTATTCATTTATATTTTGTTATATTTTTATCTATTTAATTTTGTTTTTTTTAATTATTTTAAATGTATATAAAGTATTAAGGAATGAAAATAAAAATAAAAACATTTTTAAAAAAAACATTAACAGGTTGTTATGTTATTGAGTTGGAGAAAAAGAACGTTTGTGAATAACACAACAATTATTGATACTTGGAATTTTCAGCTCTTATTTTCCTCGCTTCTCTATCAACAGATACTGACGTGAACACACACATGCACTCTCTCTATCTCTCTCTCTCTCTCTCTCTTTCTTTGAGAGCACAAACACGTGAGTGAGTCGTATTTATTCAAAGCGAAATGATCTATACTTTTTTTTTTCTTTTTTAATTTTCAGCTGAACATACAACATTGAGGTTTGATAATAGACACAGGGCTACAATCACTGTAAACCAGAGGAAAGGGAAACAATTTCCTGAGTGTCAGGACTGCTTAGACCTTAATAATCTCAGTTATTACTTCCCTTTGACACTAACTCACTCTCTCTCTCTCTCTCTCTCTCTCTCTCTCTCTCTCTCTCTCTCTCTCTCTCTCTCTCTCTCTCTCTCTCAATTAAAATAAAATTCCGTAGTATAGAGCCTGGATCTCCAGAAATTTGCAATTTTTTCGTGACAATGAAATAAGCCAGAAATTGTATTTGTTTTTATAATGACGAGGTCAAAAGCTGCCCAAACCCAATATATATAACATTTCAAATTGAATGGACAAGCAATTTCTTAATGTTTGGGAGTGTAAAGGAATCCATTGTTTCCAGAATCCAGGACATTTTTGTATTTCCAGACGTATCTGTAGTCGGGAATCAGAACGTGCCAAACGTCGGTCTATCGGTCCGCTACTCGCCATATCTCAAGAACCACTGAATGGATTTTGACCAAACTTCATAGGCACATTACCTAGGCTAGTGGTCTGCCTCCCCTGGCATCATATTTGCTCTCTATTTAGTTCTCTAAAATATTGTCGAGGTAGCATCGCTGCTTCCAGATTATCATTGACCCAATCTTTGCACTGACAGAGCAAGACATATGCTCTTGCTCTGTTATGGAATTTCGTTTTAAAAATACTTATTGCGATTTTGTTCGGTGATTGTATTATTTTTATTTTTTTTATAACCACGTTCAGTTAAATAATCTTATATAAAAGCATATCATCTAAATAATTGTTTGTTTACCCAAAAAAATGTATGATTTCTCTAAATAATTTTTTTTCTGTAAATAACTTATTATTTACTTAAACAATACATTGTTTACGTAAATAAATAATGACAAAGGTTAAATAAGGCATTGTTGTTAAATAAGGAATTATTTCCACATATTTTGCATTATTTAGCAGAATTTACTAAATAATGTATTATTTAGAAAATGTTGTTAAATTATGCATTATTTATATTTTAAAAAATTCATTAATTGTTTAGGAAATGCAATTTTCATTATTTAGGGGATTCCAGGATTCGCTTAAAATTTTGCTTTTTATAATTTAACTACTTTCTATCATTAAATGCAAGGTCTTTCCAAAGATTGTGTATCCAAAATTTGTGTTAATATTTTGAAACATAAATCAAATTCGAAAACTAAACGTCTCTAACGTCCCGAACACAAACGAAAGGTCAAGGTCAATTTTGTGCAAGAGTGTTGAATGTTTTCAGTATCTCTGTCAGAAGTTCAGTTCAGTTCAGTGATTAAATTAACGTCCCCGGACACAATGCATATAGGGGACAACATCCGTCAGAAGAAAAAGAGTGGTTGCAGTAGAGGGAGTATTGAATTGTTCAAAACTGAAATCAACGCTTCTGCTATCTTGTGTTCACAAGATCGCCATTAACTTGCGGTGGTCCTGATTTGGCTCGTAAGAGTCCGCTGGACCTAAAGCAATAACCATGTAATGTAATGTAATGTAATTAACTTGGGAGTTCTCCATGTTTATTTACTCTGAAGGCTGTCCCGCCAATGCAGAAATAATTATAGATCCCTCTTTTGGGGAGCTGTTACCGTTGCAGTTTCGTATATTAATACTGTTGGGAAAAAATAATAAGAGTGAACTAAAGCATGGCCTCCTTTTAAATCGCAAAACAACGTAAAATCACGATTCTCCCATTTTCTTTATCACTACACACAACCTCACTGTAATACGACTTGTATCTGCGAATCCCCTAAATAATGAAAATTGCAGTCCCTAAACAATGAATTGTTGACGTACATAAGGATTTATTTAGAAACATCTTATAAACAATACATTATTTAGCAAATACTGTTAAATAGTGGGGCCGGGTAGCTCATTTGGTAAGAGCGTCTTGCTAGTAACCAGAGAGAAAGGAAGAAGAGAGAGATCACTTCGCGATATCGCCTCTATGAGAAGTGATGTACGGTGGAGGAGTTACGTCCCTTCAACCTCACATGGGCTTGCTTTCGGTTCTTAGTCTCTTGTCTATATATGGGGGTTTTTAATTATATTTAAAAAAAATGTTTTAGCTCGCGATTTTCACCTTTTGCTGTTGAAAATGTTTGAAATAAGGCTTTTCAAATTTGAGAAAATTTTTTTTATGCACATCTGTTTATTTTTTCATGACTTGCTGCCTCTTGACCGTAAGGGTGTTATGAGCGCTTCCTAAACTGTAACCCGTGATATAAGTGGCTTTTAAATTGTTTTGTTACTTGAAATAAACAGTATGTATAAGATAAATTGAGTTAAAATAAAAATAATAATAATATTTTTTTTAAAACCCACACTAGTCTAGAATATGTGTCTTACATGCGTAATTTATGTTTTGTTCCGTATGGGGTTATACAGCATACAGATTGATTGGCAGTTTTAGTGTGTATAATTTGTGCGTGTGTGTGTGTGTGTGATATAGAAAGAGATGGAGATCGAAATATAAATAAAGATATTGACTAATTCGAAACGTAAATCTAGTTGTGAACACGGAAATTCATTTATTTACAAAAATATGCTTCGATTGATTTCAACATAATAATTAGGGTACGTAATAATTATACTCTCTCTCTCTCTCTCTCTCTCTCTCTCTCTCTCTCTCTCTCTCTCTCTCTCTCTCTCTCTCTCTCTCTCTCTCGTATTTAAAAAGGTGAACAAGGCAACTTTCTGTGATCACAAATGAAACCATCCTGCAATCAACCCTATATATTTCATTCAAATTGACAATACATTCAGTGAGTCTTGTGACAAAATAAAAGGTTGGCATCTGTATTTTATATTAGAATATTCTGCCACAACCTCATTTAATTATAACAGGATACGAAGTTGAGGAATTACAGACACAGTTCGGTGGACAGCAAATAACGAGCCGCTGAAATTTTGCTTTTCTCATACTGTCTTTACAATCTCTCTTTTTTTTTTTTTTTTTTTTTGAGTAGCCTTGGAGTTAACAACTGCAGAGAACATGACAATAGTGAGCTAATTAGTGCGGCAAATCAAGTTGGGTTACTTAACAAACATCACATTAATCACGTTTATACCAAGACTTTGCAGTGCACCAGAATCGTTTTAAATCTAGATCTAGACAGAGGATGATACATGACAGCAAACGGCCAGAGGGCGCCCCTTTTTAGTTCTACTGTGGCTTATTGACACTGACAATGACAGTAGTGAGTAGGCGTACTTTTTATTGATACTGAACTAAATTCAAGTTAATTATCACTAAGTACTAACCCTACACACAACCTTTATTAATTCCTTGGGCTAATCCAAACCGTTTCTTACACGAAACATCACCTTAGTTCCAATCCGTCTTGTATCATTGACAACCATTCATTGACATGTCTTGGTCATCATAATTCATTCATATCATGATTCTTGTCTGTCAGAATAGATCTACAATTTCTTCAAGAACTTAACCGTTCTTCTTCCTTTGGGAAACGAAAAAAACTCTTCCCCTTGCATGCAGCCTTTAATCGTGCATTTGTGCAGTTCAAAGCTGCACAGTGGTCACCGTAACTGCTCCTGCGATTTTTTTCCCCCTCTTCATCAGATCTTCGCTCTGTGAAGCAGGCATTTTCACACATGTTACAATCAAGTCGCATAACTCTTGACGCGTCATCACACCAATGGCGTCACTGCGCGGTCTATATATTCCTGGTCTATGTAGTAACCGAAAGGTCGCTGGTTCGAATCCCGGATTGGTCAACGTGTGATCATATTATTTTCCCCTATACCAACAACTGGCCCGCTGGTGTCAGTATAAATCGGTCCAGTAGTCACCTATATGCGAAAGTGTCGTGTGACTATAATCTACAAACAACACACACTGTTAAATAATGCAGTCTATAGCTAAACAAAGGATTATTTATAAACATTTGTAAATAATACATTATTTTACACCTATCCTATCCTATCCCATAACTCGGAGGTCGTAGGGGCACCACAGATGATCGTTTAACCAGCGTACTCCATCTTTCCCTGTTATTATACACAATCCGCTAAATAATGCTTTATAGGTACACAATTCCTTATTTAGCAACAATGGCTTATTTACCTATATCATGATTTATTTACTTAAACAAGTTATTGTTTAGGTAAATAATAAGTTATTTACGGACAAAATATATTATTTAGAGAAATCATACATTATTTGTAAACAACTGATTATTTAGAAAATATGCTTCTAAATAAAGACCATTTAGGTGAAAGCAGTGAAAATAAATGTTTTATAAAGGGAATTCCATAGTAGCGAGCGACTGCTTTGTGGGTTCGGCGTATTTTCTGGCACATAGGCAGATAGCCTACTTAAAACTTCACACAAACACACACACACACACACACACACACACATAAACACACACACACACACACACACACGCATAAACACACACACACACGCATAAACACACACGCACACGCTCACACACAAACACAAACAAACACACTAAATTCAATGTGTCTGATTAACAAGTTGCATGTCAACAAAAGAACAGATTAGTTTGTTTTAAGCAAAATGCAAACTGAGTTTAACTTTAAATGAAGACTTTTTCCACAACTTGCTTACTTTTTTTTCTTTTTTTTTGGGGGGGGGGGGGGTGGAAGGGGGGGGGGGGGGGGGGGGCTTGACCTGGATCTTTTCTGTTTAGCAGGATGTAACCTTTTAATGTAACAAAAGGAAAAAAAACACAAGATTGCGCAGATGTCAACTAGAGAGAAATGATTAGTCTGTTTTAGGAAAATACAACATGAGTTTAACTTTCCATTTTAGCAATTATATAACTTTGCAATGTAACAAAATGACCTAAATTAAAAAATTAAAAAGCCAAGAACTAAAGGTGTCAATTTTTACAATTTTAATGTCGCCACAGACACACATACAAAAGAACTGTGATGGTGCTGATTAACAAGTTACATTTCAAACAGAGAGAAAGGACTGTCTTAGCCATTACATAATGTTGACTCGTTTTAAGAAAATGTTTATTTATTTAGTTAGTTAGTTATTGTTTATCTACATCTGTGACAGTAAACAAATTAATAAGAAAATGTCCCGTCAGTGTTGATAATCAACCCAAAAATCCTTTGCCCGTCACGTGATCACCACTTCCCTCTGAGCTGTGCCTCCTGCTTCATACTATCTTTACAGTGTAGTGGGACTTGTTGGAGTCAAGGCGAATTGGAAAAGTGACCCATTTCCTTATCGACCCCAAACCTCCCTGTTACGTTGAAACGAACGAAAGTATGTCTAAAACGCGCACGATAGATCTAATCGTTTCGTTTTGCAAAGTATTCAATAATGGAGTTTATTTACCGTTGATTTGAGTTTGCATTGTTGTTAGGAGAGGCTTTGTATAACGTTGATAATTTGAGTTAGTCGATATTGTTTGAGAATTTTCTGGATCTGCGTGTTTACTCTCGATAGAAATTTCCCGATACATGTCGAAGCAAGAAGACGTTCCGGAAGGAGAAAAAATATGTATGACGTAAGACGGTAATGACGAAGTTAGAAGCGATTGGTTAAATTGCGTCATACGAGATTGATCCAGGTTATTCGGGAGTATCAAGAGACTATTTAAGTGACGCGCTGTTTCAAAAATAGGATAATGAAGTTGTTGATAGTAAGTTGGAAAGTAAATTTGAGAGTGGAAAGACGATTGAGCGATTGTATGCAGTTGTTGATGTGTGCTGAATAAAAGTGGAAAACTTCATACGTTGACTTTGTGACTTGTATGCTGTTTGAGCGGGTTGCGTGAATAAACGAATCTGAGCTACACTCATCAGTACTTCAGCATTGGGGCTGAATCCACTACTGATAGAAAACACCTCAAATTTTTTCAGCAAACTGATTGAAGAACAACTCACTCCCCCTCCCACTGCCTGCCATGCATCAATGCGTATCTAGAACAATGTGTCGTCTGCACCTGTTGCGAGCTGTAAGTATACAATAGGAGGAAAAAGTGGTGTTTCACCCGTCCCCTATACGCTTAATGTGTCCGGGGACGTAAATTTATTCAAAAAAAAAAAAAAACTAACGCCACTTGAAAAGCTGCCTCTCCCATCCCACCTGCGTCCCCCCTCCCAGCCTCTCCATTCCTAGCACCATACCCACTCCTCTCCCGTGGGCCTGTGTCACGAAGTGAGTTGGCAAATATTTTCGTTTGTGTGTACATCACGTGTTTATAGAGTTAGAACACGAGCGGTGGCTGTTGACATAGACACGTGGCGTATGTATTCGTTTTGCGTGGGTAAGCTTACAATATTTCTTAGTTCAATAATATTTTGGTGATATATATAAAGGCTGCGGGGACGTTTTATATGGGGACGTAAAATGTCCTTTCCTCCCCCCCCCCCCTTCCCAGTCCCCTATTCGCTTATGTGACGTGGGACTTTAATCTACCTGCCTGCCTGCCTGCGGGGACGGTCAGCGGAGACCGCGGATGTCTGTTTCTGAATTTATTAAGCGACTGGACGGACCCATTGCGGATTTTGTCTCCACCTACAATCGGAGTCAGGCTAGGGATGTCGTATATACATTACGTTTGGAACTCAAGTCCCTTTTGACCGAGGGAGCGCTCAAGTCTATGGGCGTTGTAATCCGGGACCTCACTGGATCTGTGGTGGGACCGAACCCTACCGAACCCAGCCTTCTCGCGCGCCCGCCGGCTGCCGCTCTGGCCCAAGCCTGATTGGGTGTAGTCATTTTAACAAACTTTTAATCATACCTGGACTTGTTTTTTATTGATAGGCTAAATATGGATTAAAGTTTTTATAATTATTGACGGCTTATTTTGATTAAATTTTTAACAATAAAGGCACCATCTTAACATTTTTTATTCTTAATTTTTATACTGCAGACCCGACTCGACTCTGTTCCGCGCCATAGCCAGGCAGACCTGGTCTGTCTCCATAAAAATTACCTACTTTCTTTATGTAAAAGATAAATAACTCGTATCCTATGCCTTTCCAATGGCCTTTGGCCCCTTCCCTTCCCACTATGTACGCTGCCGGTTTTCGTGCCTTGTCGCCCCTCTTGTCACCCTTGCTACTCCTCATCACCACAACATCGATGCTGCCAATCCACTGACTCAACGCTCTCTCCCTGCTGGTCGTTGCAGCAGCCTTGGGCGTCTTCATTTGACTTCAATCTGCGAAATGACTTTCTATTACAACGGACATCTTAACAACCACAGTCTCCTATATGCTTAATGTGTCGGGGACTATAAATTTATCGAACTGAACTGAACTGCGGGGACGGTAATCTACTGATGATACGCTCTGTGTCCGGGGACGGTAATCTACATAACGTGAACGTGGAGCTGATCCCCCTGTACTCGTGAGCCTTCTCGGCAAGGGTCCGATGGCGCGAAACTCGAACTCACCTCGGGCCTGGCCCAGGTGGACCCTGAGTGTTGCGGCTTCAAGGAGGGTGACCTGGTCACCCCCCCCCTATCCCCCCACTCTCCCGGTGCACTGCAATTACCATCCTATCCTATGCTATCTTATTCTATCCCGTAACTCTGAGGTCGTTGGGGCACCACAGCATACTCCATATCTTTCTCTTTTTTTAGCAACCCTGATGGTTTCGCTCAGTGTCAAGCAAGTCCATTCTCGAATGCTGCCCTCCCACCTCTTCTTCGGTCTCCCTCTCCTTCTACCTCCTTGCACCGTGCCTTGCAGGGTGGTCCTTTTAAGGCCTGATGATCTGGTGACGTGGCCATACCATCGTCATCAGAACATCAGGCCTTGCAAAGACCATCCTGCAAGATACGGTGCAAAAAGGTAGAAGAAGAGGAAGATATAAAAAAAAAAAAGGTGCGAGGATAACATTTGAGAATGGACTGGCTTGACACTAAGCGAAGCCATGAGGATTGCTGAGGACAGAAAAAGATGAAGTACGCTGGTTAAACGATCATCTGGGGTGCCCCAACGACTTTTGAGTTACGGGATAGGATAGCATAGATGCTCACTGAAAAATTAATTACCGCTTTCCCCTCAAGAGACGCGGCTGCAATGTAGCGCCACACTCAAGGTCGGATATCTGCGGTGTTTATTTTTCCGATGGAATTGAAGGTTGGGAAACAGATTGGTAGGGTACCAGGTCAGTGACTACCGAAAATGGGAGTGACAGACTCAAAACGCGGTGATCTGTATCAATTTCACCCTTACATTCACATGTTATTAATACATTCAGAGGACACGTGTTTCCCTTCTTGCTATTATTTTTCTGCTTACGACGACGACGACGATGATGATGATGATGATGATGATGATGATGATGATGATGATGATGATGATGATGATGATGATGATGATGATTACATTGAGTGAGACAGAAAACTTAATAGCGCCCTGATATAGTAGTAGTGTAATGAAGTCTGATTCTCACTGTTCTGGAACTCTAACTGCACACCAAGGTCTAAAACTATACTCGGTGTGCAGGCTTATAGTTCTAAAATGTTGTAGAAGCACGTCTCTTTGCGTAGACCACTTGGTCTACGTAGGACCTTTATCGATTAAAAAAAATTACAATCATTCGTTCAGCGCCTGTGGGTATACATCCAGCTGTGTGTAAACACAGTAGCTGGATGCTTTCTTCATAGCAAACCCAACGAGAACTCAGCCCTTTAAGTGCCAAATCGAAATATCACAGGGGATTCCTGATTTGACCAACAAATATTATTCCGGAACAAACGCCCCATAATAAGGCGAATTCAGCTGTACGTTGTGTGTATGCTTACAGCCCGTAGGCACAAGTAATATTATGCGCTTGATATTATTAATGATTTCAATCTCGCAACAGGACAATTATTCCACCTGAGCGCCTGTGGCGGACTTCTCGACAGCAAAGCGGACTACAGAACCCAATTTGCGCTCTATTTACCGCTACAGACCGCATGATCGACCTGCCTCCCTCTAACGTTTTCCCAAAATAAACGTTCCAAAATACTTTGAGAGCACGTCTTTCAACAATCTCTGAATTTCTGAATTAAGATGTTTAATTTACTGAAAGATCACCATCATCATCATCATCATCATTAATAAATAAAAATCTAGTTTTTGAATCTAGTCCTATCCTATCCTATCCTATCCCGTAACTCGAAGGTCGTTGGGGAATCACAGGTGGTCGTTTAACCAGCGTACTCCGTCTTCCTCTGTCTTCAGCAACCGCATTGTCAAGCTAGTCCATTCTCGAATGTTGTCCTCCCACCTCTTTGTCTGTCTCCCTCTTCTTCTGCCTCATTACATCGTGACTTGCAGGATGGTCTTTGCAAGGCCTGATGCTCGGCAGACGTGGCCATACTATCGAAGTTTCCGTTTCTTCATCGCTGGAAGCATGTCATCGTGTTGTCCAATGGTTTTTGTGATGGTTTGTTGGACTTCGTTGTTTGTGATGTGCTTGGTATAGGAAATGCCCAGCAATCTTATGTAGCACCTCATCTACATGCTTTGTATTCTTCGTTGTAGATCTTCTGTGCGGGTCGATGTTTCGCAAGCGTACAGTAAGATGGAGATGACAAGAGAGCGCAGCAGACTTACCTTGGAATGTAGACTGATGGTCCTGTCTTTCCAAATGGGCTTCAACTTTGTCAGGGCAGCAGTTGTTTGTGCGATCCTGGAGAGGACTTCCTATGGGGACCCATTGTCTGAGACAATGACTCATAAATATTTGAAGTTATGGACTGTGTTGAGGGATTTTCCTTGGGCTTTGATGTCCATGTTGATGCCATTGGTGTTGTTGGTCATCATTTTAGTCTTCTCTGCACTTATTTCCATTCCATAGGCTGTGGAGGTGATGTGAAGCCTCTGTACCAGATTTTCAAGTTCTTGTTCCTCTCCAGCCAATCCATCAATGTCATCCGTAAAACGGAGGTTGGAGATTGCTCTACCCCTTGTGCTGACTGTGCCTTCGTGATCTGCAAGGGCATCTGACATGAAGCGCTCTAGGAAGATGTTCAAGAGTGTTGGAGAAAGTAGGCATCCTTAACGCACACCGATTGTTGTTCTGTACCAGTTCCCGATGGTGCTGCATTGGTAGCCTTGCCATGCAGGCTTTTGTTGACTTCAATAATTTTAGGGCTAATGATATACATTCTCATGGTTGCCCACAGGTTGCAACTCGGCCGAGCGATTTCTTGAAGTCTACAAACACATAATATAGATGGTGTTAGTGCTGTAGGTATTTCTCGCAGATTATTCTGAGGTTGAAAATCTGTTCGAATCTAGTCTAATAATCCATCATTCAATGTCATCCGCAAAACGGAGGTTGCAGATTGCTCTAACCCCTATGCTGACTGTGCCTTCGTGTGAATCTAGTCTAATAATCCATATAAAATTGAGCAATATTTCGTTTCTATGGATAATGCAGCTGATTGCAGTCAATCAGTAACTGTTTGGTTAAATTAGCTGCACTATCACCTTATTCTGCTCTTTAAATTTACTTTAATTAAGATGATCAGGATCAGGATGATGAGGATCAGGATGATACAATACAATACAATACAATACAACACAATACAATACATCTATATTGTCAATTTTTCCCATTATACATAAAAGCGAAAAATTGCCTTTGGCAGTGAGCGCAAACTTTGCATCAAATAGATAAATGAACAAAAGTAAAATTATCCCTGCGTTCAAGAATCACGGCTCACCTGGAAATTTCTCTCTCTCTCTCTCTCTCTCTCTCTCTCTCTCTCTCTCTCTCTCTCTCTCTCTTCATCCATGCACACACATCCATTCCCACCGACATATGTACACACACACTCGCCCTTGACCATCAAGTGCTGCCAGCACTACACCACACACAAAAAAAAGAAATATCAATATTGCACATGCCAATCTCAGTAGCACAGGCAATGGCAACTCTAGAATCACAATAAAATGATGATGATGATAATGACGATGATGGTGAGGATGATGATGATGACGATGGTGATGATGACGATGATGATGATTATGATGATTTTGATGATGATGATGATTATCATCATTATCATTATCATTTTAATTTAAATTTTATTATTATTATTATTATTATTATTATTATTATTATTATTATTATTATTATTATTATTATTATTATTATTATTTTAATTTAAATTTTATTATTATTATTATTATTATTATTATTATTATTATTATTATTATTATTATTATTATTATTATTATGTGAAAAGCACACGCGCTCACTTACCCTCCTTCGGGCTCATTTGAATGGCTTGCCATCTTGTTTATAGCAATATATGAATTTTTTTACGGAGATAACTGAGTATTCGTATTCAGATTCTTAATATTAATCTGCGTGTTTTTTTTTTCTTTTGGAAAATTCCCTGAAATACTCATCAGTTGAGGAGGTAATCCCGCTTACATAATTTGAAACATTCAGTAATGTGAATAGTACAGACTAGCTTTGTACAGCCCCGACAAAATATGCTTCTTTATGAAACTGTCGAATGGAGTGCTGGCTGATCAAACAGCGCGAGTACACGAACAAAAGCAATCTGTTAACTCTTTCATAGCCCGCTGGCGGTCAGAAAACCCTGCGGGTTGCCTAGCCATTCTGATTTTCAGAAATCGAAGAAGCTTTCTTTGATCTGATGAAACTTGAAAATAATTACTGGCGTAATAAACGCTAATCAGGTCAGATTTATTTATTTTTTATTTATTTAGTAGTTCATATATAGGACTAGATCGAATAACCGACCGACAGACAGACCTACACGTGGCTCGTTCTACAGACATTTGAATGACCTCAACATTTCTGCATGACAAACAAGAAAGGGGCGTTTTTACATTATTTGCACGAATTTACATCGTTAGTGATATTTTCATACTTCCACCAAAGAATGTACTTTCTTTGCTTCCACTTCCTTACATCCCTGGAAATGTGGTTTCTAGTGTAAGAAAATACTTATTCAGCCCACGTCTGTTCGAAGCAAGTGTTGATCATTTTCGTTTTCTTTCCGTAAGCCTATATACACATAACATTTTGAAGTTTTGCTACAGATTTTCATTTCGTCAATTCATGCAGGTGCACAATTAAATTAAATAATTGCCTGCCTACCATTTTTCAAACGCTTTCCAGTGTTTATTTTATTGCTCTAGAGGCCGATGCTCAAATCGTGCGTGTTAGTGCAGTTTGACCTGGGTTGCAAATCTTACATAAAAGACTCGTTTTAACGGGAAGAGAGGAGACTATAAACTGATTAAAAAAAAACAACAAAAAAAACCCACACGACTGTATTTTCGTCATATTATCGCAAGAGGGTGGATGCTAGAGGATTTGGCCAGGTCATGACACCTGAAGGTGATCGCATTTTATTTGCAATGTAACGCTATACGTATTTGGTATATCTATGATTTTGTACGTGCTTGTCAAGCACATACATGTTAATGATCTTTAAGACACAGTCACGAATAACCAACAGCAGTAGGTCGATAAATATTTTCACCGGCTTCCGTTCTGCCAGAGAGCTTCAGAGCCATTTCTGAAGCCATTTCACTTGATTTGCTGTGCAACTCACACAAACACAGTCAATACCATGACGTAGCACTGAGGACTGAAAGCTAAAAACAAAATAAATCAAAGGTCACTTTTAGTCCCCGAGCGAAGCTGGGCAATTATTGCTTTTGAGTGTGTGTTTGTTTTTTGCTATTGCTTTATAGCAGATAGCTTTTTGCTATAATTTCAATTTCTCGAAAGAAGACGTTTAAGTGGTCTCATCTTATAATATAAGCCTACTAAACCTTACCCTCCTATCCACCCACGAACACAAAGTGGTTTAGAAAACAAAATTAACTAGTTAAATCCACCCAACCTACGGTGTTCTTAAAATAATTGTATTATTTAGGCATCAACAAATCTGAATCGATGTATTCCAATACAACGTTAAGATTTTGTATTGATGTTTGTTAAATTTACAAATAAAATTTGATATTCGTTATTTTTTTAAAATTTATTTTAGATCCAACAAAAAGAATGTGCTAGGATTTATTTCAAATGCTCACTTGTAAACGAACTTTTCCTTGGCATTGTGTGTAAGATGCACCTAGTAGCATACCTAATTTAGCTAGCGGTGAGAAAGGGTTAAGAACACCAAATTTGGAGTATGAAAAAGCCAAACCAGGCTTTTTGGTATTGCATTGCCCAAAGGGCTTACCAGACTCTTATTCCGTGCTTATTACTTCCCGTTTAAGGCATTGACTGAGTTAGTTTATTATTGTGAAACGTGCGCAAGTGATACAAGCAAGCGGAGAGTGGAAAGATCAAGAGAAAAAAAATAAAGTAAAAACCAGAATGGTGCAGTATTTAATCCATAAATCAACCAGGGCGGGACGTTGATTGCTGAAGATATTACGTGCCGGGAAATTTCACAGGGGAATGTGAATCGGAATAATTGTGATGTGTTTGCCTGTGTGTGAGAGATGGTGAGTGTGCGTTTGTCTTCAAACTCTGGGTGTGTGAGTGCGCGGTGGGGTGAGTGTGAATTTTTCAGAATGAGTGTGTGAGTGAGTGATATTTTTTATGTGTGAGAAAATCGGTTATAAATGAGAATATAAGTGCGTATAGGAAAGAAGTCTATCCTACAGTAGTAGCCTACCAGGCAGGAAATTGTCAAGTTATTATCAATATGCGGCAACTAGCACAATGGCAACTAGATCTATATGAACTGTTAAGAGGAAGAAAGGGAACAGAGACGACAACTATGGTTCAATACTTCTATTCAGGCTCAATGTCCTATCCTATCCTATACTATCCTATGCTATCCTATCCCGTTGTAACTCGATGGTCGTTGGAGCACCACAGATGATCGTTTAACCAGCAACCTTCGTGGCTTCGATCAGTGTCCATTCTCGAATATTGCCCTACCACCTCTTTGTCTGTCTCCCTCTTCTTCTGCCTACTTGCACTTTGCCTTGCAGGATGGTCTTTGCAATGCATGATTCCTCTGCTGACGTGGCCAAACCATCAGAGTTTCCGTTTCTTCACCACTGTGAGCATGTCATCGTGTTGTCCAATGGCTTGTGTGATGGTCTGTCGGACTTCGTTGTTGGTGATGTGCTGAGTATAGGAAATGCCCAGAAATCTTCTGCAGCACCTCATCTCCATGCTTTGCATTCTTCCTTGTAGATCTGCTGAGGGTCGATGTTTCGCAAGCGTATAGGAAGATGAAGATGACAAGAAAGCGCAGCAGCCTTACCTTGGAATGTAGACTGATGGTCCTGTATTTCCAATGGGTTTCAATCTTGTCAGGGCAGCAGTTGTTTGTGCGATCCTGGAGAGGACGTCCTTATCGGGACCCATTGTCGAATACAATGGCTCCTAAATATTTGAAGCTACATGTATGCACTGTGTTGAGGAATTGGCCTTGGACTTTGATGTCCATGTTGATGCCATTGTTGGTCATCAATTTGGTCTTCTCTGCACTTATTTCCATTTCATAGGCTTTGGAGGTGATGTCAAACCTCTGTACCAGCTGTTCAAGTTCTTGTTCCTCTCTGTAATAATGTGCCTATGGCACTGTTGTGTGCCTATGCCACTGTGTTGGCCTTGTTCTTATTTGGGTTGTTTTTGATTGGTATACCGGATGTATGCTTTCGGGAATAAAAGCAGAGACCAGCCGAATTATCCAAAGTGTGGCCGCGTTGATTAATTGCCTGTCCGTACATGCAGATATACATATACACACACACGCATTACAACATTTTGGCGACGAGCAAAAAAACCCAGCCGTAAGTACTCATGGCGAAAGCTATTTCTATCACACAGCCGCCGTACTTTTCTCCTTCAGGCGACATCAATAGTGTGGCCGACCGTTGGACCACATGGCTCCGCAAATTTGAAATGTATGTTGAGGCGTCTGGCATTGACGACGACGCACAAAAACGCGCGTTGCTTCTCCACTGCGCTGGAGATGAGGTTCAAGAGATTTTTGGAACCTTTACCGTAGGAGACTCATACAATGATGCCAAAGAGAAACTAACGGGCCATTTCAAGCCACAAATGAACGTGACATTTCAGCGCCACATATTCCGGAAGGAGATGCAGAAAGAGTCTGAAACCGTTAGTCAGTTTGTCATTAGGCTTAGTGTGATGATATTCTGGGGAAGATACGTTTATCTTACTAGGGGGTAAGACTTATTGATAGATGGGCAATGTGCTACCACTATCGATCGTTCTTTTACCAGAATTCCTAAAGTTGTGTGAGAGACAGATCACGGCACTTTGGTCACATAAAATTTATATTTGTTCTCGGGAATTTTAGTATCATTTGGCTCAACTTGAGAACCGTTAATTACTAATCAAAAGACTAGATTATTATGTCTCGAGAGAAGAAAACTAATAGCTACACAACAATACAAATAGAATGACACCAGTCGTATGTATGTAATTTCACTTTTTATATATTCAACACAAACTTTAACATTTCTGCATTAACCGGTAATTTAATAAGTAATATAGTTCAACGTGCTGGGAGAGTTCGTTCGCAGGGTTTATTCATCCTGTGCTAACTGTAGTTATGATCTTCACTGTTCGTAGTTTTCTAAATTCGAGTGGTTTTCTATACGTTTCTCGAGGGTGGGACTCAGTTCCTTTGCGGGTGACTTATCTACAGTGAGTCGAGTCGCCCTTGTAGCTGTGGGGTTCGGACGTGGCCGGGTAGACTCTGGATTGTTCTCCTTTTGGTACCACGGGAGCGACGGTCAGGCGTTCGTCTCCACAAACAAGATCCCAGGTCCGACCTGTAAAAGTCGGAGCTCTGGCTACAGTATTCTCGTTAGCTATAAGTGTGCGGTCTCCTCTGCAAAGTGTCTATAGCATCAGACACCTGCAGGGTTCCCATATGCACAATTCAATTCGAATCTTAAGGCTAGAATACATCAATCCACATGCATACTGTCTCGGAAACAATAATCTGTTTCTGTAACTATATATATATATCAAGAACATATTATCAATACATGGCAATCAATATACAATAAACATACACATATCAAAACTACTAGTGTTATCTTACTTGTAGACTCTGGGACTCGTGAAATCGTCTTTTACGTCTCTAGCACTCTCTTGATGAGATGGAGATAGACGAACACTGCAGTTTGTTCCTTTGGTCGACCCTCACAGCTTAACAGTTCTTTTGCGACTGACTAGCTGATTCTTGGATAGTTCCTCCCCCTCTCTCTTGTCACTGGACACGCATAATTATATTTAAAGTGGAGTGTCAGGGATAGAGTGGAGAATAGATGTAATAACGATAAGCTGAGCCTGCCCAAGTACTGATGACATCATCTTGGTAACTTTTGGCTGGAGTGAGCTACTTAGTGTCTCATTGACTATGGTCACCGTGGAGTAAGTTATTTACCGAAGACAACGTTATGATTAGTTTTTGACTAAAGTATGCTATTTAAACTTCTTGGTCGCTCCGTCTGTTAGATGGTATCGGTAGTATCGGCGGTGTGACTGTTTCCAGGAAGTTAATTTGCCATGTGTGTGCTGCTTGTTAGCTAACTGTTGTATTAATGTCCAGTTCCATTCGATGGTATCTCTGTTTCGCTAAGCTAATTTCCTACATGTTTGTCGTCAATATTTCTGCTGTTACACTTAGGAAGCTTGCCGAAACGTGTGCATTTGGAACGGAAAAAGACAATTTTATTCGAGATCAAGTTGTTGATAAATGTCTCTCAAATTCCCTTCGCAAGAAGCTACTAGCTGAAAAAGACCTAACTCTCACACGCCTACTTGAAATAGCTCAGGCCAAGGAATCAAGTGAGTTTCAGGCATCTCAGATTGCCGAAGAAAGCGCATTCATGACAAGAAATACACAGAGCACTTGTACAAAACAGCGCGACCACAAGCATAGAACAAAGAATACTCCTGCACACAAAAATCTACAGTTTCATCCCCAAGCTGCAGACACAGAAACTAAGATGAAAATTGTCTGTTTGAGGTGTGGACTAAAAGGCCACAAAGCTCACGAATGCCGTTGCACAAAGGGCAAAACATGTTACAAATGCAACAAAGTAGGCCATTTTGCATCTATGTGTAGATCACCACAGAGCTCCTCAGCTCATTGTATTCATGAAGTTGAGCAGCTAGGCGCAGAACAAAATAGTTCCTCAGATGATGGAGACTGTAGCTGTTCTGATTGCATTTTTGTCGTTGGCGCTGATAGGCACAGCATGACCTCATTCAACATATCAGGCACACACATCTCCATGATGATCGATTCTGGTGCATCATGCAATGTTTTGAATGGCAATGATGCCAATAAACTTAAACTGAAAGGGGTCAAAACTACAAAATGCAACAGATTGCTTCACCCATACATGTCCCCACCTATTCAGGTTACAGAGAGCATAATTGCTGACATTCAACACCGTGATTCAGAACCTGTCCGGACCGAATTTCTTGTTGTCACAGCTGGTTCGCAGCCATCATTGCTTGGTAAAAACACTGCGTTGCAGTTAGGTGTGTTGCAAGTTATCAATCATGTTTCTATGCCACACTCGCCAAATCAGATCTTGGAACAGTATACTGGTCTCTCACGCGGTGTCGGAAAACTGAAAAATCACAAGGTCAAGATTCATAATTTATTGACAAATCGGTTCCGCCGGTAGCTCGCAAAAACAGCAGAGTTCCCTTTCATTTGCGTGACAAAGTTGAGGAAGAGCTCAAAAGACTTGAAACAGAAGATATCATTGAAAAGGTCACTGGGCCTACCGAATGGGTCTCTCGCATCGTCACACCGCCCAAACCGAAAAATCCATCCGAAATCCGTATTTGCGTGGACATGCGTGAGGCTAACAAAGCCGTTATCCGTACAAGACACATTACACCGACTATCGAAGAGCTGGTTACTGACCTCAACGGCGCATCCGTTTTCAGCAAGATTGATTTACGTTCAGGTTATCACCAACTTGAACTTGAACCTGAGTCAAGGTATATCACCACTTTCTCAACCCACTGCGGTCTCTATCAGTATAAAAGGCTCATCTTTGGCTTGAACTCTGCTGCAGAAATCTTTCAGCATACTATTCAAGAACTACTTAGCGACATTCCTGGATCTAGGAATGTTTCCGATGATATCATTTGCTTTGGAAAGGACCAGGCTGATCATGATCGTGCACTTCATGCCACCCTTTCTCAGCTGCATACTTCTGGTCTCACCGTCAACGCTGAAAAGTGTGAATTTAACAAATCTGAGATAGAATTCTTTGGTTTCATTTTCTCATCAGAAGGGCTTCGCCCAGATCCAAAGAAGGTTCAAGCCATCCGCGATGCTTCCAAACCACAAAACCCTTCAGAGATCCGCTCTTTTCTGGGCATGGCTCAATACAGTGCTCGGTTCATCAGCAATTTTGCGACTTTGACTGAACCGCTTCGAGCACTTACCAAACAAGACATTCAGTGGTCTTGGGGTGAGAAAGAGGATGCAGCGTTCCAGGCTGTCAAAGATGCACTTTCTGAGAAGACAACGCTGGCATATTTCGACCCGAAGAAACACACATCAATTCATGTTGATGCCAGTCCGGTTGGCGTTGCAGGCATACTCTCTCAAGATGGATGTCCTATCGCTTATGCCAGCAGGTCACTCTCTGATGTTGAACAACGTTATTCGCAAACTGAACGCGAAGCGTTAGCAGTTGTCTGGGCATGTGAACACTTTCATGTGTATGTCATGGGTTCTGACTTCACAGTGGTCACCGACCACAAGCCATTGATAGGCATTTGGGACAAAGTGAACCCACCAACACGCATTGCGCGCTGGGCGTTACGCCTTACACCATACACACTCAAACTGGAATACAAAGCTGGGAAAGATAATCCTGCCGACTACATGTCTCGACACCCAGTTACACACACAGATGGACAAAGCAGACATGAACAGATTGCAGAAGAATATATCAATTTTTTCATTGACTCCGATACACCATCCGCAATCACTCTTGCAGATATTCAATCAGCAACCGAGCATGATCCCACTCTGCAAACCGTAATCAAACTCGTCAACTCTGGCCGATGGCACTCGGTATCAGAAAGCGCGCTGGAGAATGCAAGTCTTTCCGCTTTACACTCGTTCAGAAATGTTAAAGATGAACTCTGTGTCAACGCAGAGCAAAACATAATTTTGAAAGGGACACAGCTTGTCATACCTGCTAAACTGCAGAAACAAGTAATCAAGCTTGCACATGAAGGACACCAAGGTGTCTCCAAAACCAAATCCTTCATCCGAAGTAAAGTCTGGTTTCCAGGCATGGACAAAGCTGTTGAAGAAGAAGTGGAAAAATGCATACCGTGCCAAGCCAACACAAACCGGTGCATAAAAGAACCCCTGAACATGTCCGAACTCCCTAAAGGGCCCTGGCAAAACCTATCCGTTGACTTTTGTGGGCCGTTACCATCTGGTGACTATTTGCTGGTCATCATTGATGAGTTTTCAAGATATCCGGTTGTTGAAATGGTTCGTAGTACCTCTGCCGAATGCATCATTCCAGTGGTTGACAGAGTTTTTGCAACTTTCGGATACCCCGAGATGATCAAAACTGACAATGGACCACCTTTTCAAAGTGTTCAGTGGAAACAGTTCATGAAAACATCGGGTGTCACACACCGCAAAATCACACCATGCTGGCCACAGGCCAATGCACAAGCTGAATCTTTCAACAAGCCACTCATGAAGGCGATCCAAGCCGCCCAAATTGAACACAAAAACTGGCGTAGGGAGCTTACTGCATTCCTCCGTTCCTATCGGTGCACTCCGCATACCTCTACTCTGTTTACGCCGTTCAAACTCATGTTTGACAGGGATCCCAAAACTAAACTTCCAGAAGTAAGCAACAATAAAACTCACACAGTGTTTCCCAAACATGAAAATGATTACACCTGTCTAAGACACCAAGATGCGCATGCAAAGACAAAAATGAAAGAATATGCTGACAACAAACATCATGCTTGTCGCTCAAACATACAACCTGGTGACTATGTGCTTGTCAAACAACCGAAAGAAAACAAACTTTCTTCAGCCTACAACCCCTCACCCATGATTGTAACACAGTCAAACCATTCCATGATAACAGCACAATCTCTTGGGGGTGGTTTCAAACAAGTTACACGGAACAGTTCCCGCTTTCACAAACTGAGAAACACTCCACCGGTGCAGGACACTCCATTTGACCCTGACCTTGACCGTCATCTCCATACTTCCCCTCCTACACCAAACAAACCTGACACACCACCACATATCCCCATCAGGCAAACCCCACAAAATTCAGCTCCAAAACATCACAACTCAGCAACATCTCTGTCTCCACATTGCAGAAAGGCCCTCATGCCACAACTAAGTGCTCGGAAACCCCTGGTTTCAGAAAGTCGCACTCCTTCAGACACTCACAAGCCTCAGCTAATCAACCTTCCTGACACCCAAAACCCACAACACTCTCTTCATCATTCAGACCCACCCCGAAGATCCTCTCGCACGCATAAACCTCCTGCACACCTCAAAGATTATGTGCAATTCTGATGATGACATTATTTTTTTTGTTTTTAGTCATTATGATTGATGACAGGATGCTATTTTATTATCTGAGTGATGCATACATTTAATTTTTTACACAATAACTACACTTTTGCGGTAGTTGGTAGTTCTTTATTGTAATATTTTTGGCTCAAAAGGCCTAAAATGTTAACAATACTATTGGGTGTTATATGTGTATTAAATATATTTGCAGCAAGTGAATCCTTACTCCTGTGAATTTGACTTGTACCTAAAGACTTTTATAAATTTTAAATTTAAAAAAAAATCTCCAGCCTTATCCAGCCTTATCCAGCACTGGAAGTATCAATTATACTTTTCATGAACAGTATCTTGTGATTATGGACTGTACTGCATTAATTTTGTGCATCATCCTCTGATCATGGACTGTGTGTGAAGAACTCAAATGTGACTCTGGATTGCTGATATGGTGATAAACTTTCAAGCCTGGTGCGCTTGTGCTTCAGAACTAACATTTTCTGTGGATTTTCATACCAACCTGTAGTGTCCTTATTTTGGTGTGAGAGAGATAACGAGAATTTTGAGAGTGACTGGTCCAAAGTGAATGGCTAAAGTTAAAAGGTTTAATAATTATTTTAATTTGCTAAAAGCCACATGTATAACTAGTATTGTTTTGTATACAGTTCAAGAACTGTGTGGAATATTTGTATACACAGATTAACACATGCTTCTGAACCAGTTCATTTTGACTATCAATTTTAAACTTTCCTTTGTTTTAAAGTTCTTGTTAAATATTAACACTATAGTGTTAAAGTTTAATTTCATGGTTGGTCAGGTTGCGCTTTTGTCAGTTTAGTTTATGATTGTTAAACTGTAGTTGAGGAGGGATGTAATAATGTGCCTATGGCACTGTTGTGTGCCTATGCCACTGTGTTGGCCTTGTTCTTATTTGGGTTGTTTTTGATTGGTATACCGGATGTATGCTTTCGGGAATAAAAGCATAGACCAGCCGAATTATCCAAAGTGTGGCCGCGTTGATTAATTGCCTGTCCGTACATGCAGATATACATATACACACACACACGCATTACAACACTCTCCAGCCAATCCATCAATGTCATCCACAAAACGGAGGTTGGAGATTGCTCTACCCCCCTATGCTGACATGATGCTCTTTAGGAAAATGTTAAAGAGTGTTGGAGAGAGTACGCACACCGATTGTTGTTCTGAACAACCAGTTTCTGATGGCGCAGTTATGGAGGACTGCACCGGTAGCCTTGTCATACAGGCTTTTGATTACTTCAATAATTTTAGGGCTGGTGTTGTACACTTTCATAATTGCCCACAGAGCTGCGCGCCAGACTCGGTCAAACGCCTTCTTGAAGTCTACAAACACATGATATAGATGTTGTTGGTGTTTTAGGTATTTCTCGTAGATTATTCTGAGTTTGAAAATCTGTTCAGTGGTACTTCGACCTGCCCTGAATCCTGCTTGTTCTTCAGCTATGATTTGCTCAGCTTGGGGTTTCAACGTGTTGAGTATTATTTTCAGGAGGACTTTGCTGGGATGGCTGATGAGGCTGGTGCGGTAATTTTCACACTCCTGAAGATTACCTTTTTTGGGGAGAATGATGACAAGCGACTGGGTCCATGGTGTAGGCCACTCCCCATTATGCCTGATCTTGTTACAAATAATGGTGAAGGCGTCAGTTATCGATTCTCCTCCTGTATGAAGCAATTCCGCGGGTATGTTTTCCATACCCGCCGACCTCCCTTTCTTCAGCGATTGCACTGCTGCTTCAACTTCTTCTCGGAGAATTGGGAGGATTTCTTCTTCTTCTCTGTTCTGGAGACATGCTAGAACTGATGGGTCTCCGTTTGGGGTGTGGTTGTAAAGGGCAGAGCAGTATTCTGTCCATCTATCCAAGTCTTCTTGTTCTTCTGTAATGCATATGAATTGGATCGTGGAGATCTTGGGCTTAACACTTGTCAGCGCTTCACGGTCTGGTAGGCCTTCTTGCTGTTGTTCTTGTTCAGACTGTCCTCTTTTTTTTTCTGGCATTGATCTTCTATCCAGTTCTCCTTAGCGTTGCGCGTGCCTTTTCGGATGTCATTGTTGATTTTTCGGTAGGCATCAGCTCCCTGTGACGTGTTCTTTTTCTTTTTCATCTCCCTTCGTTTATCACACAGATCCAAAAGTTCAGGTGTGATCCACGGTTTCTTCTTTGGGCGGTGCTTGCCGAGGATCTCAGTTGCGGCATCTGTAACAGCTGAGTTGAAGGCGGTGGTCATGGTGTTGACATCTTCTTCACCAGCTCCCAAAAAAAGTAGTTGTGCAAATTTCCCTCCAATTATGGCTTGAAATATTTCTGCCACCTCCGGATCTTGCAGTTTGTCCAGGTCGAACTTCAGTTTTGTGCACTTTGCTGTGTCTACCCTCTTCAAGTGGAGCCGGAAGGACATCATCACAAGATCGTGGTCACTTCCTATGTCTGCTCCTGGAAAACGTGCGTGTCCTGCCAATGTTGATGCTTGATCTGAAGCGTGAGAAAAGGGTGTAAATGAGAAGAAAGGGAACAGAGACGACAACTATGGTTCAATACTTTTATTCAGGTTCACAAAGCAGACAATGGACGAAATGAGACCAAAATGACAACAGCAGCAACAACTCTAGCACGTAATTGCCAGCCCATGATTGATTATTGATTGATATGAAGAATGCAGCCCCAGCGTTTATTCATTATCTGGCATTGCTACGCTGGGTTTGATTTCGTTTGGTGTTCAGGTCGTAGTACATAAACTGATCAAGACAAGAGTTGTGTATTCATTGCTGGATTACTGCTTTTGTTATGACTAATTCAAAGCTAATTTAAACATTGTTTATCCTTAGGATGCGAGTATAAACCGAGGTCTAGTCGGTGCACGAACGCATTTCATCGCATGGACTTTAAAGATCCTGACGCTCATGTCCTGGACGGATGAGTGCCAGCTACACAAATACACCCAGCACGCATTAGGTCCCTTCTCCTTAACCCTGGATACATTACATTACATTACATTTTTTTCTTCAAAATGTTTTTATTCAGACAAAGGTTACATAGTGTTATGTTGCATCAGAAAGTACATTATTAGCATATGTAATATTGAAAAAATATGTTTCAAACATTGGCAGAACTGTAACATACAATAAACTTGAAGATAAATAAATAGAGGATTGAACCGATAATACAAAAACATATATATGTGAACAGTTCCAAGCATGATGCACATTCCTTCTGAGTCTTACGTTCAATTGCACACTCTATTCATGTTTCATGGTCTATCTCTTCTATAAATTGTTTATAAGCTGCCCATTTTTGTGTGAACTTGTCATAATTCATGTTAATCTGAAAAACATATTTATCTACTTTATATGTTTGAATAATAACTCTTAAAAACACTGGCAATAATGGTTTAATTTTGTTTATTCTGCATTTGTATATAAAAAAATTTTGCAAGCAATAAAATATGTGAAAAACCTTCATCAACCCTCGTTTTGCCATCCTGTCCAAAAAGTACTAAGATCGGGTTCAGTGCAAGTCTGTCACAATTACAACATTTGTCCTTCAGAACTCGTACAAAGTCGTTCCAAAACATTTGGGCATGCACGCAGTTTCACAAATAGTGAATTGCTGAATCTTTTTCTTCATTACAAAAATTACACAAATTATTTGGTATCACTCCCATCTGTTTCAAAACAGAGTTGGTTACAATAATGCGATAGTTAATTTTCATCTGAAACCACTTCAGTTTTACTTCTTTAATTTGTTTTGTTGCCAAGAATACCTTCGACCATTCAATATCAGTTCCCAAAATTTTCTCCCAGTTATTAAAGGCATTCGACTGCAATGGTTTACCCAAGAGTATTTCATAAAAATATTTTGCTCCTCTTGGAGCCCTTAATAATGCACCATAGGTTTTACTATAATGTAACTCATTACAATCATTATTTATGAGGTGAATATTATTTTCCTTGATACACTTTTTAATGGAACAAACACATCCAAAATACGTCAAAAAAGGCACATCAATATTAAATTTGCTTCTAAATTCTTGTACTGTTAAAAAAGCGCCATTATCTGTCACCAAATCCTTTACAAAATATATGTCTTTTTTGGTCCAGTCATCAAAATACAACATCTCACCATCAATTTTAAACTTTTTATTAAAAAATAATGGCTCGTTTAACATCTCTTGGTCAGTGCAAATATCCACTTTATCGTACAAAATATTATAACTATTAAATACATCCTTCCAAAACTGATTTATAAAATTATTCTCCAGTTTTAACACACCTGCACCATATTCCTTTAGCATTTGTATCTCTGGACATATTTCTTTCAAGATGATTTTCCATTTAGGATTATGCCCCTGGATACATTTTTTCAACCAACTAAGTTTTAAAGATGTAATTTGTGTTTCTATATGTGGCAAATTTATACCTCCGTTCTGGACACTATGAATTGCTATTGCCCGTTTAATTTTATCTCTTTTTTTGTCCCATACAAAGTCATAGCACATTTTCTGTACCCTGTCTATTATCTCGTTGGGAGGATTTGGTAACAAAATCCATAAATAAGTGAGTTTGGATAATATCAAAGATTTTAATACTGCAACTTTTCCCAATGGAGTGATAGATCTTTTTGACCAAATATTAAATAATTTTTTTGTCTCGTTAAATTTGTCTGTTTATATTTTTTATGCCATTTTAGTAAGATCGCTTGTAAACCAGAGCCCTAGGATTTTAAACTGTGCTGGATTCCAAGTCATTTTTATGTTAGGCAAAAATGTAATGTCACTATTTTGTTTACTACCAAGCCATACATTACAGGTTTTTTCATAATTCAACTTTAAGCCAGAGATGTTCTCAAAATCATTTAACGTCTGAAATAGATTCTCGTAAGAATTTTTGTCACCTTCTAAAAGTAATGAAGTATCGTCGGCAAACTGACTCACTTTACATTCCGACTCTGAAATATTTATTCCTTTAATTTCTTTGTTTTCCCTTATTTTATTTGCCAATAATTCTGCACACAAAATAAATAAATATGGAGAAATTGGATCACCTTGTCTACATCCTTGTTTAATCATGAAGCTAGCAGAAGCTTTACCATTTACCACCACAGAGGATTTTATGTTATTATAGAAGGCTGATATCCAACGACATATGTCTTCTCCAAAGCCAAACAATTTTAAGACCTTGTGCATGTTCTTCCAATTCACGGAGTCAAACGCTTTTTCAAAATCAATTGAGACTAAAAGACCAGGGAGGTTTTTTTCTTTTAAGTAGTGAATTAAGTCATACAAAAGTCGTAAATTGTCTCCTATGTACAGGTCTACCAGCCACGAAGCCTGTTTGATCTTCATTAATAAGTTTCGGTAGCATTGTTTTTATTCTATTTGCTATACAAGAGGAGCCTATCTTATAAATAACATTTAATAATGAGATGGGACGCCAGTTTTTAAGGAATTCCCGAGTTTTATCTCCCTTTGGAAGGCAAATTATAATACCTTCTCTCTGTGTTATAGACATTTCATTATTTACAAACCCTTCGTTCAGAGAGCGTACTACAAATCCACCTAATTGTTTCCAGAAAAATTTTAAAAAGTCAACAGTCATTCCATCTGTCCCTGGACTTTTACCATTACACATACTTTTTAATGCATAACTGGCTTCTTGAAGAGTTATTAATCCTTCCAATGAAGATGCTTCCTCGACTGATAACTTGGGAAGAGACGTATATGTTTCTAAATCTGTATCTATTACTTGTTTTTCTGAATATAAATTTTGATAAAATTCTTTTGTTTCGTTTAACATATCATCAGTATTTTCTAAATATTGTCCATTTTTGGAGACTAGTTTAAACATTTGTTTACTTATAAAATGTCTTTTTTCTAAATTGCAAAAATACTTTGTTACTTTTTCTCCTTCGGCTGCCCAGCGAGCTTTGCTGCGAATCATTATTCCTTCCATTTTCTTTCTCCTTAATTCTACAAGACTATTTATTTTTACCTGTAATTCTAGTTGATCATATTCAGATTTATGTACTTTACTATCTATTGTTTGTATTTCTTGTTCAAGTTGTTTTTCTAAATGCGCTTCTGTACGTTTCTTTTTAAAACTATATTCCATTGTTTTGCTTCTAATTTCCATTATGAGAGTGTCCAAAAATAACTGGTCTGAAATTGTTAATTCAAGACAGTCTATAGAAATATTAGCAATTTGTTCTCGATCGTATACCAACACAGCATACTGTTCCTTAACTTTATTAATAATATCATTAATTTCACTTACATAATTTTTGTCCCTTAAAAGTGATGAATTAAATTTCCAAAAGTTCCTAAATTTCTCATCTTTTTTAAATTCAAGTGTTATAGAAACAAGTGAATGATCACTTCTGTATCCTACCAAAATATCTGCATCTTTTACATAGGACAATAGGTTTTCAGAGACTAAGAAAAAGTCGAGCCTGGCTTGTTGGGGTGGTGTTGGTCGTCTCCAACTGTATCGTAACACTTCTGGATTTATTTCCCGCCATACATCAACCAGTTCCAGCTCGTCCATTATTTCAATAACTTTTTCTTGCGCTTTAGCATTATTAATGTGTTTATAATTTTGATAATCTAAAGTTGGGTTAAGTACCAAGTTCCAGTCTCCTCCAATTATAATTTCAGTATAGCTTAACTGTTGAATCTGGTTTTGCAAATCTACATAAAACTGAGGATTATCAGTATTTGGTCCATATAAATTAACCAATACAATATCTTTTCCCATGGTATTTATTACTGCAATAATATAGTTTCCTTGAATGTCTTTCATAATTTGTTTTAACTTAAAATCAAAATTATTGTTAAATAGAATTGCAACTCCTCTTGATTGAGAGTTGTTAGAAGCAAAACAGCATTCATAACCCCATTCTGCTCTCAGGTACTTTTCTTGCTTACTCACAAAATGGGTATCTTGTAAAAAATAAACTGAATGCTTTTTTTGTCTTAAATACTGAAAAACATCTCTTCTTTTCTGCTGATTCCCAAGGCCCTGTACATTCGCTGACATTACTGAAAAATTGGACATTGTTTTATATTCTGATAAGCTGAAGTGTACTTTCCATTATAAAATGTTACGTCTAATACCCTGTCTGTTTTTTTAACAAAAAATACAAAAAAAAGAACAAAAACAAAACAGATGTCTATCTGACATCTAAAAGCTGACAATTTTTTCTTTAACAAAACACAGAAAGATTCTTTCTTCCGAGATACGATAAAAAGTACAAAGTGAAGAAGCATTTAAAAAAAAACAACTTATAATGAATGCAAAATGTGAAACATCATAAATAACAATAACAGATTAACACACAACTATTCTGAGCTGTGTATTGTTTAAATATTTCCACAATCATACATTTAAATTTCAAAACAATTTAAAATGTTGATTCTCTAAAACAACCAAAATACATCACTAGTCTACAGCACATTACAATGTCCAGTGCTCTCAAATGTATAATTACTTCCCTACATGCCATTACAGCATCATCAAAACACTACATCTTTAAAACAAAAACAAAAACAGATGATTTTAAATTGTATTTAACTGAGGATAACATAACCTGAATATAAATCAGATGTTAATCTGCATGCATTTTTTCCTCTTGTGTCGCGCCATGTTGTTTACATGGAGACAATGAGCTATTGGTTGAGCAAGTTACGTGGGGTTATCGCGTTGTGTTTAGAGAACCGTGTACAGTGTTCTTTCATTAAATCAATATTACACTCTAATATACACCTCGAATGTGAAGGACTCGAACAAAAATAAACACATTTTATTAGTAGTTAGGGGAGAGCAGGGTAAGATGGGTCAGCGGGTAACATGGACCACCCCGCAAATAGCAACTGTGTGACCTTGCTGTAAGTTCAAAGGTGATCAACAAGGGACAGTACTCCAAAACATTGTGTTTAGCGGTCTTTTCAGCTCGTTTCCTCCCTGTGGCCGTCTACAGTGTTCGAAAATCAGATTCTCCCCATTTCGACTTTATTTTCCTTGGTAAGTATTTTACGGTGTTCTTAGCTATTGCAACTGATGAATCTAAAATCGTATATTGCCATGAATGACTAATCCATTTAAGCTTTCGATGATGTGATGGCGTTATTTCAATGTCATGTGTGGTTGGGCCGGTGGCAATTCTAGTTTATGCAGTCGTTGCTGGGAAAGATGGGTCACCATGTGGAGGGTAACATGGGTCACTGACCCATCTTTCCCGCACTATAAACACATTTTCCTCTTGAGTTTTCCAATGCTCTCCAGGCGGTGTGCACGTTCAACTGGTTATTGTCTAAGTTTGTATTACCATTTTAAGCATAATATGCAAACCATTGTGTTTTACATTTAGATCTATTATAAAAACTCTACACACAGTTCAAGAACTAAATCTTGTATATGACTCGCCTTTTGGCTTTGTGCATTTGTTTTTCAGATTCAAAGTTGAATGCAATGCCAAACAAGTATATCCCGAAAGGAAATCGTTTTCAGTGGTCTATGGAGGACATGGAAAGGGCAGCTACAGCTGTAAGGAATGGAGACATGTCTTCACGCCAAGCAGCAAAGACTTACGGGGTTCCCAGAAGCACACTGCAAAGGCATAGGCTATCAGTGGTAATTGTAACACTGGGCAGAAAGGGACACTGAAACCTGTGTTTACAGTTGATCAAGAAAACAGCCTTGCCAACCACATTGTCAAGGTCCAGCAGATGATGTATGGTCTCACATCAGAATGCATTAGAAAGATGGCCTACCGCTTTGCTGAGATGAACAACATCCCGAATAGATTTTCAAAGGAAAGTTGTATGGCAGGCAAAGATTGGCTTGATGCGTTCATGAAAAGGCACCATAATCTCTCCATGAGAACACCAGAATCGACGAGTTTGGCACGGCTAACAGGATTCAATCGTGTGCAAGTTAATCGCTTTTATCAGCATCTTGCTGATGCATACGACAGGAATCAGTATTCCCCGGAAAGAATTTTTAACATGGACGAGAGTGGTCTTTCCACCGTGCAGACAAAGACCCAAAAGATCATTGCGCAAAAAGGGTCCAAGCAGGTGGGAATTGTAGCCAGTGCTGAGAAGGGTGAAACAACAACAGTCCTTTGTGCGTTTAATGCTGCTGGGTCGTACATTCCTCCAGCATTCATTTTCAAGCGAAAGAAGCTGAATGCACAGTTAATGAAGCAAGCTCCTACAGGATCAGTCGGATTCACCAGTGACTCAGGTTGGATCACTGAGGACATTTTTGTTAGATGGCTGGACCATTTTGCAGTAAAGGCAAATTGTGGGGAGGAGAAAACTCTTTTGATCCTGGACAATCATGCCTCACACTGCTCTCTCGCAGCGATCACTAGAGCACGTGAACTGAACATTGAAATGATTTCTATTCCACCTCATTGCTCGCACAAGCTGCAGCCCCTGGACAGAACATTCTTTGGGTCACTAAAGAACGAGTTTCGCAAGGAGTCTTTCAAATATCTGAGGTCGAATCCTGGGAAGCGCATAAGTCAGTATGAGATAGCTGAGCTGTTTACTCCAGCCTACACTCGAGCAGCTTCCTTAGACAAGGGGGTCAATGGCTTCAGAACATGTGGGATTTTCCCACTTAATCCAGACATCTTCTCTGACCAGGACTTCGCACCTTCAGAAGTTACTGAAAGAGATAATGCTCCTGCTCCATCCACCAGTAGCACTGCTCCTGCTCCATCCACTAGTGGTACGGCTCGTGCTCTATCCACCAGTGGTACGGTTCCTGTTCCATCCACCAGTGGTACGGCTCGTGCTCCATCCACCAGTGGTACGGCCCCTGCTCCATCCACCAGTGGTACGGCCCCTGCTCCATCCTCCAGTGGTACGGCTCGTGCTCCATCCACCAGTGGTACGGCCCCTGCTCCATCCTCCAGTGGTACGGTTCCTGCTCCATCCACCAGTGGTACGGCTCGTGCTCTATCCACCAGTGGTACGGTTCCTGTTCCATCCACCAGTGGTACGGCTCGTGCTCTATCCACCAGTGGTACGGTTCCTGTTCCATCCACCAGTGGTACGGCTCCTGCTCCATCCACCAGTGGCTCTGCTCCTGCTCCATCCACCAGTGGCTCTGCTCCTGCTCCATCCACCAGTGGCTCTGCTCCTGCTCCATCCACCAGTGGCTCTGCTCCTGCTCCATCCACCAGTGGTACGGCTCCTGTTCCATCCACCAGTGGTACTGCTCCTGCTCCATCCACCAGTGGTACCGCTCCTGCGCCATCCACCAGTGGCACATCTTCATGGGAGTCTGTTTCTCCATTGCCCAAGTGCACCAGAAATACCGAGACCCAAAGAAAGAGAAGGTGTGGACAAAGTGAACTTTTGACAGGGAGCCCCTTCAAGACTAAAAAATATCTGGCAGACAAGGCAAAATCAAAGAAGTCTGAAGCAAAGGGAAAAGGAAAAGGAAAAGCAAAGAAGGCATTGGCAGACATGGTTCGGGTTCCACAAGACTTCTTTTGTATTTACTGCAATGAGCAGTATGTCGATCCACCAACAGAAGATTGGATCGAATGTCACAAATGTAAAAATTGGTGTCATGAAAATTGTGCCCTGGACATTGAAAATAATTACTTTATTTGTGACCTCTGTGTTTAGGTGACATTGATTTCCAGCTCTTAATTGATGGAAATGGTGTTCTCGTTCTTTTTTCTTGTTCACATGTTTGTCTCTCATATTTTTCCTAGCATGGTTTTGATTTGTTTGCTACAAATTGTGGCAAATCATTTGGAAAATGTTGATTTTTAACAAAAGTTACCCACTTGAATGTTTTTTATATGATTTTCTTACACTAAGTGCTTTAAGCACTGACGTTATTAGCACTGAGTTCAAATAAATTTATGTGTTTTTTCTTTTGTTGCCTTTATTTCTGTGTCCGAAAATTTGGACCCATCTTACCCTTATGCCTGACCCATCTTTCCCACTTGGAGGGAAATATGGGTCAAATTTTAAATTTTTACTTTTTCTTTATTATCCAAATTCTATTGACTATATAGCATCCTGCTTTTGTGTGTAACATTTGGTCACTATAAGACATGTGCCTACCGAAAATAAAGACATTTTGTTTACAAATCAGTCAATGGTGGATGTATTAATTTTTTTGACCCATCTTACCCTGCTCTCCCCTACTATTATTAAGTTTGAAACATTGTCCTATCAGCAAATAGCATTTTCGTTTAATAATATACGTTACGATTATGTTAGCAGCCGACAACATTCCTTTCTGAGCCTGAACCAATCATTAGTCCCCAAAACAAGCACGTGGTCAATAGCTCATGAATATTGATTAGCCTATCCAGACAAGACTCGACAAATCTAGGCCTTCTAATATACATAATTTCAAAACGAAATAACAAAATTATACAACAATCTAATACAAATTATACAATATTCTAAAACAACAAAATTCTGAATCAATAAGAAAAAAAAATAAAAGCACAAGCCAACATTTACTCCCTGTTTTGCAATTTTCACAGACAAATGCACGAACTTTCGTTTTCCCATGACATGGTTATAATGTTTCAAAAACACGTATTTTTGCACAAATCACTTCCAAGGTCTATTGATAAGTTTGATCTGAAACATTCAGTTACTCTTTCTGTTCACACTGCAGTCCATTTTCCATTTGTTTTTTCCTCCAGTCTAATTTCTTGACCCCTTTCCGTCACTCTTAATATTCTGGCACTGTTTTCATTTTTCATTTCTTTCATTGTCTTTTGCAAAGCTACACGTTTATCCCTCAGGGGTTTCGGGAGGTCTGTTCTGACTGTAACTCTACGATTCTTTCCTTTGAGCCTGCCGAGTGATCGTAGAACTTTATCCCTGTCTTGAAACTTCACAAACCGAACGATACACGGCTGACCCGCACCTCCTCTGCTGGGTAGTGGATGACAGTGATGAAAAAGCATGTTCCCCGCCGCGTCTCCCATTTCCAAGTCATCCCGCAGAAAGGCTCGCACTCTGTCCTCTACGTTGTCATTTCTCAGGATTCCCAAGCCAAAGAATAAGAGATTGTATTTCCTGGTGTGGAATTCTGCTTCAATTAACTTCTTCTCCATTTCTCTTAGTTTAGCTGCGGTTTTCTGCTCTAAATCATAAAGTCTCTCGTCATACTGGGTCATGGCGTCGGTAATCTCATTGAAGCGTGCCGACAGTCGGTCTTCCATTTTCTTCGCCCAGAGCGGTTGCTCATCGTTAGGATTGATATAATCCGTTATTTTCTGAGCTGGGTTGTTATGGCTATCTTTAGACGGATCCTTCTTTGGTGGCATGGCGTATGCGTGTCGATGCTTCACGATTTTGTTTAGCTGCTTCCTCACGTCGTTCCTATCAGCGCGCCATATCAACCGGAAGTCCCCATTACATTACATTACTATTGCTTTAGGTCCAGCGGACTCTTCCGAGCCAAATGAGGACCGGACAACCCCCGATCCGCATAAAAGATCTGCTGAAACAACCCTAGTGGTAAAACTGAAAGCTCCCCACCAGCCAGTCACTTGTCCAGGTTGTAATAAAGACATCCCACGCAGGGGACGCCTGAGGCTTCACCCCAACTTATCGAACCCCCTTTTACAAAAACAAAATAGAATACAAACATCATTATAAATTATCAACAAAACACATACATATAAAATGCCTACATTGCTAAATAATAACATCATAGGAAGCCCTAGTGACCACCTGGCAGAAAGCGTCCAATATTCCCAAGCTGATCCAACAGACCTCATACACAAATAAGGAGTCTTGTCCCGGAAGAGTTTTCAAGAAAAAAGGTAGGAGACTGGTCTAGCGAAGAAGACGATAGTATAGCAGATTGATAGAACAGAGCAGGACTGAGAAAGAGCAATTGAGAAAGACAGCGATAGTGGGAATTTAAAGCACTAAATTTCCATTTCGTTTCGTTAGGTAGATTACCGTCCCCGGACACAGAAGCGTATAGGGGACTATAAAATTAAGAAAGTGGGGATACTATTTATACTGAAACCCCCGGCACCCCAACGGTTAACCCTGGTTGCCCAGTATTGTGCTCTATCGTCTGGGTGTCAGACTATGCGCACAAAGGTTTCAGGTGGGCGCATCGGGCGCCCTGAGTTAGATCCAGTATCGGCCAACACCTTGAGCAGCTCTTGAGCTGCAAAAGCGCTATATAAAAGTGATACATTTTACTTTTTTTAAAAAGTAATTTCATTTAATTTTAAATGGTTGTGATTCACGCAGCACTTTACTTTGTCGTTTTGCGCTTTCGTTGTGATCCTATTATTCCATCTCGTTATGATGATGATGATGATGATGTTGTTGCTGCTGCTGATGGTAATGTTCTACATGGCGGTTATTTCATTCATAGACCGGGATATAGTGCTAGACGATGATGGTAATGCTGATGACTATAATGACCCTTCTATGTTTAAGATTCCATTTTTAAAATGCCATTTTGGATGTCACACACACACACACACACACACACACACACACACACACACACACACACACACACGCACACGCACACAACATTACATTACATTACATGATTATTGCTTTAGGTCCAGCGGACTCTTCCGAACCAAACCAGGACCGGACAACCCCCGATCCGCATAAAAGGTCTGCTGAAACAACCCTAGTGGTAAAACTGAAAGCTCTCCACCCGCCAGTCACTTTATAATAAAGACATCCTACGCAGGAGACGCTGAGTCAGTACTCTAATTTATCGAACCACCGTTTACAAAAACAAAATAGAATACAAACATCATTATAATTTATCAACAAAACACATACATATAAAATGCCTACATTGCTAAATAATAACATCATTGGAAGCCCTAGTGACCACCTGGCAGAAAGCGTCCAATATTCCCAAGCTGATCCAACAGACCTCATACACAAACAAGGAGTCTTGTCCCCGAAGAGTTTTCAAGAAAAAAAGTAGGTGACTGGTCTAGCGAAGAAGAAGATAGTATAGCAGATTGATAGAACAGAGCAGGAATGAGAAAGAGCAAATGAGAAAGACAGCGACAGTGGGAATTTAAAGCACTAAATTTCCAGAAAGTGGGGATACTATTTATACTGAATCCCCCGGCACCCAACGGGGGTACACACACACACAAACCTACACACACACACAGACACACACACCCAAACACACACGCACGCACACACGCAAACAACATATTGACACAAATTTCGAATATCGACAGCTTATAAGCTAAAACGAAAAACTTAGTCAACTGTTAGGAAGACAAAGCAGGAATTAACATTATTCATAACCGCTCCACTGTAGCAAACAGAAAATATTCCCCAACAAGTCTTTTCCGCTCTAGTTGGTTACAACGTTTTAATATACAACAACTTCAACCAGGAAGTAACTTGAACTTAAGCCTATCTTGGTTCTGTGTAGTGTTCTCGATCATCCGATATCCAGGACTGTGGACTCCACAGAACCTAAACTCTACTTTTTTTAAATGATAGCGAAGATACAGACTTCATCAATTCGTATGGGTGTTTGTCAACTTGAAAAGCTTTAAGTTTTGATTCAGGACTGAATTTACAAGGGGACCCGAACAGAAAGCAGTGTAACAGCACAGTGCGTATGAGTGCAAGTGTAGGCCTATGTGTTGGTTTTCTGGCATGTGATTTTTTTCTGATTGCAGTACTCCGACTGGACGGTAAAGGTATTTTAGATTTGTGGATTTTATTATTTTAATAATTCCTAAATGTACAGTCTCTAAATACAGTGTCTACTGTTTTACAAGTTACTATAAGGTAGGCTATAATTATGTGCCTCCTTACAATAATGAAGACAGTGTAGAGTTACTTTGTTTTAAAATTGTAGAGTCATTCGTTGCAGTATAAACATGTCTTCTTTACCGTGACAATTTACGATAGTTCTGTTTTTCTTCTTTCAAAATGGTCAGCTCTTTAGACAAGTATTTTGGAAGAAAGAAGAATGAAGGAAGGAGAAAGAGGGAGACAGAGACAGACAGACAGAGAGGGACAGGGATAGAATTAATTCTAACTGGAGTATGGTTGGTTGTGTGCTAACCTTTTAACTGTGTGCCGTTATTGACTTACCCTAAAATTTAAGCTAGTCTTACATCCCGTCGTACGTGGTGCTACGAGTGGTTTGCGTGCTAAAAATGGACCAAGTCGTGAGATGCACGCAAGTGGAAAGTACGTTTTTTCGTGGTCGCAGACACGACGCAGAGCACGCAGCCTGGAAACTGGCCGGCCAGTTTTTCGCTGCGACTTGTTTGCGACAATTAGGACCCCTGGAGCACGCACGGGGTACGCAAGACAATCGTGCGTCAAATTGAACGTTTGGCGTACGGAGTAAGTTCGATAGGCGTGCGTGGCAGGCTTCTTTATCTGTATGTGTTTTCCGTCTATGGCCCCAACGCAGTGATGAAAGTTCCACTTGGTAGAGAACTCACTGGCCAAAGCTCGCCATCCCTTGACATCCTGTGGTAAACCAAAGAGTTCCTCCCTGTACTCTTCTATAAATTGCAGCACAAACTTGTGGGATGAATTGAGACATGGTACTGTTGGACACGCGGAACGAATACTCGAGACTCTTGTAACTGTTCCCAGTGGCAAGGTACCGCAGTGTAACGACCAGCTTCAGGCCAGGCTCCAGAGGGGTTCTGCTCCTATACAAACAATAAATGGAAAGAACATAATATGTCAAAACGAATACAATTATATAACTGATTTATCTCATCTAATATATATCAGATTAATAAACCTCGAAATTTTGAAATTGGATTTATAAAAAGGTGTTTTATATTACATACATACATACATATATACATACATTCATACATACATACATACATACATACATACATACAGACAGACAGACAGACAGATAGATAGATAGATAGATAGATAGATAGATAGATAGATAGATAGATAGATAGATAGATAGATAGATAGATAGATAGATAGATAGATAGATAGATAGATAGATAGATAGATAGATAGATAGATAGATAGATAGATAGATAGATAGATAGATAGATAGATAGATAGGCCTATACACATACACACACACACACACACACACACACACCCACACACACATACACACGAGGGTACAAGACCAAGCCCGTCAACAGCAATTTCAGAGCCGGTGGTGAAGCGAGAGTCCAGCTGGGCGATGAGGTGATCCAAAAACGGGATACCTATGGACCTGCGGAAGTAATCTTCAGTTGTCTCTGCTGGCGGGTTACTCCGAAATGTCTGTCGTTCTGCACCCCTTGGTCTGCGCAGATCAGAGTCGGCTGTTGCTGCCATCCGACTTGCTTCCTGAAACCAGCTGCTGAAGGTTGCAATGACGTCATCCCTGAATCCCTTAACTGTTGTCTTCACTGCGCTTATTTCTCCGTATGCAGCCACAACATTTTTGCTTTTTGCTGAAGTTTCAAAGTCAGTGGACGGAGAACTTGCAGGCATTTTCTGGTGACGACAAAAGCAACCAGAAAGTCACCCGACTGGAAAGCGTGCAAAAACCCTTTAGTTTTGGTGAGCGTTTCACTGTCCCAATCTGTGTTCTCCTGCACCATCTGGTCAAGGCAGTCATAGACAACAGGGAAGAGTTCGGCGAAAGTTTCAAAGTCAGAGTGTCTCTCGACCCACAGTGTTTTAAACAGGTCGACCAGTTTTCTCCTCTTGCTTTCTGCTTGGGCTGACTCCACCACATGTTCACAGAACAGGGACACTTCTTTCAGGACTCCAAACATGTTCTTCACTTCTAGAATTCTGCAGGCATGAACAACACAAAGGTTCAAGCAATGAGATGCGCAGTGGAAGTACAGAGCCTGCTTGTTAAGTTCTTGAATGCCTGCCCGAGGGCCAATGAGGACCCTGAACAGGTGGATGGACTAGTGGGGAAGGAGGGCACGCTTTTCTTCTTTCCACCTTTTAAAATTTTTGTATTATTATTATTTGTGTGCGCGTGTGTGTGTGTGTTTTCCCCTTTTTTTTCTTCTCATTTTTTCTTTTCTTTTTTTTTCTTCCCTTTTTTTTTTGGTCGCCCAAGTCGGGGGGAACAGGGGGGGGGGGCACGTGCCCACTGTGCCCTCCCCCCCCCCTCGTCCGCCCCTGGGTGTGTGCTGGCTACACAAATACACCCGGCACGCACTAGGTCCCTTCTACCCATTCCCCGTTGCCCAGGATTGTGCGCAAGTATGTGTGTGTGTGTGTGTGTGTGTGTGTGTGTGTGTGTGTGTGTGTGTGTGTGTGTGTATGTGTGTGGGTGCGCGCGCGCAAAATTTTAATCTCGAGCAGAAACACATTTTAATTTTTTTTTCTCTCATGTGATACTTTTAGTTTGACAACGGAATGAGTGCATACTTTATGCCGTGGCTTGCATATAACAAAACATTATCCACCACTCTCTACCACATGTAACAATTCAAGCAAAGCAGCAAAAGTAAGTACACAGTAGATCTATGCAATACTTTATGTCATGTTCCTTGTACGAGTGCTGCACAGTAGGATATATAATTTGCCGGTGTAGTTGAAAGCGCTTGAGTATTCAAGTTTGTGGGGGTGTGGGTAAAGCAATTACTCCCCGCGCTGTATCTCCTCCCTGCTATAGGCCGATGTGCGATGACATTCAGGGGGTAATGCTTAGGAGTGCTAAGGAGTGCTAGAGGGTTAGAAGGACAGAGGAGAGATATAAAATAGTGGAAAAACTCAGGCTCTGAAGCGGGGTGGTTATAATGGAACGGCAACAATTTATTTAGTGGAAGTAGGCCAACGGTTGTTGGATAAGCTACAACTGGATCATGAATATAATGGTCTAGGGGAATGCAGAGTATTCAGGAGTTTTTCTGTTCTAGTCAGGTTAAGTCAATAGGGGTGAATATGGACTGGTTTCATCAGGTGGCACGAGATAGCTGGTTGACCAAGCAGGGGCAACCAGAGAGTTCGAGAGTTGTCGTGTGCGCTGAGGGGCACACTTATCTGTGGGTGGTGGGCTGCTGGAGCCGCTGGAGACTGGATGGTGACGTGCAGTGGTCAGTCCTAAGCGTGGGGTGTATGACTCATGGAGGTCACTGGTTTGAGGCCGGGCGCAGTAGCGTGGGTTGTGTAGGCTAAGCGTCCCTTTGGCTGGGTGAGTCCCGGTCGCTCACGTCACAGTGCCAACCCGATATATATATACATACAGGCATATTTATGTGCATCAATCAAACTACAGATAACGAGTACAGCATGCAAAATGGCATATCAACAAGCAATTCATCACAACGATACACAGACACGGACGTAAGTATCTACAAGACATACGAACACGTGGGGAAATCGACGGGTGATGGGCAGCAAAATGATATGGAATAAGTCACTCCTCTTACCTTGGTTAAGAACGGGGGAAAACACAAGAGTATGGCTGAGCTCAGAGGTCGCGGCAAAGGCAGACCTGTCTCTAGCAGGATGATGCGTAGTCGTAGGCATGCGAACGTGGACTGACGAGGTTAAGCCTTTCCTTTTCAAACGTCCAGTCCCGGGTCACGTGGGATTGTACTAGAGGGGCGGGACTTGGGGCGCGTGGTCAGTGGCGAGTGAGGGGAGTTACAACGAGCAGGGGCGACAGGCTAAGAAGTCCGCTTGTCACACATTCAAATGTTTTGTGACAAACAAGTCAGCTGAATTAACCTTTTTTTTCTTTTTTTTTAATTGTGTAGACTGTAGTCTATATAATACAGTGGCGTCGGAACCGGGGGCAGAGAAGTGGGAGCAGTTGCGGCAGCCGCCCCCTGTATTTATGGTGGGGTTGGGGGAACATGTGTTTCTTCCGCCACCCCCCTCCCCCCTTCTACCACGTCGTCCCCTCCACCCCCCCAACGTTTCGTGCGATGACAAAACGAGAGAGAGAGAGAGAGAGAGAGAGAGAGAGAGAGAGAGAGAGAGAGAGAGAGAGAGAGAGAGAGAGAGAGAGAGTTTGGTAGCTTCGGTACGCATGAAAAAAAACTGTGTATCGTCTGAATTTTTTGAAGAAAAAAAAATAATGACGTCATTATGATGACGTCTCCAGAAAGGGATACATATTTTTTTAGCGGAGACTGTTTTTCTCCCTCGAGAGTTTACCGCGGCCTATATTGAGTTGTAACAATAAATTTTCTTCAAATAAACATGCATTATTTTTTTCAAGATCAGTTATGTTTGTGACACTGATCTGATTTCGATGAGCATGGGACACAACCTTGTCCCCCCCCCCCTCTTTCTCTCTCTCTCTCTCTCTCTCTCTCTCTCTCTCTCTCTCTCTCTCACATACGCACACACACACACACACCTACACACACACACATACCACATACACACACATACCACATACACACACATATAAAAAGATGACGTCACCGTGTTGAAGTCCCTCGATTTGTTAATGTTTGGTTTTATGTTGAAGTGTCCGGGGACGTTAATCTACACAACGAAACGAAGCCCCTACTTTGTTACACCCAATGTTTCTTGTACACAACTATGTTGCAATATTAATACACATAAGTCTTGTTTTAGGTTCAAGGCATTAATTATGTTAATTGATAAATAATCGTCACCAGATCATCAGGCCTTGCAAAGACCATTCTGCAAGGCACAGTGCAAGGAGGTAGAAGAAGGGGGAGACCGAAAAAGAGGTGGGAGGACAACATTCGAGAATGGACTGGTTTGACACTGAGCGAAGCCATGAGGGCTGCTGAGGACAGAGAAAGATGGAGTATGCTGGTTAAACGATCATCTGTGGTGCCCCTACGACCTTCGGGTTATGGGACAGGATAGGATAGGATAGGATAAATAATGGATGTGGTCCAGCTATGACCACTAAAGGCTCACTGTACCCTAGAAACAAGAAATCAAATCAAATTCAATTTGTATACTGTAATTATATACGAAGGAAATTTAAATTGAGCAAAACAAAACAAAAAGTTAAAAGTTGACGTCACCATGATGAGGTCACCATGATGAAGTCACTCGATCTACATAAGTTTTGTTTTACGTTGAAGGCATCTGTAAAGTCTATGTTGAAGGCATCTGTAAAGTCTGTTTTATGATGAAGGCATCTGTAAAGTCTGGTTTTATGTTGAAGGCATCTGTAAAGTCTGGTTTTATGTTGAAGGCATCTGTAAAGTCTGTTTTATGTTGAAGGCATCTGTAAAGTCTAAGTTTTATGTTGAAGGCATCTGTAAAGTCTGGTTTTATGTTGAAGGCATCTGTAAAGTCTAAGTTTTATGTTGAACGTATCTGTAAAGTCTGGTTTTATGTTGAACGCATCTGTAAAGTCTAAGCTTTATGTTGAAGGCATCTGTAAAGTCTAAGCTTTATGTTGAAGGCATCTGTAAAGTCTAAGCTTTATGTTGAAGGCATCTAGTCTGTAAAGTCTAAGTAAGCTTGCATACCCAAATCCAATTAAATCCCTCCAGTAGTTCTGGAGGCAAGGGAGGTGGGTGAGGGGGACGGGTGGAATTTGATTAGAAAAAAAATGATGAAGTGATCCTGACGATGTGCTACATTTGTGTCAACTGGTAGGCATCTTTTTGTTCTCATTAGATACCAACTTTACACAAACCCGTCCTTTAGTTTCAGCGAAGAGTGCTCACGGTGATGGACGGAAAGAGCCAAATACAATAGTGTCCCAGCTTCGCCCGGGAACTAATAAAACATAAACATAGTTCATGCTAACACAGGCAGTTTAGACACGTGAGCTATACCAAAGAATATGGTCCGTGTTCACCTCTTCGGCTATAGGCAAGATCATTATGCTAAAACAAACAGAATGGACTCTACGACCAAATCAAACGATACTGGCTGATGTGCAGAAACCTGATCCTGCCTAAAATGATGCTTTCAGCAAGAGCTGGAGGCAGGCAGCGTACCTAATGAAACGATAGTTATATGCCTAACAGTTAGCCTTAAAGGTCAGCAATCTCTGATACTGTGCACGATGTAGGCTTACTTGCAAATGAAATACACCCATAGCAGGCACCACGTCCCTTCTCCCCCATGCCTCGTCGCCCAAGATTGTGCTCAGTTGACTGGACGTCAGAAGATGCACCCAAAGGTTGCGAGTGGGCGCTTAGTGGGGCTTGAGTTAGATCAAAGAGCTTAATGATAGAAAGAGGGGGAACTTGGAACAGAACCGCGAGACGAAAGGTACTATAATATACTCTCTATGTCTATATTAAACAGCACTGTCAACAACTCTTTATGTCTATATAAGGCAGCACTGTCAACAACTCTCTATGTCTATATAAAACAACACTGTCAACAACTCTCTATGTCTATATAAAACAGCACTGTCAACAACTCTCTATGTCTATATAAAGCAGCACTGTCAACAACTCTCTATGTCTATATAAAGCAGCACTGTCAACAACTCTCTATGTCTATATAAAACAGCACTGTCAACAACTCTCTATGTCTATATAAAGCAGCACTGTCAACAACTCTCTATGTCTATATAAAGCAGCACTGTCAACAACTCTTTATGTCTATATAAGGCAGCACTGTCAACAACTCTCTATGTCTATATAAAACAACACTGTCAACAACTCTCTATGTCTATATAAAACAGCACTGTCAACAACTCTCTATGTCTATATAAAGCAGCACTGTCAACAACTCTCTATGTCTATATAAAACGGCACTGTCAACAACTCTCTATGTCTATATAAAACAGCACTGTCAATTACTCTATATGTCTATAGACAACAGCACTGTCAACAACTCTCTATGTCCATTTAAAACACCACTGTTAACAACTCTCTATGTCTATATAAAACAACACTGTCAACAACTCTCTATGTCTATATAAAACAGCACTGTCAACAACTCTCTATGTCTATATAAAACAGCACTGTCAACAACTCTCTATGTCTATAGAAAACAGCACTGTCAATTACTCTATATGTCTATAGAAAACAGCACGGTCAAACACTTTGGCGAACTGTAACATTTCATCAAATACGCGATCGATCGATCAACGTAGTCCACCACAAAATAGATTGGCCATGATTTTTTACTATTATAGTCAAACTTTGCAATCCTCAAGCACGCAAAAAGCTCACAAAAATTGATCTTTCATGTGCTTAGCTGCTTTAGGTGATTAACATGGAAGTACCGCTGGAAAATCAAAAACAAACACAAAAGAAATGGACTTAAATAAATAAATAAATAAATAAATAAATAAATAAATAAATAAATAAATAAATAAAGACATTTACAAAAGTGAAAACAACATTCCATCGGCAAAGCCGGATAGGATAAAAACCATGGCACCCCCTCCCCTCTCCAATCTCCCGGAGCAGGTTAGCAGACTGTACGAGATCTGTGCAACTTTACTGGACGTGACCTAGGAGGAAAGAGGGGAGAGGGGAGAGTGGGGGTGCTCATTACTGGTTGTGTTTTATTGGGTGGGAGTGAACTGATACGACCGTCTTGAAATGTAATTGGTACAACATAAAACCCAATACCTCACAGCCGAACAAAGGGGTCTGTTGCTTACAGTTAGGAAACTCTGCTAGTATCGTGTCAGGGAAGAACTTCTTTGGACTTCATGTTACATTTTTATAATAAAATTACTCCTCAGTTAGGCATCAAATCGACACATAAAAAAAACACACACAAAATAATCCAAACAAACTCAAATGGTGTTTGCGGTGCAGGAATGCCTGGTGACTAGTGTCAGTGTCATAACAGAGTATTAAACTATGTCAGTGTCAGAACAGAGTACTACACTATGTCATGTCATAACACAGTACTACACTATGTCAGTGTCCTAACACAGTACTACACTATGCCAGTGTAATAACACAGTACTACACTATGTCAGTGTCCTAACACAGTACTACACTATGTCAGTGTCCTAACACAGTACTACACTATGTCAGTGTCCTAACACAGTACTACACTATGTCAGTGTCATAACACAGTACTACACTAGGTCAGTGTCATAACAGAGTACTAAACTATGTCAGTGTCAGAACAGAGTACTACACTATGTCATGTCATAACACAGTACTACACTATGTCAGTGTCCTAACACAGTACTACACTATGTCAGTGTCATAACACAGTACTACACTATGTCAGTGTCCTAACACAGTACTACACTAGGTCAGTGTCCTAACACAGTACTACACTAGGTCAGTGTCCTAACACAGTACTACACTATGTCAGTGTCATAACACAGTACTACACTAGGTCAGTGTCATAACACAGTACTACACTATGTCAGTGTCCTAACACAGTACTACACTAGGTGAGTGTCCTAACACAGTACTACACTAGGTCAGTGTCCTAACACAGTACTACACTAGGTCAGTGTCCTAACACAGTACTACACTAGGTCAGTGTCCTAACACAGTACTACACTAGGTCAGTGTCCTAACACAGTACTACACTAGGTCAGTGTCATAACACAGTACTACACTATGTCAGTGTCCTAACACAGTACTACACTAGGTCAGTGTCCTTACACAGTACTACACTAGGTCAGTGTCCTAACACAGTACTACACTAGGTCAGTGTCATAACACAGTACTACACTAGGTCAGTGTCATAACACAGTACTACACTAGGTCAGTGTCCTAACACAGTACTACACTAGGTCAGTGTCCTAACACAGTACTACACTAGGTCAGTGTCCTAACACAGTACTACACTAGGTCAGTGTCCTAACACAGTACTACACTAGGTCAGTGTCCTAACACAGTACTACACTAGGTCAGTGTCCTAACACAGTACTACACTAGGTCAGTGTCCTAACACAGTACTACACTAGGTCAGTGTCCTAACACAGTACTACACTAGGTCAGTGTCCTAACACAGTACTACACTAGGTCAGTGTCCTAACACAGTACTACACTAGGTCAGTGTCCTAACACAGTACTACACTAGGTCAGTGTCCTAACACAGTACTACACTAGGTCAGTGTCCTAACACAGTACTACACTAGGTCAGTGTCCTAACACAGTACTACACTAGGTCAGTGTCCTAACACAGTACTACACTAGGTCAGTGTCCTAACACAGTACTACACTAGGTCAGTGTCCTAACACAGTACTACACTAGGTCAGTGTCCTAACACAGTACTACACTAGGTCAGTGTCCTAACACAGTACTACACTAGGTCAGTGTCATAACACAGTACTACACTAGGTCAGTGTCATAACACAGTACTACACTAGGTCAGTGTCATAACACAGTACTACACTAGGTCAGTGTCCTAACACAGTACTACACTAGGTCAGTGTCCTAACACAGTACTACACTAGTTCAGTGTCCTAACACAGTACTACACTAGGTCAGTGTCCTAACACAGTACTACACTAGGTCAGTGTCATAACACAGTACTACACTAGGTCAGTGTCCTAACACAGTACTACACTAGGTCAGTGTCCTAACACAGTACTACACTAGGTCAGTGTCCTAACACAGTACTACACTAGGTCAGTGTCCTAACACAGTACTACACTATGTCAGTGTCCTAACACAGTACTACACTAGGTCAGTGTCCTAACACAGTACTACACTAGGTCAGTGTCCTAACACAGTACTACACTAGGTCAGTGTCATAACACAGTACTACACTAGGTCAGTGTCATAACACAGTACTACACTATGTCAGTGTCCTAACACAGTACTACACTCGGGCGGCTTGAGTTAGATCCTGTATCGGCCAGCGCCTTCAACAGCTCTTGAGCTGGAAAAGCGCTATATAAGAACGATTAAATAAATAAATAAATATGTCAGTGTCATAACACAGTACTACACTAGGTCAGTGTCATAACACAGTACTACACTAGGTCAGTGTCATAACACAGTACTACACTATGTCAGTGTCATAACACAGTACTACACTATGTCAATGTCATAACACAGTACTACACTAGGTCAGTGTCATAACACAGTACTACACTATGTCATAACTCACATAACCCACTTTACCCCATCCCTTCCTCCGATTGTTCCAGTTTACAAACAACAAGACCTTGCGTGAGTGACGTCATCATCATGACGTCATTAGAGTGTACTGATGAAAAAAAAATCCTAGATCCAATGACGTTTCGTGATAATGTCATATTATTCTTTTCATTTAATTATTTAGTTTCCGCACTTTTCTCTGAAACTAATGGACGGATTTCTTTGAAACTTTATATTTATTTAGTTAGTAAGTGTTTGTATGTGTGTTCGTATTTGTGTGTGTGCGTGTGAGAGAGAGAGAGAGAGAGAGAGAGAGAGAGAGAGAGAGAGAGAGAGAGAGAGAGAGAGAGAAAGAGAGAGAGAGAGAGAGAGAGAGAGAGAGAGAGAGAGAGAGAGAGAGAGAGAGAGAAAGAGAGAGAGAGAGAGAGAGAGAGAGAGAGAGAGAGAGAGAGAGAGAGAGAGAGAGAGAGAGAGAGAGAGAACGCAAGGATAATCAGCACCCGTTAGGGTCCGGCGCTTGTCAATGTTGGAGTACAGCTGTCACGTGACAAGGGGCGGGGTGAGGAATGGGGTGATAGTGAAGGTGGGGAGGTGAGAGAATGGTGTATGTAAGGGAGGTAACTGATGTTTGACTTGACCGGTGCAGTGCGGACAGTGTGTTGATAGTATAGTGACAAAACATTATGAACACTTGCACTGTTACAGTGTTGATAGGGTATAGTAGAGAGGAGGGTGTTATTTGTCTACCCCTATGTTACCTGCCTACCCCTATGTTACCTGCCTGCCCCTAAGTTACCTCTCTACCCCTAAGTTACCTGTCTACCCCTATGTTACCTGCCTGCCCCTATGTTACCTGCCTGCCCCTATGTTACCTGCCTACCCCTATGTTACCTGTCTACCCCTATGTTACCTGCCTACCCCTATGTTACCTGCCTGCCCCCTAAGTTACCTCTCTACCCCTAAGTTACCTGTCTACCCCTATGTTAGTACCTATCTACCCCTATGTTACCTGCCAACCTCTATGTTACCTGCCTACCCCTATGTTACCTGCCTACCCCTATGTTACCTGCCTACCCCTATGTTACCTGCCTACCCCTATGCTACATGCCTACACATATGTTACATGCCTACACATGTGTTACATGCCTACACATATGTTACACGCCTACACATATGTTACATCCCTACACATATGTTACATTCCTACACATATGTTACATGCCTACCACTCTTTTACCTGCCTATTCCTTACTTCACAAATAAACGTTTTGACTAGTTTCATGTCCCCAACTGGTTTGGACCAGTAGTAGGCAGAGGCAGAGAGAATTGAATACCCCGGATATTATCACATTACTGTCAGTTCAGCCCACACAGGAATATAATAGAGTCTAACGCGAAAGGCGTACTGAGGGGCCGGGTAGCTCAGTTGGTAAGAGCGTCTTGATAGTAACCGAAAGGTCGCTGGTTCGAATCCCGGATTGGTCAATGTGTGATCATATTATTTTCCCCTTTACCAACAACTGGCCCGCTGGTGTCAGTATAAATCGGTCCAGTAGTCACCTATATGCGAAAGTGTCGTGTGACTATAATCTACATACAAACAGGCGTACAATGTGTTACTGTGAGGCTTGTTGAGTGGATTACAGTATCTTACTCAATCGGTGTAATGGCAGTATCGGGCAGTGTCCAAGTAAGTCAAACGTTAGCCAGCAAGTTAACTAAGGTTAATATTGCATTAAGGTCTGAAATTAATTTGAAACTTATTGAGATAGTTAGGGTAAGAGCTAATTACGTTTAAATGTATGAAGTAAATTTACAACATGGAAGAAGACAGTTAAGGGTAAACTTGTCAGCAGATTAAGCAAGCATCCGAGTTTATAACACGCCCTTTGTGGAGATCAAACAGTACCACACATTTTTGGAAATGCCGCATTGTGTTAAACTTAAAGAAGAGAGCTTACATAGTGTTCAGTCAGCTTGTAAGATCAGTCTGTTTGTCACTCTGTTTCAGTCAGTTATCGAGTACTGCGTCTTTCTCAATCAGTCAATACCGGACCAATCAAGTAGAGCAATTATTCCGCAACAGTTCATTTACGGTAGTCAATAATTAGCCTAGATCAGTTATTGCATCTCACTCACACTTTAATATTAGGACAAATGTTAATATAAATTATATTAATAAATACCTTTTAAAAAGTGTTACAAAAACGTATAAATGTGATCTTGTAGGTGAGAGTCCTCTGATAGTAAATCAGTTTGAAATCAGTGTTAATGTTGATGTAAATGAGGGCATTTTATACCATAATTATAACAACAAAACACTCAGCGTGTGTACAAACTAAGTAGGCACATCTTTTATGAAAGAATGGGCAGGGCTAAATCTCCCTGAATCTGTCTTCTCACTATATCTTTATATTTTCTATGTAGCTCACTGCTGTGACAAATTGGAGGCTTGTCCGGGATCCATCGTTTTGCTGTCAGTAACCACATCCATTTTGTGTTTCTTCGCCAGTCAGGGTACCTGTGTATCATCAAGCTATTAGGTTGTAACGATTACATAACAATTTAAAAAAAAATAAATAAATAAATAAATAAATAAATAAAAACAAAATAAATAAATAAATAAATCAAACTAAATGAATTTTTTAAAAATTCCTATCCTATTCTATCCTATCCCGCAACTCGAAAGTCGTTGGGGCACCATAGATGATCGTTTACCCGGCGCATGCCAACTTTCTCTGTCCTTAGCAACCCTCATGCTCAGGGTCAAGCCAGTCCATTCTCGAATGTTGTCATCCAACCTCTTTTTCTATTTTATTTTTCTTCTGCCTCCTTGCGCCGTGCCTTGCAGGATGGCCATTGCCATTTGGTATGCTCTGGTGACGTAGCCATGCGAAGTTTCTGTTTCTTTACCACTGTGAACATGTCACCGTTTTGTCCGATTGATTATGTGATGGTCTGTCGGACTTCGTGTCGTTGGTGATGTGCTGGGTTTAGAAAATGCCTAAAAGTCTTCTGTAACACCTCATCTCCATGCTTTGTTTTCTTCGTTGTAGATCTGCTATGCGGTTCCATGTTTCGAAAGCGTATAGGAAGATGGAGATGACAAGGGAGTGCAGCAGTCTTATCTTGGAATGATGGCCCTGTCTTTCCAAATGGGCTTCAACCTTGTCAAGGCAGCAGTTGTTTGTGCGATCCTGGAGAGAACGTCTTGTCGGGATCCATTATTGCATTGTCTGATACAATGGCTCCTAGGTATTTAAAGCTATGCACTTTGTTCAGGGATTGACCTTGGACTTTGGTTTATGTGATGCAGCCTTTGGTGTTGTTGGTCATCATCTGCACTTATGTCTATTCAAAGTCTCTGGAGGTAGTGTCAAGCCTCTGTACCAGCTGTTCAAGTTCTTGTTCCTTTCAAGCTAATCCTTCAATGTCATATGCAAAACGGAGGTTGGAGATTGCTCTACCCTCTACGCTGACTTTGCCTTTGTGAACTGCAGGGGCATCTGACATGATGCGCTCTAGGAAGATGATTCAAATGAATTTAAATACATTTTATGTTCAGCTTGGGGTTTCAACATGTTGAGTATTATTTTGAAATTAATTTTCTGGATTTTTTATTTAATCACTCTTATATATGTAATAGTTCTTATATATGTAATAGTTCGTATAGTTCTTATAGATGCAATAGTTCTTATAAATGTAATAGTTCTTATAGTTCTTATATATGTAACAGTTCTTATAGATGTAATAGTTCTTATAGATGTAATAGTTCTTATAGATGTAATAGTTCTTATCTTATATATGTAATAGTTCATATATATGTAATAGTTCTTATATTGCGCTTCTCCAGTTCGAGAGCAGCTCAAGGCGCTGGTCGATACAGGATCTAACTCAAGCTACCCGAGGCGCCCATCTGCAACCTTTCGGCGCAAAGTCTGACACACAGACGACTGGGCACATTCCTGGATGACAGGGGATGGGGAGGATGGACCCAGTGCATGCTGGGTGTATTTGTGTAGCCGGCACTCACCCCTCTAGGACATGAGTGTCAGGATCTTTAAAGTCCATGCTATGGAACGCACGAGTGCACAGACTAGACCTCGGTGTATAACTTTCAAATAAATAGATACAATTAAATAAATAAATAAATAAATAAATAAATAAATAAATAAATAAATAAATAAATAAATAAATAAATAAATAAACACTTCTGTATGTAAACATTTTGGTGTTATACAGGAAATTCATCCCAAGGATTGCCTATCGTCCTTCACAGCCATCTGACATCACCTCGACAGCCTTTTACAGTTAGATACCTGGTAGGTATTCACAGAATCAGTAAATCATTGCAAATGTCACTTTGCATTATTGCTTTTGTTTCTTTCTTGTTTGTCATGTGCTTCTTTCATTTTATATTAAATATCAGTGTTAGTTCTTTTAAATGGTTTATTTTCTTATATATATACATAGATATTCAAAGTTTTAGTATTTCGTTCGTTAAACTGTATTGTAAATAATTATTTAAGATGCAACGTGTTTTATTCTTTAAAATAATCTCTGATAATCGAGAATTAATAACAGGTGAACAATTTAAAGATGTTAAAATATTGCCTCAACAAACACTGTTCGAGTATAATTTAGTCATATAGATGTTTAACGTAAAATATAATCTATCACCTCCTTACTTGAGTGGTCAGCCGTTGTCTTTTCCTGCACAATATCATGCTGATTATTACTGTCAACTTCTCAAACCACAAATTGATTTTTTTTAAAATCTAACTAAACTTATTTCAAAAATTCATTGGTTTGGATTTTTTTTGGGGGGGAGGGGGGTGGGTGGGTGGGAATTCTTTTGAGCTGAAGAAATTCGCATCACTGAACAGCTTCAAGTACAGGGTGTATAACCACTGTTAACGATTAGGAAAGTCGTATAGAACATGCATCAATGGACTTTCCTCTTTCACACTCTGTCCCCCAATTACATGAAATGGTTCAGTTTAACAGTTTTATATTAAGTATTGAAAGTACCCTCGTCGGAAGATACTTTATTTATTTATTTATTTATTTATTGAACTAAGTGTGTGGGTGACTTAAAGAAAAACTGATTGTACCATTAGGGCTAAAAATAAATTTCTTCCTAATATAAAATATTGAATCTGTCCGTGAAGAGTGGTCTTTGTCATGTCTTCAGTGCGCGGTGATAACGTTGTTGTTTGCTAAGTAGCTTTCTACCTGACACTTACTGGCTTTTCAATCACTTTCTCCCTCCCCCTTCAGGTAAAATGCCTTGTTCCCCCTTTCCTATCTTCTTTAATGCAATAAACATGTAATTGCCTTGTGTGTGTGTGTGTATGTGAATTGCGCCATGAATCCCCAGGTAACGTGAGATAGGTGCGTTATATAAATAATCCACCACGTAATGTGAAATATATACTATATATAAATCATTATATTGATGTTGTTGTTAGTAGTAGTAGTAGTAGTAATAGTAGTAGTAGTAGTAGCACACCGACTCAACCAAAGCTTTTAGGTTTTGAAGCTAGTTCAGCCAGGCTAGCTATAAATAACTTCGCCGGTGCTCTTCTTTCCTTTCCTTTCACTGAAAGGGAGGGTGTAGGCAAGCATCATGTCAGATGCTCTTGCAGATCGAGAAGTCACAGTCTGCACAGGGGGTAAAGCAATCTCCAACCTCCGTTTTACGGATGACATTGATGGATTGGCTGGAGATGAACATAAACTTGAACAACTGGTACAGAGACTTAAAAGTAGCTCCAGAGCCTTAGAATGGAAATAAGTGTAAAGAAGACCAAAATGATGACCAACAACACCAATGGCATCAACACGGACATCAAAGTCCAAAGCCAATCGCTCTACACAGTGCATAGCTTTAAATATTTAGGAGCCATTTTATTAGACAATGGTCCTGACAGGAAGTCCTCTCCAGGATTGCACAAACAACTGCTGCCCTGGCGAGGTTGAAGCCAATTTGGAAAGACAGGACCATCAGTCTACATTCCAAGGTAAGGTTGCCGCACTCCCCTGTCATCTCCATCTTTCTATACGCTTGCGAAACATGGACCCTCGCAGCAGACCTACAATGAAGAATACAAAGCATGGAGATGAGGTACTACAGAAGGCTTCTGGGTATTTTTTATACCCAGCACATCACCAACGACGAAGTCCGACAGACCATCACACAAAGAAGAGGGATTGTGCTCTGTCTGTGTGTCACACTATGCGCCAAAAGGTTGCAGATGGGTGCATCAGGCGGCTTGCGAAACATGGACCCTCACAGCAGACCTACAACGAAGAATACAAAGCATGGAGAAGGGGTGCTACAGAAGACTTCTGGGCTGTTACACTCGGTTTGATGATGGTGTTTTTCTTTATCAGTATTTGATTCAGCCCCGATGCTGAAGTCCTGATAAGGTGTAACTCAGATTCGTTTATTCACACAGCCCGTCCAAACAGCATACAAGTCACAAAGTCGACGTATGAAGTTTTCCACTTTTATTCAGCACACATCAACAACTGCATACAATTCTCAATTCAACTCAACAACTTTCACAGCAACTTTCCAAATCACTATCAACAACTTTACTATCTCTCAACAGCAATTCGGCACACGATTAAATAACCTCTCTCTTTTCCGGAAAGATTTCGAATACCGTAGAAATGACGCACTGCCACCAATCGAATAAAAGATCGTCATCACTGACTTACGTCATTACACATTTCTTCTCCTTCCGGATCGTTCCTTCAAATTTCTACAATTATTCCGAATCTTCGATCGATAGTAAACAAGCCGATCCAGAAGATTCTACAACAATATCGACTAACGGAAATTATCAACGTTATACAAAGCCTTTCCTAACAACAATGCAAACTCAAATCAAAGGTAAATAAACTCTATTATTGAATACTTTGCAAATCGAAACGATTAGATCTATCGTACACGCTTCCGACATACTTTCGTTCGCGTTTCAACGTAACATAACCCCCCACTCAAGAAGAAATTTACCCAATTTCTTTCAACAACGTTGAAACGTAATGCACAAACAAAGTCCTCAATTGAAACTAATTTAAGACTTTCTGAATACTGTAATTGCGCTCAGCTTATCTACACAGAGTCAATGGTTTTCATCTTCAAGTCTATCTGGATATTGTCAATGTTCACAGTTCATCCACACAGTCAATGTTCTTTACTCACACACTCTGCTGAGGAAGTCCGCACCAACATTGTCCGATCCTTTGATAGATTCTACTCGCATGTTAAAGTTCTGCAAGTACATAGCCCATCTCGTGATCCGACTGTTCACAAACTTGGCAGAGTTCAAGTAAGTTAGCGGCTTGTGATCAGTCTGTAGCACGAACTTCACTCCTTGAAGGTACAGTTCGAACTTCCGGATTCCCCATATGATGGCAAGGCACTCTTTCTCCATGGTCGAGTAATTTTTCTCAGCCCTGGACAGCTTCTTGCTGGCGTAACTGACCGGAAATAGTTTCCCTTCGTGCTCTTGCATCAGTATGGCGCCGATGCCTTCGTCCGCTGCATCTGTCCTTAAGACGAATTCCTTGGAAGTATCGGGCAGTCGTAGCACCGGATCCTTCGAAAGGAGGTCGCGCACAGTCTGGTATGCCCTCTCCTGAGACGGTCCCCACTGCACTTGGTTTGGACAGCCTTTCCGCACCAGGTCCGACAAAGGTGCTGTGATGGCTGAGTAGTTCGGTACGAACTCCCTATAATACCCAGCCAATCCCAGGAAAGATCGTACTTGCTTCTTTGTTTGGGGACGTGGAGCGTTCAGAATTTTGGTGACGTTTTCTAGCAGAAGCCCCTTTTGTCCTTCTTTCAGCGAATGGCCGATAAAGTCGACGTTGTCAGTCCCCAGAATGCACTTACTGGGTCTCACGGTCAGGTTAGCTTCTGTTAGACGGTGAAACAGCTCCCTCAAGGTCTGCAGATGCTCTTCCCAGGTGCGGGTGTGGACTAGCAGGTCGTCCCAGTAACACACGACGTTGTCCATCCCTTTGAGCATCTTCCTCATTCCTCTCTTCAGGGTAGCTCCGCTGTTGACCATGCCAAAGGGCATCCTTAGGCACTCGTACGTCCCATCAGGAGTTATGAAAGCAGTCTTTGGTATGTCCTGTTGACGCACGGGGACTTGCCAATAACCCTTGCTGAGGTCAATCTTTGAGAAGATTCTACTCCCCGATAGTTGGCGGAAGAGGTCTGCTGCGGTAGGCATCGGCTCAGGGTCGAAGACGGTGATCTTATTAACCTTCCTGTAGTCGATGCATACTCTGTTGCTGCCGTCCTTCTTCTTCACGACCACGACAGGGGACGCGTAGGGGGAACTGGACTCCCTGATGATGCCCATCTTCAGCATCTCATCGATGTCTTTCTTCAAGGATTCACGGGCCTTGAAGGGGATCGGGAAGGGCTTGGATCGAACAGGGATATTCGAAGTGAGGTGGACTTCGTGTTCGACCAAAGTTGTAGAGCCAGGGACATCGCTGAAGTTGTGGGGAAACTCGCCCATAAGATCCTTGAGCTCCATCTTTTGACCTTCCGTCAAGTTCGGTCCTAGCTTAACATCATCGATGCCTTCTTTGCTGTGGAAGTCTCCCAGTTCCAACAGTTCCTCGCTGTCAAAGCTGTCGTCGGTCACAGCTGCTGTGGCTGCGTGCACAGTCTCTGATGGCCTTTCCACGTACAGCTTAAGGAGGTTGGCGTGGTATATCTTGGAATGCTGGCCGACCTTCACCTTGTAGTCGTTGATTCCCACCACGGTCTCCCCTTCGTACGGGCCTTTCCACTGCATCAGCAACTTATTGTGATCGGTAGGTAGCAGCACCAGCACTTTGTTGCCAGGTTTGAACTTCCTGTTCACAGCCCTACGGTCATAGTAGTGCTTTCCACAGTCTTGGGACTTCTTCAGGTTTTCTCTGGCTATCTCGAGAGTCTGCTCCAGCTTCTCCCGTAGCTCAAACACGTACTGGTAGCTGTTCTTCACCTCTGGGGTGTCTACTTCTTTCGTCCACAGTTCTTTTAGGATGTGCATCGGCCCTCGGATGGTTCTTCCGTACAGCAGCTCGAACGGAGAAAAGCCGGTGGACTCCTGCGGTACTTCTCTGTAGGCGAAAAGTAAGGCGTTGATGTAGCGATGCCATTGTCTGGGCTGCTCGCTGCACAGTTTCTTCAAGGTGGACTTCAGCGTAGCATTGAACTTTTCGACAAGCCCGTTGCACATCGGATGGTAGGGTGTCGTAGTTAAATGCCGGATGCTAAGCAGTCTGTTGACCTCCTTCATGCAGTCAGAGACGAACTGCGTCCCGAGGTCTGTCAGAATCTCTTCAGGCACTCCAAGTCTGCTGAACATGTCCACTAGTGCCTCTGCTACAGTTTCAGTGTCAATCTTCTTCAGCGGCACTGCTTCTGGGTACCGAGTCGCATAGTCCACTAAAGTCAGTACCCACCGATGACCTTCTTCACTCGGAGGTCTTATTTCGCCGATTAAGTCTAAGGCCACCCTCTTGAAAGGTCGGTCGATCAAAGGCATTCTCTGCATTGGCACTTTAGGGACCCTTCCTCGAGGTATGGTCTTCTGGCAAATGTCACATGATCGACAGAAACGGCTGACGTCCGCATGAAGTCCTGGCCAGTAGAACACCGCCTGGATTCTGTCTGACGTCTTCTTGATGCCTAGGTGACCTCCCATGATTGAGTCATGCGCTACTTCCATCACCTGGCGCCTTAGGGGTAACGGTACCAATACCTGACGTAGTGGTTTCCCTCCGTTGACCCTCGGGTGCTGGAAGATTCGGTACAGGATCTTGGCCTTCACCTCAAAATAGACCGTACCACTGCCTTTGGTCACGTGGTCTTGGCGGTTCCTGTACTTGTTTAAAGTGCTATCAGCTCCCTGGAGCTGGATAAGCTTATCTCTGTCCACGATGGCAGCTTTAGAGTTGTCGGCGACCTTCAGTGGCGTAGACACCTTGTCTCTCTTGGCCTGGGCCCTGGTAGTAACAGCACCGACGATCTCTGGTCGGCAGGGCTGAGCCGGAGTAACCACATTGTCCCGTAGCAGCTCTGTAAGGTCTCCATCGGGAAACGGCAATGGATCCTCCTCCACAACTTCGACGCGTTGGGTTGAGGCAGGACTCCACTCTGGATCGGGGTTGTCGGGTCGTCTCGCGCCGTCGATATTCCCGATCATCAAATCATACAGCGGCTTCTTCAGGCAAACCGCTTCGACTTCGCCTATGTAGAAAGGGGTGTTGACATGAATCTTCGCAACTGGCGCTCTCACACATTTGCTGTCGGCCATAAGTGTCCATTTTGAATCGCCAGTGAACTGTTCTTTAGCGATTAGGTCTTCTCTGACGATGACCCCACTGCAGCCAGAGTCTCTTAAAACAGTCACTTCATGATTTCCGACGCGTCCCTTTGAAGCAGGCATGTTCTGGACGGTCACAGCTGCGCTGGCGACGACGGGGATGGATTTTCCGTTGGCAAGGAGAAGTTGGCCATCGGTCATGCACTCTTGCACGTCCGCAGGGGTAGCTGTGCGCTCGGTTTCACTCGGAAGAATGACGCTCCCGCCGCACACCTGATGGTCAGATCTACTGGTTTGCCGTTGATTGGAGAACCGCCTCTGCCGGTTGCCCGCCGCTGCGTTGTCCGTACTGCTCCGCTGTCCGCTACTTTTGTTTTGAGGACAGTTAGAAGCTCTGTGGTCTGTAGCGTTGCAGGTGAAACAGCCCCTTGGATGCCCTTCCCTGGGAGGAGGCGTGGAGTCTGTCTGTCTCTGGCTCGTCTGGCTTCCTTGGATCTGGTTCCCATGGTTTGCAGTCTTCTGAAAATGTTTCGTCGCGCTGGGTGGCCCCAGGGTTTTCCCATGAGCGATAAGATATCTTTCAGCAGCCTCAGTCACATCTTTAAGCGTCTGCAGCTTTTGTTCTTCTAAGTGGGTCGCTAGGTCCTTGTGACAGGCATTGAGAAATTGTTCTTTCACAATCAGGTCATGGAGACTGTCGTAAGACTTCATTTCGCCTGATAACTCCACCCACTTGTGTAGATATGACGACAGGCGCTCCACAAACTGCTTTGGCGTCTCGTCTGACTTAGGCCGGCATTCACGGAAGCGTTTACGGTAGCCCTTCTCTGTAAAGTTGTAGCACTGCAACAGGGCCTTTTTCAAGACGTCGTAGTTTTTGGCGTCATCGTTCGACAGTCTGGTGTAAACTTCGAGAGCTTGCCCCGTCAGAAGTGCACTCAGTCGAATCGCCCAGTCTCGAGGTTGCCAATTAGAGCTTTCAGCGAACCTTTCGAATCTCGCCAGATAACTGTCAATCTGGTCCTTCCCGTCGACGAAAGCTGGCAATTTTGGAGCCGTGTTGTCACTGATAACTTGTGGCGCATTCTGCTGTTGCTGGATACGCGCCATTTCTAGCTGGAACTCAAGACGCTTCAGCTCGAATTCTCTGTCTTTTTCTTGCCGCTGCTGTTCAATTTCTAGACGCTTCTGTTCTAGTTCTATTTCTTTTTCTAGACGCTTCTCTTCCAATTCTCGTTCTTCACGGCGACGCTGCTCTTCTAATTCTCGTTCTTCACGGCGACGCTGCTCTTCTCTTTCTTCACGCAATATTCTCTCCTGGCATTTGACGTACTCCGTCAGCTGTTTGCCTTTTAGATTTAGTTCAACCCCTTTCTGCCAGAAGTCAGCCATCTTGATGCTTCTGGAAAGTTCTTTTCTAGAAGGTTCTTTTCTGGAAAGTTCTTTTTCTAGAAAGTTCTTGACTGTAGAGTTCTTTTTCTGGAAAGTTCTTGACTGTGCTGTACCTTTCTAGACTGTTCTAGAACAGCACGCTTTCTGCAGTAGCGCTGATGCTTGTCACTAGTCGCCTTCGCTGACGCAGGCCCCGCTGTCCTCGTCGTATGCGACGCTGCACCACGCTGGTGTTGATGTATACGCTCCTGTGCTGAAGTATACGCGACGTCCGCTCGCCGCTCTCTGTAACACTGGCGATGTAGCTCCGAGACTGTCCCTCGACGTAGTCTTACGGCAGCTACGTAGTCCCGATCTGTTGTTCGCTCACGAAGCAACTCTTCAGCGACTACACGCCCTTGCAGTCAACCCGAATCTATCGGTGATGTAGTCCCAGTATGTTGGCCCCTCTCGACGCAACTCGTTGGCGGCTACCCTCGATTACTGCCTCTCGTAACGTTGACTCGCTTGTTGTAGCAGTTGAACCCTTGGCTATGGCGTGAATCGCGGCTTGACCCCCAAAAATGTTACACTCGGTTTGATGATGGTGTTTTTCTTTATCAGTATTTGATTCAGCCCCGATGCTGAAGTCCTGATAAGGTGTAACTCAGATTCGTTTATTCACACAGCCCGTCCAAACAGCATACAAGTCACAAAGTCGACGTATGAAGTTTTCCACTTTTATTCAGCACACATCAACAACTGCATACAATTCTCAATTCAACTCAACAACTTTCACAGCAACTTTCCAAATCACTATCAACAACTTTACTATCTCTCAACAGCAATTCGGCACACGATTAAATAACCTCTCTCTTTTCCGGAAAGATTTCGAATACCGTAGAAATTACGCACTGCCACCAATCGAATAAAAGATCGTCATCACTGACTTACGTCATTACACATTTCTTCTCCTTCCGGATCGTTCCTTCAAATTTCTACAATTATTCCGAATCTTCGATCGATAGTAAACAAGCCGATCCAGAAGATTCTACAACAATATCGACTAACGGAAATTATCAACGTTATACAAAGCCTTTCCTAACAACAATGCAAACTCAAATCAAAGGTAAATAAACTCTATTATTGAATACTTTGCAAATCGAAACGATTAGATCTATCGTACACGCTTCCGACATACTTTCGTTCGCGTTTCAACGTAACATGGGCATTTACTATACTCAGAACATCACCAACGACGAAGTCCGACAGACCATCACACAAGCCATCAGACAACACGATGACATGCTCACCGTTGTGAAGAAACGGAAACTCCGATGTTATGGCCACGTCACAAGAGCATCATGTCTTGCAAACACCATCTGCAAGGCACGGTGCAAGGAGGCTAAGGAAGAGGGAGACCGAAAAAGAGGTGGGAGGACAACATTCGAGAATGGCTTGGATTGGCACCGAGCGAAGCCATGATGGTTGCTGAGGACAGAGAAAGATGGAGTACGCTGGTTAAACGATCATCTGTGTTGCCCCAACGACCTTCGAGTTACGGGATAGAATAGATAGAATCGTAAGTCAGTGCACGTATACATTTCATAACACAGACGTTAAACGTCCCGATGATCATATTCTACATATACACCATTTTAGCGTGCACTGTTATTAACCCTGAAAGGATATCTATTTCAATAGGAAGTCACTGAATCATGCAGTGTGTTTACGCTTTCATATATTATATGCACCAGTGTAGGCAATGCTAACAGCAAGGCCGGAATGTCTTTTCATAAAACAGGATTTGCTACTCCCACTTTGTTGGGTACAAGCTGGTGTTTTTTTGGGGGGGTCGTTATGGAAGGCTACCCTGCTGGAACGTACAACGATAAAGCAGTCATTGTTATAGTTTCCTTGTCTATTTTTTTAAATACCTGTTTTAATTACAATATTTTGCCCATGGCACAATACCACGGCAACAACAGGTATGTTTTATACTTGTCAATATTACAGGCCAACAACCAAATACAACTGCTGGTGGTGTGTGTGTGTGTGTGGGTGGGTGTGTGTGTGTGTGTGTATGTGTGTGTGCATTCATCATAATTATTATTAAAGATGTATATTTGTGTGTGGGGGCGTGCGTGTGTGGGGCGTGCGTGTGTGTGTGTGGGGGGTGTGTGTTTGTGTAAGATATATAGAAAGAGATGGAGATCGAAATATAAATAAAGATATTGACTAATTCGAAACGTAAATCTAGTTGTGCACACGGAAATTCATTTATTTACAAAAATATGCTTCGATTGATTTTAACATAATAATTAGGGTACGTAATAATTATACTCTCTCTCTCAGTCAGTCTTCTCTCTCTCTCTCTCTCTCTCTCTCTCTCTCTCTCTCTCTCTCTCTCTCTCTCTCTCTTATTTAAAAAAAGGTGAACAAGGCAACTTTCTGTGATCACAAATGAAACCATCCTGCAATCAACCCTATATATTTCATTCAAATTGACAATACATTCAGTGAGTCTTGTGACAAAATAAAGGGTTGGCATCTGTATTTTATATTAGAATATTCTGCCACAACCTACTTTAATTATAACAGGATACGAAGTTGAGGAATTACAGACACAGTTTGGTGGACAGCAAATAACAAGCCGCTGAAATTTTACTTTTCTCATACTGTCTTACAAACTTTTTTTTTTAAGTAGCCTTGGAGTTAACAATTGCAGAGAACATGACAATAGTGAGCTAATTAGTGCGGCAAATCAAGTTGGGTTACTTAACAAACATAACATTAATCACGTTTATACCAAGACTTTGCAGTGCACCAGAATCGTTTTAAATCTAGATCTAGACAGAGGATGACACATGACAGCAAACGGCCAGAGGGCACCCCTTTTTAGTTCTACTGTGGCTTAATTGACACTGACAACGACAGTAGTGAGTAGGCGTACGTTTTATTGATACTGAACTAAGTTCAAGTTAATTATCACTAAGTACTAACCCTATACACACAACCTTTATTAATTCCTTTGGCTAATCCAACCCGCTTCTTACACGAAACATCACCTTAGTTCCAATCCGTCTTGTATCATTGACAACCATTCATTGACCGGTCTTGGTCATCATAATTCATTCATATCATGATTCTTGTCTGTCAGAATAGATCTACAATTTCTTCAAGAACTTACCGTTCTTCTTCCTTTGGGAAACGAAAAAAACTCTTCCCCTTGCATGCAGCCTTTAATCGTGGGTTTGTGCAGTTCAAAGCTGCACAGTGGTCACCGTAATTGCTCCTGCGATTTTTTTCCCCCTCTCCATCAGATCTTCGCTCTGTGAAGCAGCCATTTTCACACATGCCACAATCAAGTCGCATAACTCTTGACGTGTCATCACACCAATGGCGTCACTGCGCGGTCTAAATATTCCTGGTCTATGATAATAATGATGGTTAAAAGTTTGGTTTTTGCAAACGTTGCCGCCCCCACGGGCTCGACTCCGCGCGCCGAGGGTGGACCCCATGCCTCTCTCTGGCTGGGTGACAAAGTTGCCTATCCCTTTTTCTTCTCTTTTGTCTTTTTTCTGTCTTATTGGTCCTTTCACCTATATTCTCTTCACCCTTAAATTCTCCCAGTATACTATGCAGTTTTGACTCCCTTTCTTCTGCCTTACCGGACTTTCCCTGTCTTCTTTTCCCCCATCATTCCTTCTTTTTCTACCCTTCTTTTTCTCTGTGGCCTTCTCTTGGCCCCCTGCGTTTGCCGTGCAGGGCAACCCGTGTCGGGGGAGAATGGGATCCTGGAGGTTGAGGTCACTGAGAGACTGCGGTCCCTCATACCAACACACCTCTTTGGCCCGGACTTCTCCTAGACGGGAGGCTGGCATGGCCCGCGTCAGTCAGGCGGCTGGTCGTGTATTGCCCTAGCTCTGCTAGAAGACTGCGGCTCATGGGTCAAACTTGAACAAAACCGTAGTGGCAGTGCGGGATTGTCTGGGTGTATATCCCCCCTGTAGCCCTGGTGCGCTCCCTTGCTGGATTTTCCGCTTGGACGCATCCCCTTGTTGGACTCCGTGGTGGGTGGGGAGCAGGGGGGATGAATTCATACATTAATAACATGGCTTCAACAACAAAAAAAGACTTCACGGTGACGACTCTGACACGGATACGGACAGTGACATGGAGACGAGACAAAAAGCTTGTGCATCGGGGGTGGAAGGGGCCTGGCCTCGTTTTTTGGTTGTAGAGGGGGCGGATCCGGCTATGCCACTAAGCAAGCTGTCTCCGTTCGCCATCCATAAAGGGTTCCAGTCCGTTTGCACAACCGGTTTCAAGGACGTTAAAAATTGAGATCTGGTGCCTACCTGGTGGAGTGCTCGACCAAAAGGGCATCGGATTGTCTGCTCAAGAGGAATTCGACTGTCTTCGTTGATAGACCAATCAAAGTTTCTGTTCATGGACGGTTGAATTCCTCCAAGGGAGTCATCCGATGTCAGGACCTGTGTGATATGTCCGAGTTGGAAATCCGAGATGAGCTCTCCAGCCAGGGGGTCACGGCAGTGCAGAGGGTATTTGTCACCAAAGGACCCCAACGTATCCCAACTAACACCCTTTTTGTGACCTTTGCCATGGCCAAGTTGCCGGAGTCACTCAAGGTGGGATACCTTAGGGTGAAGGTGACGCCCTTTACACCATCGCCTTTGCGCTGCTACCGTTGCCAAAGGTTTGGTCACGGTAGCAAGACCTGCAAAAGTACAGAAATTTGCCGCGAATGTGGAAAGAATAAACACGAAAGTGCTTGCAAAGATCCTATTTGCTGTGTAAATTGCGCGGGGCGGCATGCTTCCAGCTCCAAAGATTGCCCTCAGTGGCAGTTGGAGATGGAAATCCAAAAGGTTCGGGCCACTGAGAAGTGCTCCTTCGGAGACGCGAAACGAAAAGTGACAGAAAGTAGGCCGGTTGTTCGGGAGAGGTCCTTTGCGTCCGTGGTGGGTTCCACACATCCTGTGGAATCCAGTACACACCCGACAACGGAAATTTCTTTAAATAAACTGACTCAGATTTTGGAAACGTTGTGCAAACGGATGGATGCTCTAGAAAAAATGCTCACATTGTTTGCTAAAAAGGGGGGTTCTCCAGCCCCACCGATTACACTGGAGAACGTGCCGACGGGCACGTCCCCAACCGTCACCCACAACACGCAGACGGCCGTGTCTAAAACCGTCACACCTGCAGCAAAGGAGGCTAGGCCTCAGGCTGCCTCACCAACAACGACCAGTTTTAGCGACCGAGTAGTTGCTGAGGCGGCAAAGATTCTAGTTGCTCAGCAGAAGAGCGTCAGAGGAGGAGAGAGAAAGGTTGGAAAGGGCGAGGGGGAGAGGGAGGATATAAAGTCCGGTGCTGGGGAGAAGAGGAGGAAGTCGGCTGGCAGTTCGGGTTCCGGGGCTTTGACCAAAAATCAAAGGCCCGGACCCCTTTCTTCTAAGCACCATCAGCCTCTCGAAACGGAGAACCGTTTCGGGGGGGGGGGGGGGTTGATGGACCATGAAGAGATGGACGAGGGTCCGAAAAGCTAAAGAGACTTAATTGTGCTATCCGAGTTGACAATTTTAGCATTCTTTTATTTCATTTTTATGGCCATTTTACAATGGAATATCCGAGGGATAAGGGCAAATTATGAGGAGCTCTGCTGTCTGCTGACGGAGCATCAACCTGAGGTGTTAGTTATTCAGGAAACTCTCCTGTCAGAGAAACATCTTATAGATATCACTGGTTATTTGTCTCTAGATTGTACATCTTCTAGAGGCGTTTCACTCTTTATTCATAGAAACGTCCCATTTAGCCCAATTTCACTTAATACAAGTTTACCCGCAATTGCAGCCAAAGTATCTCTTTTTAAATCCCTCACAGTTTGTTCTATATATTTGACACCATCAATAAATGTAACTAAATGTGAACTTGAGAATTTGATCCAACAGTTACCTACCCCTTTTTGTTGTTGGGAGATTTTAATGGACGCTCTCCCCTGTGGGGTAGCGATCGTACCGATTCTCAGGGTAAAATAATTGAAGACATTTTAGACTCGTTAAACCTAGTAACTTTGAACGAGGGTGCTCCAACTTTTTCCTGTTCAAGAACTGCTTCTTTGTCCCACATTGATATATCGATCTGTGATCCATCCTTACTTTTTTGGATTTTAAATGGACAGTTTTAGAAGATCTCCATGGCAGCGACCATTTTCCGGTTTTATTAAAACATGATTCAGACAACCTTGAGCAAACTCATGGCAGGTGGAAACTGAAACAAGCTAACTGGAGTCTGTTTTCTAACCTGTCTGAGGTTCAGTTACGTGCTAAGGAACGAGAATTTTCGAATGCCTTAGATCCAATACAGCTGTACACTGACATAGTTATAAACAGTGCCAAGGAGTCCATCCCACAAACTTCATCAAAACCGTATACAATTAAAAAGCCCTGGTTTGATGATGAATGTAAGAAACTTCAGCAAGCCCGTAAAAAAGCTTTAAGAATGATGTATCTGCACCCCAGCTCTGAAAATAAACAGAACCACCAGCGTTTGCGAGCGCAATGCCGACAGCTCTTCAAACTTAAGAAAAGAGAATCGTGGAGAGGTTTCTGCTCCACGATTAATTCGAAAGCGAAACTGTCGAAGGTTTGGAAAGTAGTCCGCAAACTCAAAAATAAAAGTAACAAACAGGTCAGCCCATGCCTTACTGTGCAGGGGGGCGTAATCGGAGATAAAAAAAAACAAACTAGTAGCTGATCTTTTGGCCTCTTCTTTTGCTGCAAATTCTTCTTCTGAAAATTATTCCGTCCCTTTTCAAACAATTAAAACACGTAAAGAAAGACAACGGTTAAATTTTACCTCTGATAATTCTGAAGACTACAACATTTCGTTCTCATTAGTCGAGCTTGAGGATGCAATTAACAAAAGTGCAGATTCAGCAGTTGGACCGGATGATGTACATTATCAATTTCTCAGACATTTAACAAGGTACTCACGGTCCAAACTGCTGGACATCTTCAATCAGATTTGGATCGCTGGCACCTTTCCTCCCTCTTGGAGAAAGGCCATTATTGTACCCATTTCTAAACCTGGCAAAGACCATACTAAGTAACCCAACAAACTATAGACCAATAGCCTTAACGTCATGCTTATGTAAGACGCTGGAAAGAATGGTTTATTCCCGTTTACTGTGGTATATAGAAACCAATAATATCTTATCAAACACTCAGTGTGGCTTTCGAAGTGGTCAAAGTACTGTTGATCACCTGGTGCGACTGGAAACTTTTATCCGTAACGCGTTTGTCCAGGGTGAACATGTCGTTGCCATCATGTTTGATTTGGAAAAAGCCTATGATACCACATGGAAATATGGCATTCTTTCAGATTTACAAGAAATGGGTTTGAAGGGACATTTACCTCTGTTTATATCCAATTTTCTAACGGACAGAATTTTTCAGGTTAGGGTTGGGGGATCTTTGTCAGATACGAGGGAACAGGAGATGGGAGTGCCTCAGGGTAGCATCTTGTCTCCCTTGCTGTTTAATATTAAAATAAATAAAATCGTTCGTTCTGTTAAACGGGGAATTGACAACTCTTTGTTTGTTGACGATTTTGCATTAGTAGCCAAAGGTAAAACCTTGGCATCTGCAGAACGTCAGCTACAGTTATGTGTAAAGGCCGTTGAAGACTGGGTTTTACAAAATGGTTTTAAATTTTCTGAAGCAAAAACTGAATGTATTCACTTTTCCAAGCACCGGGGAATTATTCAAGACCCTAATATTACCCTCAATAAAACTCCAATAAAGGCAGTCCAACAAGTCAAATGTTTGGGTGTTATTTTTGATCAAAGGCTATCCTTCCTTCCTCATCTGATAAATTTGAAAACTAAATGTCAACAGGCCTGCAACTTGCTCAAGGTTATCAGTGGTACAGACTGGGGAGCTGACAAGAAAACTTTATTGCTGTTATATCGTTAATTAGATCAAAGTTAGATTATGGTTGCATTGTTTATGGTTCTGCTAGAAAATCTTATCTTAAGATGTTAGATCCAGCTGCTCATCAGGCACTACGCATTGCTTTGGGTGCGTTTCGCACCTCCCCTTGTGAAAGCCTTTACGTGGAAGCTAACGAACCCCCGCTGGAGCTGAGACGTACAAAATTGTTACTGAATTACTATTTAAAATTAAAAACTGATCCTATGAACCCTGCATATGACTGTTTTCAACCCAGATTTTGTTCAGAAATTTGAAGCCAAACCTAACACAATTCCTCCGTTTGGCATCAGAATGCAGGCTCATTTGGAAAAAGCAGGCATTGATGTTGCTTCCATCAACGATGATGAACTTCGGACTGAAGCTCCCCCATGGAAATTATGTACCCCAAACATTAATTGGCAATTGTCCGCTTTCCTCAAAAACAATACATCTGAAACCATCTATAACCAACTGTATTTAGAACAGCGTGCTTTATACCCAGGATATGAAAAACTTTTTACAGACGGGTCAAAGAAAGGAGATTCAGTTGCTGCTGCGTCGGTCTCTGGGAGACACTTAGACCAGCGTTTGCAACAGCGTTTACCTGATTTTTGTTCTGTTTATACAGCTGAGCTCAATGCAATTCATCTAGCTCTGAAACAAGTTTATCAATCCAAAAGAACCTCGTTTTTAATCATGTCCGATTCCTTGTCAGCACTCCAGGCTCTTTCCACGAGAAAGATATCACACCCTTTTCTGGCAGAGATCCATGACCTCCATACACAACTTGTTTCTGAGGGTAAAAAGTTAGTTTTTATGTGGGTCCCTGGTCACATGGGCATCCGCGGCAACATTGCAGTGGATAAAGCGACTAAAGATGCTCTGCATCTCGATTTCCCACCAGAGATTTTCCAGTTTGTGCCCTATTCTGACCTACGTTGTATGTCTGGATCTTATTGTAAACGACTGTGGCAGACTGACTGGTCTAACCATATCAACAACAAATTATTTCAAATTCTTCCCGATTTGTCAGATTCTTTACCTAACTTTGCATCCACTCGCAAAGAAGAAACAGTTTTGTTTCGCCTTCATATTGGGCATACTTATGTCACCCACAGTTTCCTTTTAAAAGGAGATGAACCACCATGGTGCTTTGCATGTGATCAATCCTTTTCCGTTCGCCATTTCATGTCTGAGTGTGCTGATCTGATTGAGGAAAGAGAAACATATTTTGGTTCAATACCTTTCAAAGAGATTTTTAAAATATGCAATGGTCAACACTTGTTTCAATTTTTACATGATGTTGGTTTGTTTTATCGTATATAAACCATGTCGTTTTGTTTTGGATTTTATTGATAAGACCGAATTTAGTGATTTGATTGAGGAAAGAGAACATATTTTTATGAAATATAGCCAGCCCGAGCAAAGGGAAATAATCCGTGAGAGCGTCTCGCATTTTTGTATAGGACATAATGGAAGTTCCCCCTCTTTCCGTAATAAGCTCTTTGGTTAGATCCTGTACAGGACAGCGCCTTGAGCGCATCAGTGGGAAAAGCGATACATAAATATTATTAAATAAAATAAATAAATGTAACAAGAACAAACAGGGTCATCCCAAAATGTAAAAGCTCAAATGGGTGTGGTTAATATTAATCCACAAGTAATTAATTAATTCATTAATTTGTACTTTGTATGTTTACCTAAATTGTTGTCAAACAAACCTGTAAATACTTTGAAATGCTTTTTCCTTTGAATGGTATAGGTCTACTGCTTGTTATCAATTCCTTTATAATTATTTTAATTTTATTTCACATAATTTTATTAATTAAACCATCAATAATGTGTTCTGATGCTAAAAGTTCAACAATTAAATAAAGAAACCTAGGGTTTAAAAAAAAAACACGATCGCTTCCATTCACAGCAATATTCAATGCTAATTCCTTTGAGTACGTATGGTTGGATACTCTCTCACGCACAGAGAGAGAGAGAGAGAGAGAGAGAGAGAGAGAGAGAGAGAGAGAGAGAGAGAGACAGAGACAGAGACAGAGAGAGAGAGAGAGAGAGAGAGAGAGAGAGAGAGATGTTAAACATCACACTATGCACAAAGACACTTTAAACATGTCTATTGTTGCAGCACATTTTTTTACACACACACACACATACACACACACACACAACCGTGTAGAAACGCCATTGTGATGACTTTGATGAAACTCTACATACGTTACTTTGACATTTTTACAAATTTGTCCATTTGCTTTAAGCTAACCCTAACTCTGACCCTAACCCTTAACCTAACCCTAAGCCTAACACAGCCCTAAACCTAGCGGAACATTGTTTTGACATCAAAATAACGGGGTCCGTCAAAAGAAAGTACGTAGAGGTTCAAGTGTATGTCAGAATAAAGGCGTTTCTACCTAGCCACACACACACACACACACACACACACATCGATACTCACACACACACACACGCACACAACAAAACTAATGCGTCCCTACTCCCGCCCTCTCCTCCTCAACCCCCCTCCTCCCACAAACACACGATAAAGATGCGCATGCAATACACAATTGTTTATAAAAATTGATAAACCTATGTCAACTATAGATAAAGAAGAAAGAAGATAAAATGACTGAAGAAAAGAAAGATTAGTCTATATGGTAGGTTGCCATTTCTGCTTACCCAGCTTCTCAGCGATGTTAACGAGATCTATAAGGCCTGTATGTACCCAACATGCTTTAAGTATGAAGTTTAGAATAATTTTATTTGCCTTCCCCTTTTAGTTTCCCCGGTGTTTACACCTGTAACCGGGTATAAAATCGGTATCCGGGTAGTTGTTTTATATAACCGCAGGCGGCAAACACGTACAAACTTATTTTCAACAACAGTCCCACTATTGAATCAAGTCTCATTTCAAGGAACAAGATTTACACGCCATTCATTACATTACATTACATTACATGGTTATTGCTTTAGGTCCAGCGGACTCTTCCGAGCCAAATCAGGACCAGACAAGTGGAAGGGGACTCACCCCTGATCCGCATAAAAGATCTGCCGAAACAACCCTAGTGGTAACACTGAAGGCAATCTACCAGCCGGTCACTTTACAATAAAGACATCCCACGCAGGGGACGTTGAGGCTATACTTTAATTTATCGAACCCCCGTTTACAAAAACAAAATAGAATACAAACATCATTATACAATATCAACAAAACACATACATATAAAATGCATACATTGCTAAATAATAACATCATAGGAAGCCCCAGTGACCATTTGGCAGAAAGCGTCCAATATCCCCAAGCTGATCCAACAGACCTCAGACACAAATGAGGAGTATTGTCCCGGAAGAGTTTTCAAGAAAAAAAGGTAGGTGACTGGTCTAGCGAAGAAGAAGATAGTATAGTAGATTGATAGAACAGAGTAGGAATAAGAAAGAACAAAGGAGAAAGACAGCAACAGTGGGAATTTAAAGTACTAAATTTTCAGAAAGTGGGGATACTACAGTGTATTTATACTGAAACCCCCGGCACCACCACGGTGGGGGGGTACACGCTATTCAAAAGCAATCCCAGGCACATACATACATACACACACACACACACACACTCACATCAGAAAAACAAATCGACCTTTCGGTCCAAGATAAGTGTGCACTTAAAATGGGATTGATTAGTTGAATGCAGCAGGCGTGACGGACCGGCCATAGTACTGCGCGTGCGGTGCGCTTTAAGGCCAGCGCGCATTTATGAGCGGATTGTAGGTGGAGCAATGCAGTACATTTTCAGCCTTACAACTAGTAACATTTCTTGTGCATACTTGTGCAGGGTTGGGTTATTGTTTTTCCCAACTCTCTTGTATCTTAGGACTAGGCATAGGCCTACAACTTGTTAGAGGGTATGTTGTCCGCAATTTTTCATTGTTTATTTCTTTTTTTTTATGCCCGTCACATTTTATTTTGTTGTTCTAATTTGTTGTCGTTGTTGCTGCTGTTGCTGATGATGATTTCGTTTTTGTTGTTGCTGCTGCTGATGCTTCTGGTATTGCTGTTGCTGTTATCGTCGTCGTCGTCGTCATCTTCTTCTTCTTCTTCTTCTTCTTCTTCTTCTTCGCCGTCGTTTTTATGACTAACTTCGTCTTTTTCTTGTTGATGTCATCTTCGTTTTAATAGTCGTTGTATTACTTTTTAAAATATTAAAACATAACAAATAAGTACACCAAAATCGTAATTTTCGTTGTTCTCGTTGTTGCTTCGTTGCATTTGTTGTTGTTGTTGCAACTGCTGATGCTGCTACCGCGGCTGTTGTCTTGCTGTTTTTATGTAGCTAGAACAGGAGATAGCACACAGACTATAGATAAAACATTAATAGCGCACAGATTATAGATAAAACATTAATAACAGTAAAACGGAAACGTTAACCTTTTAAATAGTATTATAAATTATTATAAGTGCAGTATTCGACCAAGACAAAAAAACATAACAGAAAATAGATTATCCAAATTCTACTACTAGTATTTTATTGTACATGTAGGCATACATAAATAGATAAAAAGCGAGACAGACAAGCAGAGACACAGAGATGTGCGTATTGCCAATATATAGCTAACATCTTTGTAACGACAAAACGCAACATCCTTGTCTAAACTAGATGTGCATTAGTAGTAATTTTAATTTCATCTGCCAGAGTCATAAACTATTTAGGAAGTAAAATCCTTTCAAATGTACACAAAACCATTAAAACAAAACTGTATAATAAAAGAGCAAGGAAACTGTACAGGATATATATGATCAGATGAAATACTTCAGCAAAAATGGGTCATAGTAATTCTATCCTATCCTATCCCGCAACTCGGAAGTCGTTGGGGCACCACAGATGATCGTTTAACCAGCGTACACCATCTTTCTCTGTCCTCAGCAACCCTCAAGGCTTCGCTCAGTGTCACGCCATCCATTCTCGAATGTTGCCCTCCCACCTCTTTTTCTGTCTCGTTCTTCTTTGGGCTCCTTGCACCGTGCCTTGCAGAATGGCCTTTGCAAGGCCTGTTGACGTGGACATACAATCTGAGTTTCCGTTTCTTCACCACTGTGAGCAGGTCATCGTGTTGTCCAATGACTTGTGTGATGGTTTGTTGGACTTCGTCGTTGGTGATGTGCTGCCTAAAGGAAATGTCCAGAGATTTTCTGTAGCACCTCATCTCCATTCTTTGTATTCTTCGTTGTAGATCTGCTGTGTGGGTCCATGTTTCGCAAGCGTATAGGAAGATGGAGATGACAAGGGAGCGCAGCAGCCTTACCTTGGAGTGTAGTAATTACGATACTAATAAAGTACAGGTAGATCGATAGATCTCTTGTCTGCCAAATTGACAGGACTCATAAAAAACCAATAACAACTGTGTAAAAAGTAGAATAATTAAGCCAGTTAGAACAGAACAGATCCAAAAAAATCTGAATGTCATCTCCTTCAGCCCTCCAACACAAACGTAGGTACTACACAAATGGTGGTGTGCTGTCCCTTTCTAAATGCAGAAGTTTGGGTGGGTTGCTTTTCTAATGTTGTAAAATGCAAGAAGTGTGTGATCAAAGATGTACAGCTAATTTCCTGTGCGCCTGCATCACTGAAAAAACTTGGGGTATACCCTGAGTATAATTAAAATAGAAGGCATAATATGCCTAATATGTAAACGCAATGTATGCTACGCAAGCCGGAGAAAACCTAACTATGTTTAGATAATGGATACTGAGCTTTAAATAATCGAAATTCGTGTCAGAAGCATTCGAATTCTTTCAGGGGAGAATAAATGGAGAATTATAATGAAGAAAAAGAACGAATAAGCAGAGCGAGGAGGAGGAGGAGGAGGAAGAAGAAGAAGAAGAAGAAGAAGAAGAAGAAAAGGAGGAGGAGAAGGAATTAAAGAAGATTTTACATTCAGTAACAGGGGTGCATTGCTACGTTGGTACAATAATAATAATAATAATAATAATAATAATAATAATAATAATAATAATAATAATAATAATAATAATAATAATAATAACGATGACCATAGTATTAGTAGTAGTAGTAGTAGTAGTGACAATAACAACAACCACCACCACCACCACCACCATCATCATCATCATCATCATCATCATCATCATCATCATCGTCATCGTCATCTATACTGAGCTTAGAAAATAGAATGTCGTCGCACAGTTAGTATAGTGCCGCTACTAAGAAGAAGGAAAGAACTTTGGAGAAAGGGAACGAAGAAGAGGAAAGATGTTGAGGGGGGGGGGGAAGAGAGAGGAAAATAAGAGCCGTTCAATGATAATATCGAACTCGTTATACTCTACCTACGTTCTATTCATGGCACCGTTATTTTTTAAGTCAAAACAGTGTTCCGTTAGGGTTAGAACTTTGGAACTTTGTCCTTTTCTTAGCGAAACCACATATAACTCCAAACATGAAACAAGGCTCATAGCCCAGGGGATATTTTAGCCAAAGGTAGAGGGGGGAAGAGGGGAGGGGAATTACAGACATTAAAAAAACAATGAACGGCACAAAAAAGACTGCTCCCTAGGCATCACAAGACAAAACTCTAAAATGTCAAACACCCGTTTTAAGGTTTACAGTGGTTCAATATGGAAAGAAAAGTGTACAACGTCGCGTGGTTCACAGAAGAAGACAAAAGGGAACGCACAATATATAAATAATGACATAACTCTAACAAAGCGGCTAAATTTAGCAATCTGCTCTTTGATTCAGTATACATCAGCTGGTTACATTTAAAGACATATGAATGGTTCCAAACGTATTTTTTTAAAAAAATTGTATTTTCCACAAATGTTTTCTATCAGCAAGTAATTGTTACATGTAAATAAATAACTAAACTCGACACCAATTTCATCTAAGTCACACATACTACACAACCGTTCTTCTCTAGATACATTATTGTATCTTTGAAACTTTGGAACTTTATAACTTTTGTCCTTTAGTTTCAAACATCATCATCAAACAATATTAAATAAGGCTCCAAGCCCTCTTCCGCCTTGAGACAAACTTGACAAGAATAGGACGTGGACCTCTGCCAGTTCTACCAGTGCGATGGGATGCAGCTATGTCTCCAACGTTGACGTCAACACCCGCATCCTTGAAGACATGGATGACTTTCTCCTCCACCTTCTCTGCTGTCTTTCCATTGTCATGCGGAATGCCGAATATGCGCACCGACTCTCGACGTGAGTACTGCTGCAATCTCGTATGTCAATACCCTCATGGCGGCCTAAGTCTTCTCATAGACTGGCAGTGAAGAAGATGGCTGCGGTGGACTAATAATAGACGTCACACGTGCTTCAAGCTCATCGCGCATCCCCTTCACTACCTCACCCACCACCACGGACATGGCAGTGGCAAGCACCGGTATCAGCCTGGATATTGGATCAGTCGGATCATCGTCATTAGTCTTGAAAATTGACAAAACCTCGTTGACTTTACTCACACTGGTCTTTTGCACTTCTGCAATGTCACAACGATGCACAGAAACCTCTTCAACATCAATTGCAATTTCGTATTCGTTTTCTCTAATACTTGAATTGGACTTAGCTTTCTTGGAGTCCTTCCTTGTAGTAAAAGGTGTGTTAAACAGTGAACGTTTTGACTTTCCACGTACCTTGGACATTTGTGCAGAACAATGTATGCAAGAATTGTAGTGTGTTATCGTCTAAATGATAGGTTTATCATTAATGCATTTTTCTATTATGTAATAGCAAGGCATTTATTTCATTGCTTCTGTTAATTGAGAAAAACAAATGTTCAAGGGAAGCAACCAATGTTTTACCTGTGTTGGTAAAATATAATGGAATATATTGTTGGATTAAGCCAAACGAGACTATAAAGTATTATGTTAAAGATTATAGAATGTTGATGTTTATTTGCTTTTTTTCTTGAACAAATAAGATTGTTTTGTGAAGTTTAAACCTTGTAGTTAACGAAGGATGCATTTTGACGTTTCTATTGCAGTGGGCTGACAACAAAAGGGAGATAATTCATTGTTTTAGTATGCAGTAGGTTTCTTTTTCAAGTATGTAACGCGTAAACCGAGTTGTTTGCAGGTTGGGCTTTCTTTGGTTGTTCCGGTGCACTTTATGCACGCTTGCTTATGCGCCCGTTCTCCTGGCCTTGGGGAGGTGCAGTTCGGACTGAGGGGCAGCACTGACTCTGACTGAGGGGCAGCACTGGAGCTCCGTCCGACCCTCTCGGCAACTTGCAGCCAGCGCAACGCCGTAATTTAAGTTACGTTCTTTCCGTCGTTATTCTCAATTGGATAGACCTTCTTCAAGCTGTTTATAACTCTGCTGAAGGACTCTAATAGTTTTGACTCGAAACTAATGAACTGGGGAAAAGAAACGAAGTTAATGAATCAAGTGGCAATAATTTGCTGCAAGGTTTGTGGTGAGAGAGGAGTCACGTTGCCTGCTTGTCAGAAGTGGAAACCAAATCTGAATGTTATTTGTGTTGTATGTTTGCATTGTGAGGAGGGGGGGGGGAGATTAATTATCATTGCTTTGTTTTTGTTTCTTTTTTGTATGCGAGTTATTTCGAAATAATCATTTTATAAAAACTTTAGAAATCTCTTATGTTTGAGTAGTTAGAGAGAGAAAGGGGAAACATGAACCAAGCACGCATTTCCTGACATGCAAAGTTATATATGGGAAATCTCTCGTGACTTTCACATCTTTGTACAATTGACCTTGGAGATGCATCGACAGTGTGTAGCTCTTATTATAATATTTAAGTAAGATCCAATCCGCTACCCCAATAGAAACCTGATATACGAGCTAAAATTTCTCAATACATCACTGTTTTCTCACATAAAAACAAGGACTGACTAGTTATTATGTCTTAAAAGACACTACAATTAGCCTCCCGGGGTACGTGCGTAAGAAGGTAAAATTATTTCGCAATAATTGCAGTTGTGATTAAGGGAAGTAAACCCTGAACTGTACAGCAACGCGTAGTAACTGCTATTGTCACAAGACGAATGGGAATTTAGCACAAATCGGAATCGTAGCAGTGTTTGTTGGGATTCTCATACATCCTAGGAAGAATTGGAATTCCAGTCAACACCGGGGAAAGCTGTAGTGAAAATTGGAATTCCCATTTATCCTAGAATGAATAGGAATTGCCCCAAATGGAAATGTTTTTTCCCTATACATTTAAAATTATATTGCCGAATTTATTATTATGGTGCCAAATCCCCGTCTAAAACATATATACGTTCTTATGTTTTGAATAAACATCTAAATTTTATTTAAGTCTACTCCCAGCATTTTTGCCACTACTAGAGGGTTTTAGCTCGACCAGCGAAAATTGGTTCGCGGTGATCCCTTTCGTTATGCAATCGGAAAATCTTTGCAAACTTTTCTTCGTGCCTGCGGTTCTGAAGCGGCAGCGCCTTTAGTTGCAGACCAAATCTTGTTCGTCCTTATCAAGGGGAGGTAAATGCCATCATAACTCTCTAATTTGCGGAGGTTGTTTTCGTCGAAAACGCACGAGTCTTTTCATTTGGTCCATCACCGGTTAATAAAACAGACACTATTGCCAACGAAAATTTAGTTGAAGTTTAGAATAAGGCATTGGTACTTTTTTCTTCTTTTTTAAAACACAAATCACATAGCTTCTAAGGGCCTTTACATGTGTTCATTGCCTACGTTAGCCTACTAACTAGCCAGTTTAGGCCCACGAACCTAGTATATGGCTCATCCAAACAAAGGGCTGTTCGTGGACATTCGTTAGAATACACCAGAAAAGTGATTTTACATCTTTACCATGCTCATAGGGGACATTTGAAACCTAGACATAAAGCGAAACTTCTGTTGAAAATCTCAATCGGAACCACAAACGCCTCCGCCATTTATACATCTGAAAGTAAAACAACCACAAAACAGCACCTTTTTTAGGAGCAATGTACACCTCTTTTATTAACAACAAATGGTGAGAGAATAATTATAGTCTAAGCAGTTATTCAAGCTTACGTTTGTAGCAATTGACCCGATATATGGAAAAAATACATGGATATATGGTTGTTTTTTTATGTTTTTTAGTTTTAAAAATACTTTTGTTTAATTGTATTGGACATGTGTATAGTTACGAATTTTATCAAATAGTTTTGGCTGCTTATATTGATTCGGTGTGTGTTTGTTTGTAGGCATGTGGTGTTAGATGTATGTAGTTTTTTTTAATTATTTTTTTTTTAAATATACATACACCATGTTTTAGTGTGCTGTGCAGTCTCTTATTGTGCGCGTGCTTGTGTGAGAGTATGCGTGTGAGCGCTTTGAGCAGACTTTTTAGTTTGGAATTGCGCTTTATAAAATAAATTATTATTATTATTAAAAATAAAAGAAACTTACATTAGAATCACGATTCGTCAAAATGGTGAAAATTCCGCATTTTTACGCAGCGAAGTTTTCTGCGTAATGCAAATGCGAAGGTCGTGACCTTCCGGAAGCGCAAAATGTTTGACGTAAACGGAAAAGGGGTGGGAAGGGGCGGGAGGGGGGTTCCCACGAAAAAGAACTACAAACCAAGTTATTCACGCCGAACTTTGAAAATAATACTGCTTAACCTAGAATTTACCAATAATTTATTTCAGTTTTCATTCAGTGCACATGGTTATTTTGGAGTTTTCATTAGCACTAAACATTGACGTTCTTGGATTAATCGGAATTCCGATTTAACCTAGCTTTTTTCCTGTGTTGCCTTGAATTCCAATTCATCATAGGACATACTGGAATTCCATTAAAAACTAGTTCTTCCTGTGAAAGTACTATGTGTTGTCCAGTCATCCGAAGCTTAATTTATGCTGCGGTTGCAATTCTCCATTATAGCTGTTGTTCTTCAACGGGGGTTCATGACCATGAGATGTATGTAAATAAAGGTCACTTCGGCATCCCTCAATGCAAAGGGGCAGTCAAGTTTAACACCTAAGCAGTGCATGAAGTCAGTTTTCATTGGCAATTTCTCAAGTTAGCTTAGCTTCACACGCGTACCGTTTTGTATCAAAAATAGCTAATAAAATCATGTTATTCGTGATCCGAGATTTGCATTGCTAGAACGTCAAATAATAATAAAAAGCGAAGGTGAAGTTGCCTGTGGCTGTCCGTCAAGAGCGAGAGAAGGAAAACAGTATTGATAATCATTCCTTTGTTTTATTTCCGTGGACTCGAGACTAATGAAGTACAAGACAGCCGGCCATTGTTTGTAATTTGTATTAATACTGCATAAACCATAAAAGACGTGCCCACTCCTGCGTGCAAAGTGTAGTCTGTTCTGGTTGGAATAATTGTTGTTCCCAGCAAACAAACTCTCTCTCCCTCTCTCCCTACTCTCTCTCCCTACTCTCTCTCTCTCTTTCTCTCTCTCTCTCTCTCTCTCTCTCTCTCTCTCTCTCTCTTTCTCTGTCTCTATCATTAAAAATTAAATACACATTTATTATTAATGTTGTTGATTGATATTCACAACATTAATTTGATTTCAATTGTTTGAAAATGATTTTATCTAATGATGACTTTGTCTATTTGTTATTGTTCCATGATGTGAAGGTTATAACATTGAGTTGTATTTAATAGTTATTGTTAAATCCGCAAAGGGCAAGATGTATAAAAAGCGCATTCAGCGCTTACTCTTTTACGCTTGCAAATTAAAATTGTTCTCTCTCTCTCTCTCTCTCTCTCTCTCTCTCTCTCTCTCTCTCTCTCTCTTTCTCTCTCTCTCTTTCGTAATACTCACTTCACCTCCTTCTCATTGTAATTGTCCAGCCTACATTACAGATAGATTCCAATGACAAACTGAAGAACGTAATTTATAATTATACCACAAGACTGTGTAGTCTGTAGCTAAAGGCCAATGTTTTGAAGTCATAGGAATTTTTTTTTTAATTTTGATTTTTGAATTTCCGTTTAATAAATTGTTTTTTCTCATGCATTTATTAATTCACAGTCAAAATAGCACACAATTTAGCATTATTGTTGTACCTACCTGCATATAGACATATATGCAAAGTTGACTATTTTGAACGAAAGGGCCAGGGCATCAAGGACTTGGCTGAGTAAACTTCGTGTTTCGTATTCGGTATTCTACCTCGCCAAATGTTTGACTAAGGTGTAGTCAAATACATGTAGTTGTACGACTTGGGTTTCTTTTCACAGCTAGACGGTGATGCTGGTTATGCAGAGGCTGCCTATTCGAACTAGCTAACCCCCGTTGGGGTGCCGGGGGTTTCAGTATAAATAGTATCCCCACTTTCTGGAAATTTAGTGCTTTAAATTCCCACTGTCGCTGTCTTTCTCATTTGCTCTTTCTCATTCCTGCTCTGGTCTATCAATCTGCTATACTATCGTCTTCTTCGCTAGACCAGTCTCCTACCTTTTTTCTTGAAAACTCTTCCGGGACAAGACTCCTTGTTTATGTATGAGGTCTGTTGGATCAGCTTGGGAATATTGGACGCTTTCTGCCAGGTGGTCACTAGGGCTTCCTATGATGTTATTATTTAGCAATGTAGGCATTTTATATGTATGTGTTTTGTTGATAATTTATAATGATGTTTGTATTCTATTTTGTTTTTGTAAACAGGGGTTCGATAAGTTGGGGTGAAGCCTCAGCCGTCCCTTGCGTGGGATGTCTTTATTGTAAAGTGACTGGCTGGTGGAGGGCATTCAGTTTTCCCACTAGGGTTGTTTCAGCAGATCTTTTATGCGGATTGGGGGTTGTCCGGTCCTAGATCCTGATTTGGCTCGGAAGAGTCCGCTGGACCTAAAGCAACAATTATGTAATGTAATGTAATTTAAACTAGCTGCAGAGAAGAATAAAAAGGAATAGTAGAAGGAGAACGAGGTCACTGAATCGCGATATTGGTTATTGAAAATCAGCTGTCTGGGCTGAGAATTTGGATCTATAACACAACGTTGATAACTGCATTAATATTATCAACAACAAAAAATAGTGCTGATAGTTTTATTCAATAACGTTAAATATAAATAGTTGTCTTGTTATGATCTTGGGTTGAGCCGCCGCAGTCAAAACGTTGATTCATTTGCTGCAGTAAAGTTAAAGTTGTCTGTTCAAGAGATGCACTTTAACTGAAAAGGATGTTAAAACAAAATGTCATTTTAATCAACAATTTGAACAACATAATGGAATTCCCACGACTGTAGTGACGATGGCTTATAGAATATTTCTAAATTCCATACGAACTAAATATTGTACTATAAATTGTATATATGTGAACGAATATTTTCTTTGAAACAAGTTTGATTTAAATGCAGTCAGTTGCCTAATAGTATGTCTAACAATGTTACATCTCTGAGCAATATTAGTTTTGATGTTTGCATTAATTTAGCGAACGCGTTTGTTGATTCTTCAGTTGGACAATATATGATGATTAATAACCTGGCCCTTTAAGTTAGTGTTAAGCAATAACTGACCACCACGAGGTAGCAGCATAGTACTTTCGCCATTGACTGTGGGTCGTCCAGGACCCAGAGTCACTAGCTAATGAACAGAAATCAATAATCTTCGATTCAATCTTTTAGTTATGTACCAGTACATAAAAGGGCTTTACTCTAATCGAAAATGTATATAACACTTCCGACGATGTGGGCCATGGAGGACCAAATGTATTAAAGAGTGTCCTATGTAATTATTCCTTAATCGATTGCACGGGTCGTACACGACCCATGTTGCTCAAAGAGGCAGACAGCTGTTTATTCTTTTCCCATGATACGAGTCTTCCCCGACCCACAGTTTTCATAGATAACTATAGGCACTGCTGTACATAGGGATAACTTAAGTTTGCAGATGACCTATCCTGATCTTACATTATCAAGGCACAGTCCCAACCCACAGTGCCTTAGAGTATCAAGCCTTATGCCCTACTGAAAGCTTTCACTGAGGAATTCCAGAAGTGGCTGGGGGCCAAAGGGTCAGTCTGGCACAGTAAAGTAGGCTTAATGCGAGTCATGTACTTTTGTTAATGGCTTGTTTTCATTCCAGGGTTCGTGTTCTACATGCTGTGTAAGCTAGAAAGCGATTAAGATTCATAAGCTATTCAATTAGGGGAGAAATTTTGCTGACTCTTTGCTTTAACGGTGTTAACACTCATTAATACTTTGACATTTTATTTAGGTCTACAATCTCTCAATGTTTATAGATTTATAAATGAATGTGAAAGTAATTTTAAGGAACGGTCCACCCCAGTATTTGTTTCAAAGCATCAGTGCATGATATTTTAATAAATATAATGCGTACCATATCCTAGACAACTACTATTAAAATTGATAACAATTCGACAACGGTTCTTGTTCAATATGGAATTCCCTTTGTAAAATATTTATTTTCACCACTATAGCAAAATAATTTTTATTTAGAAGACTATGTATTTTCTAAATAATAATTTGTTTACAGATAATGTAAGATTTCTCTAAATAATATATTTTCTCCGTAAATAACTTATTATTTACCTAAACAATATAATGTTTAGGGAAATAAATAATAATATATATATAAATCACACATTGTTGCTAAATAAGGAATTTTTTACCTACATAATGCATTATTTAGCAGATTGTGTTAATAATGTATTATTTAGAAATCTATATATTAATCGACAAGCCGTTTTAGATCACGAGGGGCCGTTTTAGCCAACCAGTGGCTTTGTTGTGAAGCTAGGTTTGAGCTTCACTTTGCTCGAATTTGTGCAGATTACAGCTGAACTGTCCGTATAATTGCTTCCACGCGAGTTTTGCCATTCGCCGCTCGATCAAGCGCTGCCGATACAACGAAACTTAACATTATTTTCGATCGCAAAACGGCTTTATTTTGCATTTTACTGCCTTAAAAATGTACTGCAAACACGTGGAAAACATGTGTGAGTCCAACCAATCACTTTTGATTTCTCTCCGTAGCCTTCATTTCATAAGTTTGGTTTTGATCTCGCTTTTAAATCGGCGTTATATTGTTGTTTAATGCAGTTTAAAGTTTATAACACTAATAAAATCGAGGGTTCACCATGTTTCATGATATAGGACCTAAAATAAGGTTAGAGAATAATAGCAGCCCGTGGATCAATGGATAAAGCGTTTGATTTTTATTAAGGCAACCCGGGTTCGAATCTCGCTGGGGATACTTTTTTTTAAATTTAATAATACAGAGGGAGAGAGATAAAAGAGAGAGGGAGGTATAGATAATAAAGAAAAAAAAAGAGGAGGAGAGGCAAATGAAAAACAAAAAAGGGTGCAAGTAAAATGCAAAAAAAAAAAAAAACTAAAATAATAAATAAATATATAAATAAAAATAAAATCACAGCACGGGTATTAATAACTGCTTCATATTTTAAAAAAATTTCATTTAGCCACTATGCATGTACTTCTTAGAACACTTAACATCTTATGCTTTTTTTTAAAAATTAGGTATAGGTAGGTCTGTTAAAAAAAAAGCATTTAGAAAATAGCATTATAGTTTTATTGTAAATTTCATAGCATAATTAATTGTCATTCGATTCATCAGAAGAAAAAAAATAACAGCAAACTTTACATTAAAAATAAATATTTAGAATATAAATTAAAACTGAATTGTTCCAAAATAAATATCTGTAGGGACTAAAGGTCCATATTTACATGGCTTGGTGTTGTTTTTTTATGATTGCCTCAATTTGGTATTTCATTGGTATGTATTATAATTTAAAAAATTATTTGCATGCAATTATAGCATTGCCTTATTGTTTTAATCACATGCATGTGCAATAAATCAGTAATGCTGTTCTCCTCAAATAAATGGTTATTGTGTTTTATTAGAATTTTAAGTTTATCTTTAATCTATGTCTCTTTTTAGTGATTCACCACTGACAGTGCACTTCAGCCTTCCAGAAAGATACTTTTATACAATGTGAATTAATTTTCGAGCTAATGTTATTTAAAAGTATCTTTGATATATATCTTAGTTGTGTTCATGATTTTACTTTCAAAATACTTAGCAGTTCCTGTTGTGTTTACAATTTCTTCCACTTTCAGGCAATTGATATATTTCCTACATGTAGTTATTGTACCAACACCACAACATAAACTATACACTATGTAGGCTACAATGGAACATTATAGTCTCAAATAAATTTGACTTCACTCAGTGGCTGATAGCTTGGACACCCAAAGATAACCTATAACAGGCATAAAATCAGCAACACAACAAAGAAATATAATAGATACTTTTAATTATACAACAATACAAGACAAATGAATTTTCGTGCTTTGCTCTTCTTCAGATTAAAAACAAACATAAAATGACAAAATGCTGCAGAATGCACAAATAAAGTCACTTCCAGGAAAATGTTTGAAACGGGCACATAACATCAGGCCCAGCAATTGGGTCATCAAAAATTTATTTGCACGGGTAATAACTGCTAGTGTTTCTAAATTATGATTTCTTTACCTATATAATGCATTATTTAGCTAAATAATGTTTTATTTAGAAGATGTTGCTAAATAATGCATTATTTACGTAAACAATTTATAGTTTATGGACTTTAATTTTCATTATTTAGGGGATTCGAAGGTACATGTCGCATTTACTGTGAGATTATGTGGTAGTGATAAAGAAAATTGCAAAATCGTCATTGTACGCTGTTTTGGGATTTAAAATGAAGCAATTTCTTATTTTACTTTATTTTTTATTCGTTCGCGACAGTATTAATATACGAAAATGCAATGGTAACGGCTCCTGAAAAGAGGGATCCATCATTATTTCTGCATGGGGTCCTTCCCTTCAGAGTACCTCCGCAATGTTTCTTGTCTCTCCGACCTGCAAATACCTATAGTTTCGAATAAGATGAAACCTTCCGTTTCAAATTAAAACATAATTCAACTCAAAAGAACAAGCGGAAAAACAGTTTCAACACAGTTTTTGGGAAAATGAATACAAAATAAAGCTTTTAATTTCTTCTGACAAAAATGTTAAAAACTGAACTCTCCCGCACCAAACTGACCTTGAAATTTCGTTTATGTTCGGGAGGCTACAGACGTTTTATCTTGGAATTTGTGGAGTGATTTATGTTGAAAAATAAATAATTAACAAACATTTTGGATAAACAATCTTTGGAGAGACCTTGCATTTAATTATAGAAAGCAGAAGAATTAGACAAACCAAGTTTTCAAGCGAATTTTGCAATACCCGAAACAATGAAAATTGCAGTCCCTGAACAATGAATTGGTTACGTAAATAATGCATTATTTAGCAATAATAATGCATTATAAAGGTAAACAAATCATTATTTAGAAACATTTCTAAATAATACATTATTTACCACAATCTGCTAAATAATATATTATAGAGGTAAATAATATATTATATAGGTAAATAATGTTTTATTTAGCAACAATGCTTTATTTAGTTATATCAGGATTTATTTACGTAAATATTGTACATGTAAATAATAAGTTCTCTACGGAGAAAAAAATGATTTAGAGAAATTTTACAATGTTTGTAAATAAATTATTATTTAGAAAATATGTTTCTATATAAAGATTATTTAGCTGAAAGTAGTCAAAATACACCGAAAAATATTGCAAATAAATATTTTATAAAAGGAATTCCATTGTTCAATCCTTCGTTTTGCATGTTTGTTTTAAAGTCATATCAAGTCATCAAATCTTCATTCCAGAGTTTTAAAGAGGGGGAAATTGTTGTTTCTGTACCCAGCATATCACCAACGACGAAGTCCGAGAGACCATCACACAAGCCATTGGACAACACGATGACATGCTCACAGTGATGAAGAAACGGAACCTCCTATGATATGGCCACCTGTTACGATTGAGACGCGTCAGTTAGGTCCGATCATTTTGTTTTGCAAAGCATGCAATAACAGTGTATTTTACCTTTGGTTTGATCTTGCGTTGTGGGACATGCTCACAGTGGTGAAGAAACTGAAACTCCGGTGGTATGGCCACGTCACCAGAGCATCAGGCCCTGCAAAGACCATCCTGCAAGGCACGTTGCAAGGAGCCAAAAGAAGAGGGAGACAGAAAAAGAGGTGGGAGGGCAATATTCGAAAATGGGCTGGCTTGACACTGAGCGAAACCATGAGGGTTGCTGAGGACAGAGAAAGATGGAGTATCCTGGTTAAACGATCATCTGTGGTGCCCCAACGACCTTCGAGTTATGGGATAGGATAAGGGTACAAAGGCAGTTTTAGAAGGAAAAAAACATTTACAAAGATTACAGTTCCAAGCTGTCACAACAGGGATGACATAAAACAGAACAGCTGGATTTTTCCTTTTTGTGTTGATTATTGATTCATATTTCATATCCATATGAACACAATATAACGTATAAACTCATGCAAACATAATTCATTCACTCATTCTCAAACTCATTGCATGCACGCATTGTTATATAATCAATACTGTTTTCCTACATTCAACACATACAAAAACTTGTACAACATACGATGATAGTACTTTCAAATAGCCACACAGATATTCTGATGATTGTATTCGCCGCAGATTCATTCATTCTATGTTATACTTTTCCTTTTAACTCCATAGTAAATACCTGCTCTCCTTCCAACATAAATAATCTTCGGAGTTGAACTCCCTGTTCTTTCCAAGGCACGAAGTCTCCTTCAATAGTCCTACATGCAAAATTAAAATTTATTACACACAAATTCCCTGATACATATCAGTAATTGTATGTAATTTCTCTATTGAAATATTGAAGTATTCGTACTCGTGTTCGTAATGGATGCAATAAAATTTGCTATTTCTTATTCTGATTGATTTTGCCTCAATCAAGACAATCATTTTTTGTATGTTTGCCGGGTTTGTTGTTGTTAGTTTGTGTGCTGTATTTGATCATCAGTGTAACGAAAAGGGGTATATCAAGAAACTGCGTGTATGCGTGCGTGGATAATCTGCGTGTCCTCCCGTCTCACACTTCTTTCACTCATAAGAATAAACTATGCTGTCACACCCCTCTATTAACTATAAACACAAATCAACAAAATTTGCACAAGTACAGAAAAATCAATCAAGAATAGGAAAATACAATTAGTTTTTGTACTCAGTACTTCGTAGAGTTAATCCGTGAATTACACACCACTCGCAATTACACATAACATTCCAGTCACCGTCGACAGAGAGAATTAAACGTAAAGAGTCCCACTGAGATTACGTTCGAATTGTCTATGTATATCCTCTGTCTCTGTCTATGTATCTTCTTCCGTTCTTCTTGCTTTCTCCTTCTCCTTATCCTTTCACTGTCTTAGTCTCTCTTCTCCATTCCCTTCTTCGTCTTTATTCTTCTTCGGCTGCTGCTGCTGCCGCCGCTGCCGCTGCTGCTGCCACTTCTTCGTCTGTACCCTTCTTCGGCTGCCGCCGTTGCTACTGCTGCGCTGCTGCCACTTCTTCGTCTGTGTTCTTCTTCGGCTGCTGCTGCTGCCGCTGCTGCTGCTGCTGCTGCTACTGCTACTACTTCTTCGTCTCTTTTCTTTATCTTCCGCGTCACTTCTTTTCTGTTGCTAAAGCTTCTTCTTCTCCTTCGTCTTCTTCTTCGTCTTCTCCTTCGTCTTCTTCTTTGGCTTCTTCTTTCTTCTTCTTCCTCTTCTGTCTTCTTCTTTCTTCTTCCTCTTCTGTCTTCTTCTTTCTTCTTCCTCTTCTTTCTTCTTCTTTCTTCTTCCTCTTCTTGCTTCTTCCTCCTTCTTCCTCCTTCTTCCTCTTCTTTCTTCTGAGGCCCCCAGCAGGAAACCTCTGTAAACAAAGGAGTTTACCACAACTAAGTTTCTTGATACATAGACTTTCTTCGGACTACTACATATACCTCTCTCTTCTCTGTGACGGGACCAGTACAGCAATACAATTCAAATCTCATCCATGTCGAATACAGTTCACACTAAGCAAATTCTAAAACTAATTATAGCAACTGATTATTACTCCATGACACCAATTAATTTCATTCATACAAATAAATGCTATCCTATACACTGCAATTTGAAGTTTCAACTTCAAACCAAATAATGATCCTACTTCAATTCGTTATTCAAAATTAACAATGAACTACCATCTTCATCTACTGCCTATTCCATCCTTCACACTATTATAAAAAAATATTTATTATTAATTTTCTTACATGACAAGTAGAATATAATAATTGTAAAAATACTATTACGTTTATAATACAACATTTCAATGATAAACAATATATACCTGCAGACACAGCTGCGAGAAATCCAGAGCAACCACTCCTTAGTATGGTCAAGAAAAGAAGGAATATATTTTTTGAATGTATATTGGTGAACTGTTATGTGACCAGCTCAACCAATCAGAATTTAGCTATCAATATCAATAAAAACAAATATTACCAATACAGGAAGACACTACAATACATAAAGTCATCGGACCAAAATACTCTGAACCCGGTTGTCGTTATTTTGTATGTTATAACCTGTTGACACCCCTGTGGAGGTGCCGAGGGTTTCAGTATAAATAATATCCCCACTTTCTGGAAATTTAGTGCTTAAATTCCCACTATCGCTGTCTTTCTCCTTTGTTCTTTCTCATTCCTACTCTGTTCTATCAATTTACTACACTATCTTTTCTCTTTGCTAGACCAGTCATCCTACCTGTTTTCTTGAAAACTCTTCCGGGACAAAACTCCTCATGTGTGTGTGAGGTCTGCTGGATCAGCCTGGGAATATTGGACGCTTTTCTGCCAAATGGTCACTGGGGCTTCCTATGATGTTATTATTTGGCTATGTAGGGATTTTATATGAATGTGTTTTGTTGATATTTTATAACGATTCTTGTATTCTATTTTGTTTTTGTAAACGGGGTTTCGATAAATTAGAGTATGGCCTCAGCGTCCCCTGCGTGGGATGTCTTTATCGTAAAATGACCGGCTGGTGGAGTGCCTTCAGTGTTACCACTAGGTTTGTTTCGGCAGATCTTTTATGCGGATCAGGGGTGAGTCCTCTTTCAGCGAAGTGGTGGTCTTGATTTTGTGGTCCTGATTCGGCTCTTTGCAATCCGCTGGACCCTGTAAGCGATGAATAACTAGCTAACTAACTAACCTGTTGACATGTCCACTTTTAAATCTTGGAATGTGTTTTTTGTTGTTGTTGATAGTTGCTATCTTGACTGACTGGAAGAAGGTTTGCAAAAATGTTATTTTATTTGGTTGACTGACTAATCGACAGGAATCTTGACTGATTGTATGAACTGTGACTATTGTTAGGTATTAGGTATTTACCTGATTACTATCTTATTCTATCATTCCAGCCTCAACACACGCCACCTTTGGTCTACCATGCGCTGCAAATCGAAGCGAAGCTTATGAATGCGTGGCAGATTGACAGAGCTAATATGTAGGTTTACACACCAACATCGTGCATCATGGTAGTAGCACAACAGCAAAAAGTATACGATACAACAGCAGCAGCAGCAGCAGCAGCAGCAGAAGAAGAAGAAGAAGAAGAAGAAGAAGAAGAAGAAGAAGAAGAAGAAGAAGAAGACAGCAACAACAACAATAAGAAAGAGTACAACAACAAAAAGAATAAAAGAAAATAAAAATAAATAGAAGGTAAATAAAAAATAAATAAAAAACACACACAATAGATATATTCAGTAAGAATCCGTTTAGCGGAAGCAGCGGCGCAAGATTACTTTCAAGACCGGACCGCGCACACGCACGGATTACGACAACAATATATCCCCTTGGCAACGACCAATGGGATTATAAGTGATTTATAAGGAAACGATCACAGTACCATTTTGATCCGTGTTTGACTTGTACTTGCCTTGGTCATAGAATAAGATGTTAAGATTTTAATTAAAACTCAATATTAACTTCTTTATTTTTCAAGAAGCCAACGAACTGACACAGTTTAAACTTCAAACACCGGTGCAGTGGGTTACACGTTTCGACTAAATAAGAAGAAGAAGAAGAAGAAGAAGAAGAAGAAGAAGAAGAAGAAGAAGAAGAAGAAGAAACATCTCTATAGCGCCCTTCCTCACTAGAGATCATAGCGCGTTATAGAAGAAAATAAATAAATAAATAAATAAATAAATAAATAAATAAATAAATAAATAAATAAATAAATAAAGCGAAAGCAAAACCTGAATTACCAAATCAGAACACACACACTTACACATTCTCACAATCACAAACACACACACACGCGCACCCCCCCCCCCCCCCCCCTCACACACACACAAGTATGTAAAACACCAAGACTGGGTTTTACTAAGAATGCAAGAATCGGAAAGTGATTTTTTGACGGAAAGACCGCAAACTTCTTCTAGAAATGGAAGAATCTAATGCAAAATTGGCTCTTTCCGTCTCAAAAGTTTAACTAGTTCGTCTCCTATAGGCGACGAAATAGGTCGAACTTACTTGCAAAATTTTCCGAAAATTGACTGGATATTATCTCCGTCCCGGATAGAGCACTCCCTTGTACTTAAAACACTCTCATGCACTACAACTGCACTCCCATGCACCAAAGGAGCACTCCCGCGCACTTAGAAAAAAGTGGGGTCCTGGAAAAAAGTGGGTTCCAAGCAAATGAACCCATTTGTTACTAAGAAAGACAAGGTCTGCTACCCATTTGTGCGCTTTTGTGGGTACCCACCCACACACACACACACACACAGACTATGACTGTGTTTTTAAGCATTTGACAAAGGACAGTTCAGCATCGATATTTTAGGAATTATTGAAAATGTGTGTTTTCAGTTCAGAGCGAGAGGAAAGAGATGATGCAGCATAGGGCAGAGTTATAGGAAGAGATTTCCAAACTGAAAATGAACATGTATGAGTATAATGTAGTGAACTGAATTATGATATATATATATATATAAATAATTACTTATTTTGATCTTATTAATTCTAACAACTCTTCTTCTGTGTGAGAACGATCAAGAGCCCCATCATGGGTTTTGTGTGGAGACAACTGCGAAAACATTTCCGCAAAATGTTGGTCTTGTATTTGGTTTGTCTTGTCGCGGTGGTGTACATTTTCTCCACTGAAGGCACAGCCATCAGTAGGGCCATCAGCAGGGCCATCAGCAGCAGCAGCAACAACAACAACAACAACAACAACAGCAGCAGCAGCAACAACAACAACAACAACAACAACAACAACAACAACAACAACAACAACAACAACAACAACAACAATATAAAGGCACCTGCAAACAAGCTGAACAATACACATCTAGCTCCTTTTCTCTTCGTCCCTGCTGAACAAGCCGAAAATACTACCAAGGGGATTTTAAAAGACAGTGTAAGAGTCGTCAACGAAGGTCAAGGTCAGGAAGATCAAGGGCGAGGAAAGATCGTTCCTCAAGATGCCACGATGTGGGACAGGCTGGGTGCAGCGTTCAACTCTGCCTTGGATTGCCCGAAGGTGAGAATGACGACGATGATGATGGTGATGATGATGATGATGATGATGATGATGATGATGATGATGATGATGATGATGATGATGATGATGATGATGATGGTGGTGGTGGTGGTGGTGGAGGGAGGGGCGGTTGGACCTAAAGCAATAATCATGTAATGTAATGATGGTGGTGGTCGTGGTGGTGGTGGTGGTGGTGCATTTTATTTTCACACCAGAGTTGGTTTTTACCTCAGAATTTCTCGCTGAAGTTTATGGGTATGCCGCATCTCACGGCAGACCTGAGCCTGCAGCCTGCCTGTGAATGGCTGACGTCGCCTGTGGTGAACTTGGAGAAGAACTTCGTGGCTTTGGGTAGCGAGATGGCAGTGCTGAAAGACGTCAGTCTAGACCCTAAGAAATTCACAGGCACCATTGGTGGAGAGTCTATCAACAGCGTCTTTAATCAGGTCAGTGACTCCACAGTTGTCCTATACCACATAGAACCCTTGTTACTTCTTGTTATGTTGAGTGGTTATGCAATAGATGCGACACTTACTTGTTATAATGACTGGCAGACTACTTCAGTCTGTTCAAGGAATTATCTTTTCACATATTTGAGGATCACAAACCGTTTTCACATTTACAGTGAGTACCCTATTTGGTTGAAGATGTGACAGATGCCGCCATTGAGATCCTTGTCAAGTGTTGACGGGTTGGGTATGGAAGAATCCCCCTCGTGGGGTTGCGTGCGTGAAGTGGCAGGTGAGGTGAGGAAGGAAGAAGGGAAGAAAAGGGAAAAGGAAGATGGAAGAATAAACACACGGCGAAAAGCTGATGTTGGTTTACACGTAGTTCTCTATGGACTTCAATCTCCAGTATAAATATGAAGAAGCCGAAGAAAAACCTCTCATCAGTATGGTTGAAAAGAAATCCAGTACAAAAAAAATCGGTTCACACAATATTAAGCACAAAACCGTACGACTTCGTACATCGACATTCAGAGAAAGAGTGACCAAACTAGTGAACTCTTAGATTCAAAAATGCATCCAATGAGCAAAATGGGCGCACGTGAAAAACATTAATTATTATAATATGTAAGGGAAATAAATCTAAAAAACTAACTTTCTTCATACCATACATGCTTACTTCCCATGCTAACAAAATGTAAAACCAATCATTTATACTATCATTTGACACTTTACTCCTGTTTTCCTACTCCTTCGGATGAGAGTATAAACCGAGGTCTAGTCTGTGTCGCATACATTCCATCATAACGGACTTTAAAGATCCTGACGCTCGTGTCCTAGACGGGTGAGTGCCGGTAACAAGAACACACCCAGCATGCACTTGGTCCTTCTCCCCCATCCCTGGCTGCCCAGGATTGTGCTCAGTTGTCCGGGCGTCAGACCATGCGCCCAAAGGCTGCGGGTGGGCGTCTCGGGCGGCTTGAGTTAGATCCTGTATTGGCCAGCGCCTTGAGCAGCTCTTGAGCTGGAAAAGCGCTATATAAGAACGATCAAATAATAAATAAATAAATAAAATTTACTTGTCATTCTATACTTCGACTCTTATCTTTCATTCATTAACATACACTAATACACACACTCACACACGCATACGCATAAAAACCGACTCTACCAAACAAGCACCGCCCGAAGAAGAAACCGTGGATCACACCTGAACTTTTGGACCTGTGTGATAAACGAAGAGAGATTGAAAAGGAAACAAACACCTCACATGGAGCCGATGCTTACTGAAAAATCAACAATGACATCCGAAAAGGCATACGCGCAGTAAAGAAGAACCTGATAGAAGAGCAATGCCAGGGAATATAGAACAGTCTAAACAAACAAAAAAAGCAAGAAGGCCTCCCAGACTGTGAAGAGGCTGACAAGTGTTAAACAGCACAAGGCCTCTACGATCCAAAGTAAGTCTGGCACATGCCTTACAGAAGAACAAGAAGTCTTGGATAGATGGACAGAGTACTGCTCTGACTTTCACAACCACACACCAAACGGAGACACATCAGTTCTTGCATGTCCCCAGAACAGAGAAGAGGAAAAAACCCACACACCAAACGGAGACACATCAGTTCTAGCATGTCCCCAGAACAGAGAAGAAGAAGAAATCCTCCCAATTCTCCGAGAAGAAGTTGAGGCAGCAGTGCAATCGCTGAAGAAGGGGAAGTCAGCGGGAGTGGACAACATGTCCGCGGAATTGCTTCAATTGACGCGCTCACCATTATGAGTCTCCTCTCTGAAAATCCTTACGGGAAGAGAGGGGACTATAAACTGATAAACATAACATAACATCTGTAACAAGATCTGGCACAGTGGGTAGTGGCCTACACGATGGACCCAGTCGCTTTTCATCACTCTTCTCTTCCTTTCAGGAGTGTGAAAATTAGCCTACTGCACCATCAGCCTCATCAGCCATCCCAGCAAGGTCCTCCTGAAAATAATAATCAACAGGTTGAAACCCCAAACTGAACAAATCATAACTGAAGAACAAGCAGGATTCAGGGCAGGGCAAAGCACCACTGAACAGATTTTCAACATCAGAATAATCTGCGAGAAACACCTACTGCACCAACAACATCTATATGATGTGTTTGAAGACTTCAAGAAAGCGTTTGATCGAGTCTGGCATGCAGCTTTGGGGGCACCCATGAGAGTGTACAATATCAGCCCTAAAATTATTGAAGTCATCAAAAGCCTGTATAACAAGGCTACCGGTGCAGTCCTCCACAACAGCGCCATCGAGAACTGGTTCAGAATAACAATCGGTCAACATCTTCATAGAGCGCATCATTTTAGATGCCCATGCAGATCATACCGTTGTGCAGATAACATTGATGGATTGGCTGGAGAGGAACAATAACTTGAACAGCTGGTACAAAGGCTTGAAACCACCTCCAGAGCTTTTGGAATGGAAATAAGTGCAGAGAAAGCCAAAATGATGACCAACAAATCCAATGGCACCAACATGGACATCAAAGTCCAAGGCCAACCCTGAAATTCTCCATTGGTAGTTGATATAAGATGAACAACGATGGAAAACGCGTCCAATGCCGTGGAAGAGACCTGACGAGAAATATAACCCTCATTTATTTACAGACAGTTTACTCGTCGACCAGTGCCTTGAGCAGCTGTTAAGCGGGAAAAGCGCTATAATTATAACAATGATTTTTTTTTAATTTAAAAGGCGAAATCTACAGATATATAACAATGGTACTAATCGCACTGAGCATAACTAGTAACTGTTGTTACAGAGTGCATCACAAGATTTTAAACTATATGTAGGCTTTTTGTGTGTTATTGGTAAAGGAAAGCAAAAGCAAGCAGTAACGTGATTGTGTTTGATAAAGCGATGCTTGTTTACAGGATCGACTGTCATAAATTGTAGGTTGACTTTAAGTCCACAGGGTGAAGCTGTATTTTATCAGAGCATTAATTAACGCTTTACCCCAGAGCCCGCCGCCGTTGCTTAGTGGCAGAGCTCGTTCGCATGGCACTCGAATGAATCAGGTTCGAATCTCATGGTGAGCAAGAAAAAAGTGGCAAGTTTCACTGTCACCTTAGCAGGATGATTTATCTGGTGGTTCAGTGTTGTAAGTAATTACCCGGTTATCCTCGTATGCCGTATGGCCAATGGCGATGTAGATCTACTTCAAAGTTCATAATTATTCACTTTACCCGGCTGCTTTTATTTGCGAGTGAGGCTTATTAGAGAGTGTTACGATTGAGGCGCGCACGATAGATCCGATCAATTTGTTTTGCAAAGCATGCGTGCAATAACAGAGTGTATCTACCTTTGATTTGATTTTGCGTTGTTGCTGGAAGAAGCTTTGTATAACGTTTTTAATTTTCGTCGGTCGATATTGTTGAGACTTTTCTGGAATTACTTGTTTACTATCGACCGAAGCTTCGAGATATATCTGGTAATAGCTAAGCGATTTCCCTAACATAATGACGTACGACAGTGCATAGTTCCGGTGAAGAGTTTTATTTTAATTGGGTGTTAAGGAGTCCTTCATGGAATGGTCGAACTTTTCCTCGATTGCAGAGAGGCTTTATAAGTGACGCACTTTCTGCTTGTATGGGAGATTGATCAGGGATGTCGTTTGGGTCGATCTTCGGCTTTTAGCCGAAAGTTTTATTATAAAGCCTATAAACTGTCCGTCATGTCGGCTCGCCGAGTCGAAGTTTTCACGGGTGAATCGGCTAAATTTTGTCCATTTTTGCGATATTCCTATGCTGTACGCTTGCAGTTTAGGTGAGGATTCGATAAGTACTAAGGTTAAATCCAGAAACTCTGACAGGATTGTGGTCTGTCAAGGGACAGTCTAAACTTTTTATTGTTTTTGTGAGTCTAAAATTTAAGAAAATAAAATTTATTTTCAATGTTCTTATTCTACTCTTAAAATTATGTTTTATTACAAAGATATGCATCCACATAACACCTTTAATATGGAGGTGGAGGGTGCACGTTAATGTAGAGAATCTAGTCAAAAAAACTTGTGAGACTGCTTTGGAAGAGAGAGCCGAAACTTTCTGTAAAAAAACGAAAGTTTCACGGCTGTTTCGGCCAAATCGCCGAAGAAAAAATTTCCTAGCAACATCCCTGTTGATGATGATTTTTTATGATTATTTTGGGAGAGACTTTTGGAAAGCGATCTTGTATGCAGTTGATGTTCGCTGAATAAAGTTGAAAAGCTGTATACGACGACTCCTTGTCTTACGCCTTGTCTTACTCCTTGTCTTACGCCTTGTCATACGCCTTGTTGTTGTGTGAACAGGCTGCGTGGATAAACGAATTCGAGTTACACTTATCAAGATTCAATCATCGGGGCGGAATCAACTATTGATTTAAAAAAAAAAAAAAACACTTTAAAAACTGTAACAGAGAGCTTTTACGAAGAAAAGTTCGCAAGGATTTTCCGATTGCGTAACCGGAAACGAAAGGATCAATGCGAACCAAGTTCGTAGTAACGCTCTCTATTGTTATTACATTAGGAAAGTACGTACTAAGATACTAAGATATGTCTCTAGCTATTACAGGGATGATTGCGGCTATACATTACAGGTAAACATTTTCCTTCTGTCATTTCACGCATTCACATTATATGAAATATTTTTAACACTGACAATATTTAAATTAAAATGAAACTCTTCATCAATTAATCAAACAGTAATTTAAACAATCATTTGCAACAATTATAAGACCGCAAATCACGGATGAGACTGATTATTCGGTACTGTGTTTTTGTACAGAAAAACTAAAAGTGTTAACATTGGGGTTTAACGTCTACACCCACCATTGGCGACAAGACGAAGATAACCATCCCAGGGAACAAGAGTTAGGGACCTAAATCAACACTGAACCACCAGGGCAATCATACTGCTAAAATGGACAGTGAAAATGGCCACTTTTATTTCGCCCACCGCTGGATTCGAACCTGGGTCATCGGTGTGCCAGTCGAACGCTCTACCACTTGAGCTACGGCGGTGGGACAAAAAAAAAACAATAAAACGACAGGAAAGATATGAGGAACAGAAGCTTTTTTTTAAAGAGGGAATGCATTAAAGAGTAACAAACATTACTTACAAGAAAGACAACTTGAGAGCTGTGCCTTGCTTTCTTTGAGGTAATAAGGATGTGTTTTATTGAGAGAGAGAGAGAGAGAGAGAGAGAGAGAGAGAGAGAGAGAGAGAGAGAGAGTTCAATGTATAATTGTAATGTTAGACGATCATTCCTTCTCTTTCGGGTACAATCCCACATAGGCAAACATCCCCCTATTCTTTTACAAACACTCGAGAGAACAATGTGTGCTAAAAGTCAATACGAAAAATTCTACTACCACCAATCCACAGGCGCATTAACCAAGAAGAACGATCCAGTAATTATTTCCGAAGATCCATTCTTAATGGTTAATGCGCCTGTGCACCAAACAAATCTAAACGAGCACAGATCCCATCTATAAAACATAGTAGGCCTATAGCAAAGTAGATTAGGGTTAAGAGGCCAACTTAGGGGCGATTATGTAACCCAATAAGCCATAGCTTGAATTAAAAGTATACCTTTACATATCAATAGTTTGTCCTGACACCAAAACCCAAGCTGTTAGGCAAAGTGGTACGTTTCTAGGATCGCTAGGATTGACATTGTTCACATTTCCTAAGTGTTATAGATCCATCCAGGCTACGTTTGAAACTATGCTGGTTTGGCCCTTGAACTCTCTGATACTCAAAGCGTGGCGGGTTGTATTAGGGAATGCATAATGACTGTTGCAGACAAGTGAAATTTCTTTTATCATTTCACATGTAATGAAATGTAATTATGCAACAATGACAAAATTAAAAGTCACACAGCGGTAGCTCAATGGTAGAGCGTTGGTCTGGCACACCGATGACCCAGGTTCGATTCCCGTGGTTGGCAAGATAAAAACGGACATTTGTTTCACTGTCCGTCTTAGCAGCATGATTGCTGGTGGTCCATTGTTGATTTAGGTACCCGCCATCTTGCTTCTTATTTAATCGTTCTTTTATTTATTGAATCGTTCTTATATAGCGCTTTTCCAGCTCAAGAGCTGCTCAAGGCGCTGGCCGATACAGGATCCAACTCAAGCCGCCCGAGACGCCCACCCGCAGCCTTTGGGCGCATGGTCTGACGTCCGTACAACTGAGCACAATCCTGGGCAGCCAGGGATGGGAGAGAAGGACCTAGGTGCATGCTGGGTGTTTTCTTGTCACCGGCACTCACCCGTCTAGGATATGAGCGTCAGGATCTTTAAAGTCCGTTATGATGGAATGTATGCGACACAGACTAGACCTCGGTTTATACTCTCATCCGAAGGAGTAGGAAAACAGGAGTAAAGTGTCTTTCCCAGGGACACAACACAATGGCCCGGCCAGGGCTCGAACCCGGGACCTTCCGATCCGCAAGCCGAAGCACTACCATTAGACCACAGTGCCTTCTTCCCTGGGATGGTTATCCACATCTGCCATGTCACCAATTATTTGAGTGGCGCAGTTGTGCAGTGGTTTGGGCACCCGTGAGCAATGTTTCATGTAAAGCAACTTCGGACATGGGTTAATACTGGGATGGATGACCGCACTTTGAAGGCAACTACCAACCGATGCACAAAAAAGACTGAAACAAACGAACCACGCACCCCAGTCCAACCAGCTGTGAATAGGTTACTGGATCGGTTTAGAATCCGGGAAGGTCAAGCAGCGAGGGAGAAGAGATAGTCCCTGCTTTCATAAATCTGACTTAGAGAAAAGAGAGCTCCCAAATGCTTCACTTCCCAACAACCGAAAGTTTACTGGAACACCTTTACCTTTAACCATATCCCCAATGGTGTGTGAAGACGTTAATATTCATTAAAAATTAAAATGAAACCCTATTTATTTAATCAATCAATTGAAACTATATCGATCCTCAGTAAATCATAGCCAAAAACATTTCAATAAATAACAGAGGTGGTAACATTGACAAAATTGTGGGGCAGGGTAGCTCAGCTGGTAGCGCGGCTTACTAGTAACCGAAAGGCCTCCTGGTTCGAATCCCGGATTGGCCAACGTGTGATCATATTATTTTCCCCTTGTCATCAACCTCTTTTTTGCGGATGAAATTGGTGAATTGGCTAGAGATGAACAAGAACTGGTACAGCTGGTACAGAGGCTTGACACCACCTCCAGAACCTTTGGAATGGAAATAAATGCCGAGAAGACCAAAATGTTGACCAACAACACCAATCGCACCAACATGGACATCAAAGTCCAAGGTCAGTCCCTCAACACAGTGCATAGCTTCAAATATTTAGGAGCCATTGTATCAGACAATTGGTCACGACAGGAAGTCCTCTCCTGGATCGCATAAACAACTGCTGCCCTGACAAGGTTGAAGCCCACAGGATCATCAATCTACATTCAAAGGTAAGGCTGCTGCGTTTCCTTGTCATCTCCATCTTCCTATGTGCCTGCAAAACATGGACCCTCACAACAGACCTGCAACGAAGAATACAAAGCATGGAGATAAGAAGGAGACAGAAAAAGAGGTGGGAGGACAACATTCGAGAATGGACTGGCTTGACACTGAGCGAAACCATCAGGGTTGCTGAGGACAGAGAAAGATGGAGTACGTTGGTTAAACGATCATCTGTGGCGCCCCTACGACCTCCGAGTTACGGGATAGGATAGGATAGGATAGGATAGGATAGGATTGCTTGCTGACTGTCACTCTCTCTCTCTCTCTCTCTCTCTCTCTCTCTCTCTCTCTCTCTCTCTCTCTCTTTCTTTCTCTCTCCTTCTTTCTTATTTGCGTGTGATTGTTGTGCTAGTATGTACAATGTCTATTATTATTTGTTCAATATCTGTGTACCATTGTACGTGATGTGTGTTAAAGTGGTAAAGAAGGAGCTAGCTGATGAATCCGAATTTATTACCATACACTTTGGTAGACAGACAGAAAAATAAGGGGGGCAAATGAATAGACATAGAAGGGGAGGAAAAAATAATTAAAAGGAGGAGAAGTTAAAATGTTAAGGAAAAGGAATGAATGAACATTAAGGTTTAACGTCTACACCCACCATTGGCGAATTGGCAGACGGGGATAACCATCCCAGGCAAGAGGGGTTAGGGAAATCAACTCTGAACCACCAGAGCAATAACACTGCTAAAATGGACAGTGACAAATGGCCACTTTTTTTTTTAATCTTGCCCACCACGAGATTCGAACCTGGGTTCACCGGTATGCCAGGCGAGCGCCCTACCACTGAACCACTGAGCTTCGGCGGTGGGACAAGGAAAAGGTTGAAAAACAAAGGAAGAGACAGACAGACAGACAGACAGACAGACAGACAGACAGGCAGGCAGACAGACAGAGACCGAGGCAGAGACAGACAGACAAAGATACGAAGAGATAGACGGACAGTAGAGAGTAAAACTTTTCATCCCAATTTTTCCGGTGGGATTTTTGTGTGTGTGTTTTTTCTAACCCAATTGCCTTACAGAATGAGGACAACGAATACTTCAAAGTTCAGCACGGATTCTTTTCCGTGACCTGCGACAAGCCACCAACAGACATCACGTTTCACGTGGAGCAGCATAATTATCGCCGCTACAATCATCTCAATCAATGGACGAAGGTAATATTAATAATGCCAGTAAATCAATACGATCGGGGAGGATTATAGATTTCTTCACAGGGTGGGAGAAGCCGAAACGGCGGTTTCCTAGCAGACTGGTGTTAACTTATATTACTTCCCTTGTTCTACTCTTTTTGGAAGTAAAGCCGAAGACTCCAATCAAGTTTGTAATAGGTAATAAGTTTAAAGCATGCTGCTGGGATAGAGCGACGCATAGCTTCGGCTTCTCCCACATCTATATTATACGTCTGCGGGCGCATGTGGTCCCACTTCTTATTCCGTTTGGCATTCCGGTGTAACACCCTGATCCGATTCCCACCTAGAAGTGTCCCCCGTAATCAATCGTTCAATTAATTGTCTTTTCACAACAACGTGACATAAGACAATAAATACTTCTAAACTATATGTAAACAAACAATTAAACAGTAACATTTACAGCAATGGGTAGGCCTACAAATGAGTTGCCATTATATTATGACTTGCACAATATCATTTACAGCGGCACTTGATAAGATTTCGTGTAGGTCATTTTCTACAAAAACTATGCCTATTTGTAAATATAAAGGTCTTAAAACCGGACAATCTAATACCAAATGACGAATTGTAATTTCTTCTGAGCACACACGTCATGTCTTTAGAAAACTTATAATTCAGGCCTTGACAGGATTAGCAACAATGATTCTGAAACTTTCGAGCAATTTATACTATAAAATACTAAAACATTGCTCGTATTCAGCATAAAACCTGCGTGAGTTTTATTCAAAGTAATTACCTGGCTATTTAATAGTAATTAATAATACTTATTAGTCTAACTAAAAAATAACGTTAGTTACAGAATTCGAATGGAAACTGCCATTTTTCAAACGATCAAATCTTTCGTGTGCAGCAAATATATTTCAATGGAACGAGTAAACCGTGACGTTTATAAAAAATAATTTTTAAAGTTAGTAGAGTTTTGCTCTCACAACAGCTATTGAAATGTAAATTAATTATATTCGAGTGTATTCACTTTTTCACCATTCAATCCTTTAACTTTTGAAACGTCTATTGAGATGATTGTTTAGTATAATGTCGCCGCTTTTTTTAAAGTTAGTCTGAGCTCATATTTGCAAATGTTCCACTAAACAGTATGATCATAGAAGAGTTTTTTTTTTCCACAATATTGAGGAGGAAGCTCCCCGATGGGCGAGTACGCAGCTTTACAAGTCTTGGGGGATCCGTTACAACGCCATGGGACCTCTGTGCAATGGAGCTGACGCCTCATCTGCCTAAGAATTGTCCACCATGAAATCATGAACCGACTATTGCGTGGGTTTTACTATCTACCTAAGAATTACTCCTCCGGATGAGAATATAAACCGAGGTTTAGTCTGCGCGCACACACGCATTCCTTCGCACAGACTTTAAAAGATCCTGACGCTGCTGTCCTAGACGTGAGTGTCGTCTACATACATACACCCACCGAGTATTAGGTCCCTACTCCTCCATCTCCGATCATCCAGGATTGCGCTCAGTCGTCTGGGCGTCAGACAATGTGCCTAAGGCAGCAAGTTAGCGCTTCGGGCGGCTTCAGTAAGGTCTTGTATCGGCCAGCGCCTTGAGGAGCTCTTGAGCTGTAACAGCGCTATTTAAAAACGATTAAATAAACAAATAAATGAAAAAGAACACGTACACAAGTTAGTGCCGGTTGAAATGACTGTTATACTTGCTGGGCATGTTTTATAAAAATTAAAAAAAAAGTTTAAGCTAATTCCTTCACGGCTTTAGCCCTATAATAGTGAATGGGTTAGAAATAACTTATTGAGCTTCTGTATAAATAGATCACCTGTCTGCTTCTCTTGAAGAATTGTTGCTTTCAAATAGCATTGGTCTTCTTTCAAATGGATCACCAAGCAACCACGGAACGACACAAAGAATCGAAACAATCGCCACCCGGACACTCCCAAATTTCCAGTCCCAATCAAATGTGAATGGGTAGGTCTACCTGACTGTTCAGAAGTGATGAACGAAAGACAGCGATGGAAAGGTCTTGTGAGGTCTTCCTCCTACATGTCAGAATTACTTTTAGGTGTTCGTCTTACTATCGAGCATAACTGGAACCCAAAGGAAAATGTGTACCAAGATTTAGCTCAATGGAACAATAAACAGCGGAGATAATTATTTGACTTCATTGTTCAGTAGCTGCACTGCGACTGTGGGTCTTAAGGGGTCGAAGCCAACATTTTGATTTTGTCAGCTCAGTCGGATTGTAAATACCAGGAGAAATCGATGCGGACTCACAAACAAACACAAAAGCAAACACTCACGGTAAAACCTATGATGATTAAAGGAGCCCATATGGGTACAAGATAGATGACGCAAGTTCAGCTAGATCTATTAAAGGTTGCACATGACTATTGATTGTAATGTTTTTAAAGACAACAAAATGAATCAGAGATTGCAATCGGGTACGCGGAGAGATGTTAATGTCTGACTGAATAACTAAAGGTGCTTTGCGCATGGGTTAATATCCGCATGGATTAATGCCTGAGTTTGTGTATGAGTGCATCTCTCTCTCTCATGAATTGATTTGAATTGAATTGAATTGAAGAAAATGGATTGTGTCCATGTTGCAACGTATTGGAAAATGAAAATCATCTTGTAACCGAATGTATTCTGTATAGTGACCTTAGAGAAAAATATTTAACTTTTCTTGTACATTCGTATATACATATACTACAGAGCGAATTAAAGTTTCATGTATGGAGATTAGGACTATTTATTTTTCATGCACTAAAAATACGAACTGAATTTTATGAGCAGATACACTTGAGCTGATGTAATAACCTAACGAAAGTAAACGCCATTGCAATTCGTGAGAGATCAGATATACAACAATTTTGTCAACCGCGTGACCAACCATATTTTCTAGGGTCTGGTGGCCAAAAGAATTTGTGTTTGTTTTATTGTTTGTATGTGTGTTTTTTTTTTGTGAATACACGGACGATGTCAAAACGTCAAACGTCTCCTCTCTCTGTGCGTTCGTGGGCGCGGGAGAGATTTAGATTTACATAGTCAATGTTTATAGGGTTTAGCGCGCAATGTCCGAACTGTAGATATAAGCTATATATATATCCTTCGGATGAGAGTATAAGCCTATGTTTAGTTTATGCACGCATGCATTCCATCGCCCGATCATTAAAGATCCTGACGCTCATTTCCTAGACATATTAAGTTTTATATTTTGTAGTATGACACTACTTTGAGGAAAAATAACTAATATTAACCTTAAGGGAAAACATAATCTGTCATGGTTCTTCTTTTGTAAAGAGGATAATCACAATGATATTTTGTTATTTTCTCATCGTCACAGGCCCTTACTTGTCGAAGCAAAAACAACAGTGTTGACGCCAACAGTATTTACTCACAAATTGGTAATATGTCTTCTTCTTCTTCTTCTTCTTCTTCTTCTTCTGGTCCTCATCGTCTTGCTCCTCCTCCTCATTTTTCTCATTTGTCTTATTATTTTCTTGAATGTCACTCTATTGACGTGTGTATGCGCGAGTGTTCTTCGCATGTGTGTTTTTGACTTTTGTGTGCGAGCGCTCGTGTGGGGTTGTGTTGTGTGTGTGTGCGTGTGTGTATATATAATATATTTATACACACTCGCACACAAACACACACATCCACCTATATACTTATTTAATGTGCGTGTGTACGTGTGCGTGTGTGTACATGTGCGTGCGTGTGATTATGTTTAGACGGCGTTCTTGTGACATATACTTGAGAATCTACATGCTTTTTTTTTTTTAAACACACTCCATTGTGCTGACATAAAACCAATGATCCGTTAGGGTAGGGGTTAATGTTAGATCACATAAAAGTACTTTAAAAAAAGGGAGACGAAAGATGACCCATTGTCAACACAACGTATGTGGCGCTTCTTTCATGAGTGTCATAACAATGCAGTGTGCGTGTGTGTGTGTGGGTGTGTGTGGGTGTGTGTGTGTGTGTGTGTGTTTGAACTCCTGTGGAGCCCATGTCGTCTTTAAAATCAATGGAGACAAAGCTTCGTGTCACTGTACTCGATGTGTTGCACCATTGGTTGCACTTTAGGTACAACTATCGGCATGGGCGTCGCTGTGTTTTCGCTTGTGTTAGATTCCACCAAAGAGCTTATTACGGAAAGAGAGGGAACTTCCATTATGTCCTATACAAAAATGCGAGACGCTCTCACGGATTATTTCCCTTTGCTCGGGCTGGCTATATTTCACCATCTGCTATATGAATGATCTGTGCGTGGTAACTTATTGAGCCTATGCCATTGCAAAAGAACATTTTTATGGCAACGTTTGCAAAAACCAAACTTTTAACCATCATTATTATTAACATTCCGCTACTGCTGTCTTTTTTGTTGTTGTTGTTTTTGTTTATGTTTACTTATTGACATTTATTAGGTGCTTTTATGCTGCTTATGTGTGTATGTCATAGGTTCGTTTCCTGCCCTGGAATTTATTATTTTTTAATCAACGACAGATATTTTAAAATTAAAATATGCATGACAGACTGTTTCATTGATCCGAAACTGTAAATCCGTAATCGTGAGAGAGAGAGAGAGAGAGAGAGAGAGAGAGAGAGAGAGAGAGAGAGAGAGAGAGAGAGAGAGAGCTCTGTCATTCAATCAATTAATCACAATAAAGCACAATAACAAAATGTTTCACTAATAGTGTGAATTTAATTTATATCAGGTGTCCCCTTACCCCCCAACCCTCTCACCTCCCACATCACTGGCTTAATAACATCAGTCACTTCATGGAAAATAATTAATTAATCAGACAGAACAATCAGAACCTAATGGCTAGACTACAACATTCCACGCAATATAGATCTAATGCGCAGAAATTTGCAGATCAGAACAAGGACTGAGTTTCTACATTACATTTTTTTCCCGTTTACACTCAAACGAAAAGGGATTACAACAGATCAAGGACCATTTTTGTGCCTAGGTAAGGGGTTATCTTGCACAGTATTTGATCACGAGGAGAAAACAGACTTAGTCTAATTTAACTTGTTAACATAAGCAGTTTGACGAAGCCAAACTGCCAATCTGACATCTACTTTTGAAATATAAGCACAAATATAGGCAAACGACCTAGCAATAACGTAAACAGTGAGCGACCTGTTGAACGTAAACTGTCAGCAAGCAAACTGTTTTGGATTTAGCACATAGGTATAACATGAATCATTCAAGCCGCTCTCCGATTGTTTTAACACTAACAACACTGCAGCGGTCTTAGTTTAGGCCTACATAAACACAAAAAAATGAAGTTTTTCAATTGCAATTTACCTTTCTTTGTCTCTTAGAAATTTGAAAAAGGACTTGCCAAAACAACTTTTCTTGTATCTGGCATTATGGCAATTGATAGCTGTGCAAAAGTCACCGCCCTGTTTCACTCGGTCGCCTTTTGACTTTCTGCCACGAGCCATTTTCAGCATGTCGACAAGGGAGCATAACTCGTACATTTCGTCTCGCGGTTCTGTACCGAGTTCCCCCTCTTTTTATCATAAGCTCTTTGATTCCACTATGTTGACTGAACCTTTAACGCTGAGTCATTCATACTGACTAAAAATCCGATCCGCCTCTGAAAGCTTTCGGCTGCTTTATTTTGTTATGTCAAGTAGTTCGTCATGATTCGAGAGAACAATGGTTCTATAGATTAATAAAAGCTGTCATCATGGGGAAGGGGAATGTGGAAAGATAAACATTTACCAAACGACATCATGGAGAATAAGCAAATAGAAAAAGAGAAGGGACGATAGAGAGTGATAGCGATATCTACGTATTCATTTCCATCACAAGGAGCAATATTCAATTTGGGTGCATGCATACTATACTATACTATACTATACTATACTATACTATACTATACTATACTATACTATACTATACTATACTATACTATACTATGCTACACTAAACTACTCTATTCTATACTATACTATACTATACCTGTATTATACTACACTACATTATACTAAACTACACTACATTGCACTATACTATATTATACTACACTATACTATACTATACTATACTATACTATACTATACTATACTATACTATACTATACTATACTATAGGCCTACTATACTACAATACTATACTATACTATACTATACTATACTATACTATACTATACTATACTATACTATACTATACTATACTATACTATACTATACTATACTATACTATAACTATACTATAGTGATGGTTTGTTTCAGGTTTAACAAAGATGTCAATTGAAGACATGTTGGCAAAAGGGTATTTGCCCGGAGTTTCACTAGCATTACAGGTTTGCCATTCACATTCATTTTTTTCCTCTCAGTATAATAATAACAATAATACACAGGCGCATAAACCAATAAGAATGGACCCTCGGTAAGTATATATAGGTACTACTGCGCTACCAGTCCGCTAACGGAGATTCATAAAATACTTGCCGAAGGTCCATTCTTTTTGGTTAATGCGCCTGTGTAATAATATGAATGGTTCGTTAGTTGGTTGATTAGTTGTTTGGGTTCCTGAATTGGTGGCAAATGTTACAATGATATGGATATTGTTCGTTTCATAGTTCTAATGTTGTTGGTTTGTTTGTTTGTTTATTTGTCTTTTTACTTCTGTTTGTTTTGTTTGTTTTTAATATTCGCGATCAGTCATCATAATATATTATTGATCATTTCAAACTAAAAATAGCTATTAGTTTTTTTTTAATTTAATATTAAAAAACAAAATTGTTTTCAACATTTTTGGTCTATTATTTATTTGTTCAGGATGTTGCTAATGACACCGTGCTGCATGTTATAGTAACCAACATAGTAGCTTTAATCATCGTCATCATCATCATCGTCACCATCATTATTATTATCATCATCACCATCATCATCAACAACAACAACAACAACAACAACAACAACAACGTCAACACCATCAACATCATCATCGTCGTCATCATCGACATCATTTTCAACATCATCAAGGTTGGTCCTTCGTTCAGCGTTACGAGTACGCCAACGTGTACCATACGATGCTGGACTGGTATAACACATTCCTGGCCGTCGTCAGCTTGGGGATCGACCCCCGGACAACCACCTATCTCATCGTGGACGGCCACCCCTGGGGCAAGCTGGACTCCACCTGGGTCAACCTGTTCGGGGGCCGGGCCGTGCTCAGAGCTGGCCGTCTTCCTGCAGTGACGAGGTTCGAATACATGGTGTGGATTCCGAACGGTTATCACTGTCCGCTGTTTGAGACGGAACGTAAGATCGTGCCCTTCCTGCCGCAGCTCAGAGAGTACTTCTTCAAGGTATATCACATTGTTCTTCTAATATCACATTGTTCTTCTAATATCATATTGCTCTTCTAATATCATATTGTTCTTCTAATATAATATTGCTCTTCTAACATCACATTGTTCTTCTAATATCACATTGTTCTTCTAATATCACATTGTTCTAATATCACACAAGGCAGCTTACCATATCTTGGACACCGAAGTCCGTCCATTGTTTGTAATTGATTAATCACATCTTCGTGTTTGCAATCCAATCTTGAAGTCTGAATCAAGTCACCCAAGACGCACACTTGCCACAAGCGTGCGCACTGTGTAATTTCAAAGTCCACTTCCTCCACTCATGTCCCGCCACAGGCATAGCACGTGTCCACATTTCATATTGAAATACTGAACCGGCCTTCAATGAGACAAATGTAAAGATTACATAGTTCTTCTGTGCAAGGGAGGCAAGTCAGTATTGGTAGTGATGAACTATTAGTTTGTTGAAGTTAAATAAGGGGAGACAAAAAAAATTTCTACATGACGGCTAGAGGAAAGAGGGCAGGAGTTATCACCAACATCTTGGATAATAAAGTTGCTGCTTTCCAATTTTGTTAAACCTTTTTAGATGGAGTATTTCAAGGGTTTTAGCCCTCGAGAATAGTAAAAGTTCAATATTAAAATTATATTAATTTTATTCTTGCAGTCCCGTTGCCTGCAATCTTTACATAGTTTTCGCATATTAGGAATGAATTGTAAATAACCAGAGGTTGGTTTTTGCTGCTTCATCCCTTATTTCCATTTGAGGACTTGACAGATTGAGGAACACCAACTAAAGATAGGAGTTCGAATGAAAGTATAAACCGAAGTCTAGTATGTGAGCGCATGAATGCTAACGCACGGATTTCAAAGATCCTGACGCTCACGTCCTAGGCGGGTGAGTGCCGGCTACACATATAATAATAATAATAATAATAATAATAATAATAATAATAATAATAATAATAATAATAATAATAATAATAATAATAAGCATTTGTAAGGCGCCTACCCTACGGATCTAGGCTCGCACACACCAACATTCATCTAATCATACATTCATGTTTTAGATATAATATTAGACAGCATAGAAATGCATGCACACACGCAGACACACACAGACACACACACACATAAACACACAAAACAAGAATACTAAATGAAGAAAGAATGTAAATTATATAAAGTGCTGCTGAAAGAGAAAGGTTTTCATGTTGCTTTTAAAACTTTGAATTGAAGGAGAGTGTCTGACATTGGAGGCAAGAGAGTTTTAAAGCTGAGGTCCATAGACAGAAAAAGAGCGGAGACCATGTCATTTCCGTTTGTAGCGGCCTTGGCGGAGGAGTCGAGTATCCCTCGGAGAGCGAAGGGTGCGAGAAGGAGTGTACAGAGTGACTAACTCATTAAGATATTCGGGAGCTGATCCAGTGATGATATTATAGCAAATACAGGCTGCTTTAAACTTTTTGCGTTTTAAAACAGGTAACCAGTGAAGTTTGCGCAATAAAGGGGTGCATGGTTGTTTTCGATTTGACTTAAAAACAAGCCTTACAGCAGCGTTCTGAACGTTTTGAAGGGGTGCTATGGGAGAGTCATTGCAGCCAATAAGTAAAGAGTTGCAAGAGTCTAGTCTGGACAGTACACAACAAGTAACTAGTGTTTTTGTGGCATCTACAGTGAGGAAGCGACGGATGGAACTGATTCGCCTTTCATTCAAAATAGCACATTTGGCATACTTTTGAAATGTGAACATTCATTGAGAGCTCAGAATCAAGGATAACTAGAAAAAAAATCTGGTCTTGTCAGAATAGAGAACAGCGGAAGATCCAATGGTAACATTACATTACATTACATTACATTACATTACATTACATGATTTGTTTTTTAAAAAATCTGGTCTTGTCAGAATAGAGAACAGTGGAAGATCCATTGGTAACATTACATTACATTACATTACATAATTATTGCTTTAGAGAAGGGGCAGAGATAGGAGTTGCACTGGAGAAAATGAGAGCTTCTGTCTTGTCGTCATTCAGCATGTTGTTTGTCATCCATGTCTTAATATCAGTAGTACAGTCACGTAGTGTGTCCGTCACAGAGTCAATGTCACAAGGTTTCTCAGACTTTTGAAGTTGTGCATCATCAGCAAAAAGATGATGATACACCCAATAAACACTAGGGCCCTTTTACACCTCATCCACAGTCGCCCAGGATTATGCTCAGTTTCCTGGCCGCCAGATATTGCGCCTAAGGCAGCAAACGTGCTCCTCGGCCGGCTTGATTTAGATCCTGTTTCAGCTAGCGCCTTGAGCAGCTTTTGAGCGGGAAAAGAGCTATTTACGAGCGATTAAATAAAGAAAGAAAGAAAAGAAAGATAGATAGAAAAGAAAGAAAGAAAGAAAGAAAGAAAGAAAGAAAGAAAGAAAGAAAGAAAGAAAGAAAAAGAGTTTAGGTGTTAAAAAAAAAAATTCAACAGCAGACCGAATTCTATTAGGTCTACAGTTTTTATGATACTGTTACAGTCTTACGGTGTTGTACCGAGCGCTAAGCCAGAGTGCGGGCATCTACACATGCTGCTGATACGACGACACGACTATCTGGCTCATCCCAGGAATCCTAAAGGCGTCTTGGCCAGGAAAATGGCTAACGAGGACGAGATTGTCGACGCCCTTAAAGCAGCTTTTCCTCAACATGAGGTATGACGATGATGATGATGATGATGATGATGATGATGATGATGATGATGATGATGATGATGATGATGATGATGATGATGATGATGATGATGATGATGATGATGATGATGATGATGAATGTTGTCATGTTGGTTAAGAGGGCAATGCCATAAGAACTGGAAGTGGCTGTATAGTGATTTATGTAGTTGTTACAGCAGCAGCTTCTGATGATGATGACGACGACGACGGCGATGATGATGATGATGATGATGATGATGATGATGATGATGATGATGATGATGATGATGATGTGTATTCATGAACAGCATGATTAACAAGATGATGAAATCAACGACAAGAATGTTCATGTCCATGATGAAACTATTTATAATTTAGTGCATGACGTTTTAAGCAGCGAGCCTGCTTCATTAGATAACGGGAATGGGAAAGGGATTGGGGGAGGGCTAAACGCCATATAGAGAGTCATTACAGAAAGTCGATTGCTGTGAGTAAAACCTCCCGTCACCCTTGAGTTTCGAACTAGGGTCATCACGCCAGGCGAGCGTTTTACATTGCAAGTGTTCTACCACGAAATCCCTTTGAACTGAATGCTATTGGTAGTGTCGCGTCACTTCCACAGGTTACTGCTCAGCAGCTGGACCTCCTGCCGATGAAGAAGCAGCTGGAGATGATCGGGCAGACGGACATGATCGTGGGGATGCACGGGGCGGGCCTCACCTACACGGCGTTACTACCCAACGGGGGTGGGCTCGTGGAAATGTACCCCCAGTATGCCGGCCAAACTAGTCTACTTTTCCAGGTAAATGTAAAGCTTTTTTTTTTCATATAAATATAGAGCCTGAAGAACCAGGCTTTTTGAATGCATTTGTACGACATTTGAGCTCCTTAAGCTCACGTTGAAGCACGTGGAATTGAAAGCCAGCATGTCGCACTTAGTGTCCACCTTTGAGAGCAGGACTATCACCTTTCTCGACGTTTATTGCAACTTGCCTGCCTTGGCTTGTTTCATTCCTTGCTTCAATAATGGTTGTGGTACAGTGTTCGCTATTTATTATAAATTACGATATTTATGTTCCGCGAATATTCATATTACTATAACATGCTCGGTAAAGAAGAAAACCTCGATCTCAAATCAATCCAATACACTATCCTATCCTATCCCGTAACTCGGAGGTCGTAGGGGCACCACAGATGATCGTTTAACCAGCGTACTCCATCTTTCTCTGTCCTCAGAAACCTTGATGGTTTCGCTCAGTGTCAATCAAACCAGTCCACTCTCGAATGTGGTCCTCCAACCTCTTTTTCGGTCTCCCTCTTCTTCTACCTCCTTGCACTGTGCCTTGCAACATGGTCTTTGCAAGACCTGATGATCTGGTGACGTGGCCACACCATCGGAGTTCACAAATCACGGTTTTCAGTCGCATGTTTGTTGTTGGTGTGTTTGTTTGTTTATTTTCTCCCTAAAACATCGCTTTTTTTTTACAGAAAATATCTGAGTGGAGAGGGATACACTACGTGCAATGGATGAACACAGATCCCCAGAATGAAAAACCCAACAAATACACGAACATCCCTCCAGAGATAGTGATCGGCCTCGTGAAAGACGTTATTAAAAAAATGTGTAGTGGGTGACCTCTACAAGAATAAGTTATTTTTTTACCCATGTAACTTGTTATGTAGCGAGGTTTTTTTGCGATTGGGTACATTATTTGTGTTCCGTGTGTTGACTGTTTCTGCAACTTCTGAACAGCCAATATCAGCGTACGAAACACTGAAAACGTGAAATGGTTGCTGTGTGGTTTATGTTACCCCGTGTGATTGGTTCTGTAAGGTCTGTAGAGAGCCAATCACAGCATGATTGACGAGCATTGATTACCACGTCTTGTGTTTGTTGGAGTATGGTGATAAAATCAAATGTATTGGGCATGTTTTACAAGTGGTCATGTTTTTATTATTCATATTTTTGTTCCATTATTACATTGGGCGGAGAGAGAGAGAGAGAGAGAGAGAGAGAGAGAGAGAGAGAGAGAGAGAGAGAGAGAGAGAGAGAGAGAGAGAGAGAGAGAAAGAGAGATTATTTACCATTGACGTGTTATTTATTTTATGTGTGTGTATATATATAATTTGTTTGCCTCTGTCCATTACTGATGGTGCTTGTTTTTTGTCATATATAATTCTCTAAGTGCATATGTTCATGCGATGTTATGGGGAATAAAATCTTGAAATGTGTGTGGGTATGTGTGGGTGACCGTGTGTGTGTGGGGGGGGGCGTCCTTGTTTACAGTGTTATCTAAACAAATCAGTGAGCATCTACATAACTTGTATTGACATGCCTACTTGTTTTGACGTCAGAACAATGATCCGTTAGGGTTAGGGCTGGGTTAGGGTTAGGGTTCGAACACTGCAAAGTACTTAAAACTGGGAACGAAATATGACACATTATCAGTACAATGTATGTGGCGTTTCAGGAAAGTCATGATAATACTGTGTAACCTCGGCTGTGCGTGTGTGTGAGTGTCCTTGTTTACACAGTGTTATCTGGACAAATCAGTGAACATCTACATAACTTGTATTGACATGCCTACTTGTTTTGACGTCAGAACAATGATCCGTTAGGGTTAGGGTAGGGTTAGGGTTAGGGTTCGAACACTTCAAAATACTTAAAAATGGGGACGAAATATGACCCATTGTCAGCACAACGTAGGTTCTGTCAGGCCTTTCCGACAAAATATTTATACGATTTTTTTTTTTAATGGCAATGGTAAGATTCTAAACAGATGATGCAAAGTAGATAGAAACTGGAAAACAGGTGTACTGACTATACTAACTGCTGGCTGTGTAGGTGTAGGAAACTGCAAAAACAGGTGTACTGATTATACTAAGTGCTGGCTGTGTAGGTGTAAGAAACTGGAAAACAGGTGTACTGACTATACTAAGTGCTGGCTGTGTAGGTGTAGGAAACTGGAAAACGTGTGTACTGACTATACTAAGTGCTGGCTGTGTAGGTGTAGGAAACTGGAAAACAGAAGTACTGACTATAGCCTACTAAGTGCTGGCTGTGTAGGTTTAGGAAACTGGAAAACAGAAGTACTGACTATACTAAGTGCTGGCTGTGTAGGTGTAGGAAACTGGAAAACGTGTGTACTGACTATACTAAGTGCTGGCTGTGTAGGTGACCATAAAACAAATGTAAAGCGGTCGACAGGTGTCAAGACAGTGGGATGTCCAGGAAATCACCCTTTTACTCTTTTCGTCTGTTTTGAAGATGTTGCCTTGACACCTTGTGCGAGCTGGCGTCGCTTGGGCGACAGTGCGTTCCATCAACCAGAGTGTGCTCCAGCCTTTCGATTGTAGACCCATCTCCATAAAGTTTCTGCCTGGCCTACAACACCGATCTAGGTTGGTTGGCCTACAGCGCCCGTACCTTGACCGTCGCCGTGATGGTCTTTTCCCCTTAAAGGTCTGTTGCGGGGGTGTGCGGATGTGGAGGAGGGGGTGTGAGGAATGACTTTTTCTGTAAAATGCAATTCAAAGCGCTCGCCTCACGAATTCACATAGACCCTAGGCCTACCGCATCAAAGTAATTTTAAGACTGCTATGGGTGTATTAAATACGCTACAACTTGTTATTTTTACATAACTTTTTGTTTCCCTTGAAGCTCTTAACCCAGGCATTATTACCTTTTCATCGAATTTAGTTTTCTATCAATTGTTAGCAGTATATTGGACAGTTTTCTTCGTTTCGCATTTCTGTTTAAAAGCTTTGAGTTGCGAGTGTGCAATGCATTAGTAGTCGCTCAATACAAACGATACACGAGTATTGTTAATTTGTATCAATCTTTTGCTACACAATAAGCTATATCATTTTTTTCTTCGTTACCTTCACCACTACCTTCCACAAATCATTAGTTATTCATAGCTTACAGGGCCCAGCGGACTGCAAAGAACCGAATCAGGACCACAAAATCAAGACCACAACTTGGCTGAAAGAGGACTCACACCTGATCCGCATAAAAGATCTGCTTAAACAACCCTAGTGGTAACATTGAAGGCACTCCACCAGCCGGTCACTTTACAATAAAGGCATCCCACACAGGGGACGCTGAGGCTATATTCTAATTTATCGAACCCCCCGTTTACATTACATTACATAATTGTTGCTTTAGGTCCAGCGGACTCTTCCGAGCCAAATCAGGACCGGACAACCCCCAATCCGCATAAAAGATCTGCTGAAACAACCCTAGTGGGAAAACTGAATGCCATCCACCAGCCAGTCACTTTACAATAAAGACATCCCACGCAGGGGACGCTGAGGCTGCATGCACTCTAATTTATCGAACCCCCGTTTACAAAAACAAAATAGAATACAAACATCATTATAAATTATCAACAAAACATATACATATAAAATGCTTACATTGCTAAATAATAACATCATAGGAAGCCCTAGTGACCACCTGGCAGAAAGCGTCCAATATTCCCAAGCTGATCCAACAGACCTCATACACACATAAGGAGTCTTGTCCCGGAAGAGTTTTCAAGAGAAAAGGTAGGTGACTGGTCTAGCGAAGAAGAAGATAGTATAGCAGATTGATAGAACAGAGCAGGACTGAGAAAGAGCAAATGAGAAAGACAGCGACAGTGGGAATTTAAAGCACTAAATTTCCAGAAAGTGGGGATATTATTTATACTGAAACCCCCGGCACCCCAACGGGGGTAACCCCCCGTTTACAAAAACAAATAGAATACAAACATCATTATAAAATATCAACAAAACATACATATAAAATGCCTACATTGCCAAATAATATCATAGGAAGCCCCAGTGACCATTTGGCAGAAAGTGTCCAATACTCCCAAGCTGATCCAACAGACCTCGCACACAAATGAGGAGTTTTGTACCGAAAGAGTTTTCAAAAAAAAAAAGGTAGGTGACTGGTCTAGCGAAGAAGATAGTATAGTAAGATTGATAGAACAGAATAGGAATGAGAAAGAACAAAGGAGAAAGATAGTAACAGTGGGAATTTAAAGCACTAAATTTCCAGAAAGTGGGGATACTATTTATACTGAAACCCCCGGCACCCCCAAAGGGGGGGGGGGGTGAAAAATAATAACAGAAAAAGATTTGACCAAATGAATACAAACACATTTCAATCATTATGAACAGTATTATTGATATAAATTAAGGCAATTGTGTGTAGTATACAGTACAAAATGGTTACTTGCATAACAAAATGGCTCACAGTAGAACTTAAAAACGTTCTTCACATGCCAGGACACAGTCCATCAAAATTGTTCCAGATAAATAGGCCACCAAATTTCATACTGAGCACATTTAATTTTTAACTCCCATACACAATCGGACAAGACAACAGCAAACAAATTCTGACAAGTTTCAATCGCACACTTTCGATCCCCTGGAAGTTTTCTCACCATGCATTGCATGCATTCTAATCTAAACGCTTAGTCTGAGCACACGCACTTTCCCACACGTATTAAAATCATTCCTACATCATCATGACAATGGTGAGGTAATTAAAAGTTTATTTGTTTTAATCGCGCAATTGTTTTCGATTAATTTCCAAAGTACATAAAAATGATCACCTTTATATCACTACTACGAATAATCAAGTACGTAACTTTGAGAAGAAAAATTACCTCCCCTACATCGCGAAGGTGGAACATCCTTATAAAATAATACTGAAATCAACTTCGAAATGAACGCTGCATTTATAATTATGTACTTGCGCCATGGAACATTTACCCATACGTGCATAAGATTTTACATTATTTTTTCAACGATCGCACTCATGATTTTCACATGGAGAAAAGGCTTGTATTCGATGCACACAATTTTCAGACTTTCATACCCCACACTTTTTTTTCTATGAAGTGTAATAACGCGCTGACATTCTTTCATTATTGATATTATTACATTATAAATACACATTCATCGAAACAGCAATCATTGTTTCATACATGGTGCACATTAATCAGTGGCTGTCACTACTTGCATTCATAAATTCTCACTAACATTTTATAACACCAAAAATCCATCCTGTCATTAACTGTACACTATGTTCACTTACATTTACAAACTTTTGCATTTATTCAAGTGAAACATCTTTTAAACACGTATACCATTTCAACAGTTATTGTAGTTCAATGTAATACCACGTATGATATCTGAATGAATATAAAAAATAATGTATGACAAATGCATGTTCACAATAATGCATCCTAAACAAAGAGAAAAGCTAGGCGACCAGCCAGTTTCAAAGTATAGGCTGAACATCACAGACACAGTAATATATGAATCTACCCAACGATAGACTAATTGTGCTATCAACAATAACAACAGAAAGGATGAGAGATAAGCTTACTGCACTTCACTTCCTCTCCTCAATGCACGATTTGCAAGAAACCAACAAAAAACGCATAAAACAGCTGCAACATTAAAAACGTTTTCCATGGAATGGCAAGCGTAAAGAACACATAACCAAAATTCACCTTGAAACAATAATTCTGAAATCTAATTTGTTTACCGTCTCATTGGACTGAATAACGACTACCCGAGCAATTGAATGTCCTAAAGAAGAAATAAGAACGAAAACAACATTTAAATACTGTGTATCGATGTTCATAACAAACTGACAATGACTGTAATTTGTGATTACTATTTCGATCAGAAAGGTTTTCTTTCACAACATCTGGTTGCCATTCACAAAATCTAAGCACTGCTGCCTTTCACTAGTCTATTTCAGCCAGTTCAAGTATATCAGATTTAATTTTTCATATTAAATAACTAATCAAAGTTTTTAAATGGCAATTAGACTAGAACATTATAAAACATAAATCATAAAAAATTTTAGGCCACAGCTACCTGTTTATTGTATTTCAAATAAACCGAAGTTAAGGAATCTCTATTATTCCATAGAAATGAAATTGGCGCGGGTGTTCTTACACCAACTGACCTTCACAACAAATACAGTACAACAAAAATAAGGCTAAAAATCCTTCGTTTAAAGAGTTGTTACAATAAATTAAAGTATACACTAAAAATATATTATTTTAAATCAATGAGGGCGCGCCCTGGGCATCTTTCTTCAAGGACTATGTCCACATGAGCATGGAAAGCATCGTTTATCGCACGACTGTCCATATGTTTTAACAAAAATCTCCACGCTATCGAGGTTCTGTTGGTTCAGATTTAATTTTTCATATAACTGAAAAAATGGGAGGAGAGAGGGGTGTGAAGGATTCTTTTTGTAATCAAATGTTTGATGTGGTTAATATTCGTCACCCATGCGGGCGAAATTCGGGCTGCCTTCTCAGCACCAAAAATACGCCAACCCAAGAGAAACACACCTTCAGTTAATATTGATGGTGGAATGAATAGTTTGAAGGTTGAAGACTATAACAGATCGCAATTTTTTTCATTAAACTTATTTGTAATGTTCGATTGCTTTAAAAAAATAATATAAAAAGCACCCTAAAACTGATAAAATCCAACTTCATGGAATATTTTAATACGGGTTTTGCTCAAAGGAAAATGTCATATCTAGGTAGGACCTCTAAAATCTTGTAACTAATCCTCAATTTTCAATTGCACCATGGCTCTATTATTTAAAGCGCTGTCAAGTCATTCAATACATTCTGAAATAATCATGCAATGTTCAAACATCTATCCACCTACAAAAATTCTAGAAAGATCATCAGTATCACTTCTGAAGGGTAAGCCGTTTAAACATCCCCCGCTAGTAACAGCATAACAAAAGTCTCACTCCGGGGCGGTGTTGAGGGGGTAGGGGTGTGGTTGAACAATTCAAGTCACCTGATATAAATGATACCACCTTTGCAAGCGAAGCCATTCAAACAAAAAGCTCATGCAGTCACTTGATAAGTTGATGTTAACACCTTTGGAAAATAAACTCATTCTCTTGAAATTTTGTTAAAAATTTTATATATCTATATATATAATAGGGGTATTTATTATAGCTCTATGATTTTGAGGAAGAAAACCTTTCAGAGCAATCGAAAAATAAAACATTTAGTCCATTAACAAACAAATTGATAAAGAGTCCTAAACACGGCTCAAAGAATTCGGCACTTTTTCTTGCCCATCTTGCCTGGCTTCTTGTTCTTCTTGAGAGCTTCCCTGGTGGCCGTTTCGAACACCTCTCTCACACCTTCTTTGGTTTTCGCCGAGCATTCTACGTAGGCCGCCGCTCCGATTCTTTCCGCCATGGATCTGCCTTCTTCCAGCCGTACGGGGGACTGCTTCATGCGCTCCAGCTCTTGCCTGGTGACCGGGTCGTTGCGGAGGTCCTTCTTGTTGCCCACGAGGATAATGGGTACGTTGGGGCAGAAGTGCCGCACCTCGGGGTTCCATTTCTCGGGGATGTTCTCCAAGCTGTCCGGACTGTCTACGGCGAAGCACATCAGGATCACGTGCGTGTCAGGGTAAGACAGAGGTCGCAGGCGATCGTAATCTTCTTGTCCTGCTGTGTCCCACAGCGCTAGTTCTACCTGCAAACACATAATAATAATAATAATAATAATAATAATAATAATAATAATAATAATAATAATAATAATAATAATAATAATAATAATAATAATAAGTAATTTGCAGATAGGGCAAGGACACAAAAAGGCATTTTTCCCACACATATTTACCCCCTTTAGTAATACTAACTAATAATAGTATGCATAGAATAGACTAAGATCGATATAAAATATGTAGGAAAAAGGTCAAAGGAAAATCATTTGAATCACGTAAGACTAGTTTCCTTTTCTACATCAAATGCTATTTCATACATGAGACCGCAAAGGGGGTATAAAAGAATCACTATTACAACATCTAAACCAATGTATGAACACTGGACATTCCGAGCAGAATTCCGTCGGCCCCTTTTCTTGCCTACAATAACCAACCAACCTCGATACACTATTAAAGGTACATTTTATTTATTAGTGTACAGTGACACGCTGAATCCATTTTACTGCTCTCTTCGTACCTGCTTTCCATCGACTTCGATGTCGGCGACGTAGTTTTCGAAGACGGTGGGCACGTAGACCTCAGGGAACTGGTCCTTGCTGAAGACGATCAGCAGACATGTCTTGCCGCAAGCACCGTCACCCACGATCACCAACTTCTTACGGATGGTCGCCATAGTTATTCAATCTATAATGTCTGTGGGAGTGCAGTTTGTGTCTGCTGATGATCTGACTCAAACTATTTGTTGAAAGCCTGGTTCGGTTAGCTCTGGTGTGCTATGGATAAGCCTGCACACACAAGAAATAACGGACGTTATGATAGTGAGTATGATAATGATGATGGTTATGATGATGGTTATGATGAAGATTATGATGATGATGATGAAGATTATGATATGGATGATCTGGAGAAGATTAGATACTGCAAATGATCGGTACATTTTATATTAAAAGTCAAATAATTATAATAATTGCAAGCACGTTCGCTTCTAAAAGCAACGGTAAAATAAACTGTGAACTCTTGTTGATCGGCAGGTTTTGTTTACAATTCGCATATATATAAGCCACGCAAAGCTATACATAGTACGAACGAAGGTATCCTAGTCACTTTCTAAGCACATACTTTAGCAACGTATAGTGTAACTTAGCTTAAAAAGAAGGGTACTGCCTACAGTACAACCTCATTGAAGTGCACTGTGCGTAATTAATCTCAAAATGAAGTACATTGAGCGGTGTCGGTATTTTACAAGCGACAGCAGAGCACATTCAGTTGAAGAGAACCCCAACAAGCGAAACAACATAAACTTAGTTAAAGGGAATTTTAAAAAAAAAAAAAGGTAATTGCATATTTCTGCGATTCCTAATTTGGTTTTCTGAAAAAAGAAATGTGGGGGTGGGTGGGAAGGGAGAGGGTGTTGTTTATTTAAAAGTATAATAATCCTCTGCACTTATGTTTTGATGGAAGATTACGTTGTACTATTGAATAATTGATTCTTTACCACCCTAAAAATGTAGTATTCCAAGTGCTACAGTCCTCAAAGGTATGTGGGTAGGCTGTGGGATTGGATTGGGGCGGGGTGGGGGGTGGCAGGGTGTTCATTACATTACATGGTTATTGCTTTAGGTCCAGCGGAGGCAGGGTGTTCAGCTGGTAAAAAGTTAACATGATGGTTAATATTTGGCTAGCTACAGGTTTGGTTGTGATATATACAAGAAACGGACACTACCTCTAAAGAGTTTCCAACAAACACGAAAATAACGAGCGACACCTTTCGTAACAGTACTTAGAAGACGAGTATTGGGCGTATTTCAAGGCTACATACCCGAACTACCCCACCAAAGTAAGCGATACCCTGCGAACGAACTCGACTTCTGTCAGCTGAACTATACGTCATCCATTATCTTTGACGCTACTAACTGTACTTTATGTACGCTACTAGCCTTAAGGATATAGTTTTTACCACTACGCTATTCTGCCATTCTATGTTTGCACAGTTTAAGTCGATGTACACAGTACAGCAAATATTCACCTCTACCCACACTTCTAAACGCCCTTTCCTCTGAATTAACTAACAAATTGTCCACAGCCAATTTGTCAACTGTTATTGCAATGCATAAACTGAGACCAGATGAAAGTCAGAAACTAATCCTGTTCACAAAATTATCGCTTACACACTGACAACTGTGATTATCTGTAACAACTATTTATAGAATCGCTTCAAGCATCATACACGGAATTCGAACCCCTCGGCCTCTTGATATACAAGCTATCCAAGGGTGGGAGAACAACGTCACCGAGTTGCACTCACAAATAAAAGTGTCCCTGGCACATAAAGAAGATGACAGCATGCTTGGATGAAACCATCTTCCGCCCTGCTGACCACATTGCGCTATTCTTTCAGCTGGAGCTTTCTATATCCCTTTCAACAAACCAGTCCGTACACTACTGGACACTTCTAAAGAAAACATTCATAATAGTACTGCGCATCAAGATGTCTGCGACCACCCTTCAGGTCACATCAACCACTATTAAGAGAAATTAGTGGTCAGTGCTAGTGCAAATCATCTGTTCTGGACACGGTTTGGACACGTGTTCGAGGTCTTCACCATTTTCAAAAATGCAAGGAAATTCATCTTTCTGTATGTATTCTAATTTTAATGTTTGTATTGATGAAATGAAGAATTTAACTTATATTTACAAGTACTAAATAAATTTTATGACTCTAAACCCTTAAAAACATACAGTACATGTTAAATCCGATCTGGACCCTCTTTGACATATACGGAAAATCATCCTATTTTTATTATTTATATACAACTTCGAGTAATTCTTTATACTGAGCTGAATGGTCTTGAAAGGTCATGGAATCATAACTCTCATCTTATTAAGCATGCTCAGGGCGGTACGTTACAGAATTCCATAAATAATAGTTTTACCCTTGGCTGTAAAAGATAAAATTGGCCTCTTTTTTTGTAGCAGTTCTGATCACCGGCCGAAATTAAACCCTAGGCTTAGTGTCATGCCAACTAATTATTCAAAACCGGCGTGACCCTTGATATGCAAAAGTACGTCACAACCATTCTATAAAAGCGATGAACCGAACTCTAATGGTAAAAGAAACTGTTGAATCACGTCCAGTTTTTCGTGAAATCCAATCTGGAAGGGTAGGCTAAACCATAAAAGCAAAGAGTCCGAACTCCAAAGGAATTAAGCTTTTGTGTTGAAAGGTCACGTTTCCTATAAACTCTTCCTTTGATCCTCGTACCCTCTACCAAGGTCAGCGATACTTAACTGATAGCAAGGACCCCAAGAGTGCAACGACAGAAATGGTGTGACTAGTCAGCGAAAACGAAGAGAACTGCCATAGCAAATTGACAGATCTAGGCCACAACACACACTAGGGTTATCTGAGCCGCTCGATTGTGCATGTTATAGCATAATGAGCGGTCCTCCTCCTCCTCCTTGGCTTGGATCAAAATACACACACACACACACACACACACACTCTCTCTCTCTCTCTCTCTCTCTCTCTCTCTCCCCTCCCTCCTCCGCTCTCATGAAAAATCCTTTTCAGGTACCTAGAATACCTCATACAGCTGTTAACGATTCTATAACAACATCCCATTTGTCTATATTATTCTGGACAACACATTTTCCCTTTCAGGTACGTCGTCTTCAGCGCTGTTATTTTGATAGTGATTGGTATTTAGTGTCGTTTAGTAGACCTGACGTTACTCAACACTTTTAATGTACATTGTTTACAACTAAGCTTTAATCAAAATTAGCATCTTCAGCCATAGAAAAGACGAAATGGAATACAAAGTGATACATACTTATATGTAATCTTTCATTGTCTCTATAAGACAATAGAATGCAATGATAACATACAATAATTAAATATTCTTCATCCATTCACAATCCAGCCCGCAATTTATATCGGTTCGTGATCAGTGGCTTTCACGCTTGGTCGACAGAGTGACAAAATGATTTGTACCATGAACTACGCTTGCCCACAAATACAACCACTCACGAAAGCATGGTCAAATAAATAAACACTGATGTTGCTCTAGGCTTTAATACTAACATTAAAAACCGTAGAAATGCAACAACTAAGTTTCGTACACTGTAGTTAACCATCGTACAAACGTTCAATACCATACTCTATCCGCCTCGCTAGTCAAATTTGACGTCCATCTCAAGGTCAAGGAAAATCAGTTTTACATCGTATATTCTTGAATGGCGTACGGAGGAGGGAAGGGGGAGGAAAGAAAGGGGAGGAGAGAAGGGGGATGAGAGGGGAAGGTTACAAAGTCCATAAGAATATGACAATAATAATTATTATTATAAGTTCGTTCTTTTTTTTTTTGTTTCGGGGAACAAATGATGTATAAATATTATGACGAGGTTGAAGCCAATTTGGAAAGACTGGACCATCAGTCTACATTCCAAGGTAAGACTGCTACGCTCCCTTGTCATCTGATTCTCCATCTTCCTATATGCTTGCGAAACATGGACCCTAACAGCAGATCTACAACGAAGAATAAAAAGCATGGAGATGAGGTGCTACAGAAGACTTCTGGGCATTTCCTATACCCAGCACATCAACTACGAAGTCCGACAGACCATCACACAAGCCATTGAACAACACGATGACCTGCTCACAGTGGTTAAAAAACGGAAACTCCGATGGTATGGCCATGTCACCAGATCATCAGGTCTTGCAAAGACCATCCTGCAAGGCACAGTGCAAGGAGGTAGAAGAAGAGGGAGATCGAAAAAGAGGTGGGAAGACAACATTCGAGAATGGACTGGTTTGACACTGAGCGAAACAATTAGGGTTGCTGAGGAAAGGGAAAGATGGAGTACGCTGGTTAAACAATCATCTGTGGTGCCCCTACGACCTCCGAGTTACGGGATAGGATAGGATGTAGGAAGGTGTCAACAACAGTTCACTAATTTTTCGCGGACCAAACAATGACGTTCACGTAGGATGCATGAATACGTTTTTCACAGAAATATCTGGCTCTCAACGGTAAACAGTAAGTACCAACTACGTCAAATTTTACATTTCAGCGCAACCTTGACTGAGGGAAGAGGGGGATGTGCTAGAGGAGGAATGGAGAGAGAGAGAGAGAGAGAGAGAGAGAGAGAGAGAGAGAGATGTTTGTCACACTTTGTCATGTTTTGTTGACGTACATATTTCTTCTACCAAATTGTGGCAAGTTATTAGCATAATGTGAAACTTATAATGAATACTGCTGGGCTAAACCAAAATCACCGACATGAAATCTAGGTTTTCGGCTGATAAACTCTTCATGGAAGTATCTGTCAATAAATTGGTGAACTGCGTATAAACATGTAAACCTTGTAGTTCCACCGTAATGATACACTGCACAAAACCCAGTTGCTAACCTTGAAGCACTCGGTGACAGCATACAAACTACGCTATTCGTTAGCTTTCCTCGCGCAACAGTAGGCCTACTATCTATAGACCTGCGAAACAATTTATCTCGACTAGTACTGAATGTCTTCTGTAATCAACTAGGAACGTTCACTTTTAACAGGAAATGAGATCGGTTATCAAGATTCTTTTCCATTGGTCATTACGTTATCCACGTTGTTGTCTTGGCTGTTGTGATTGAACCAAACCATCAGAATGATTCGTTTCTGCAAAACCGAGTAATATCCGCATATTTCCCTTCTTCAGTTTCATTTGTCTGTGACTGTAATTCCATTTAATGTAGGCTTACAATGATACATTGGCATACAAGTGTATAATACATGAAGCTTTGCAACAGTACTGATTACTTCCACACTGCTAAATTACAATGCTATCGCTTCAACGTGTTAGTTACTAAGTTAGTTAGTTATTCATTGCTTACAGGGTCCAGCGGACTGCAAAGAGCCGAATCAGGATGACAAAATCAAGACCACAACCTCGCCGAAAGAGGACTCGCCCCCGACCAGCACCAAAGATCTGCCGAAACAACCCCAATGGCAACACTGAAGGCACTCCACCAGCCGGTCATCCTAAAACAAAGACATCCCACGCAGGCGACGCCGAGGCCACACCCCAACCCATCGAACCCCCGCCCATAAAAACAAAACAGAACATAAACATCACTACAAAATATCAACAAAACATATACATATAAAATGGCCACATTGCCAAACAAAAATATTACAGGAAGACCCAGCGACCATTTGGCAGAAAGCATCCAACATTTTCAAGCCGATCCAAAAGACTTCAACGTGTACGCCTATGCCATGACTATAAGGAGACAGTATTGACCTACTTAATTAGGCCTACCTAGCTTTAATGTATGACCTATTGCGCATATTATATGACCTATCATACATTATACACTTCCTTACCTGAATCGTTCATATGTAGCACCATTCCCGTGCTCAAGAGCTACTCAAGGCCCTGACCGAAAGGCTGTATCACACCCTAATCAGAACTCCGCTATATCGCACCCTAAACAGAACTCCGAGTAAGCTTGGTTTTGGTTTCGCCAAAAATATATGAAAGTAGAAAAAAGTGTTACTTCAACTTGTAACCCTTAATCAGCTATTTTATGTATAATGTACGTATTTCTTGCACTTGAATGAATTATGGTACAGCATATCCTGTTTCTACTAACATCGATAATCTTTCATTTAAAAACAACAACAACAACAACAAAACATAGGAAACAACTATAAAGAAAACGCACATGAAAAAATGCTGATAACCTCCAATAACTTAGAAGCAAGTAATCAAATACAACTGTCGAACGAATCATACCAAAGAGAAAACACGACTCACAAAACTTCCGAGAAAAAGACTCCACAACTGAGGAAGAGTAGGCCTACTTCATGATTCCAATTTCGGTCTACTCGCTATCCAAATATTGTGGGCGTTTCAGGGTATGTCGACAAAAAAGGACTATAATTGTATAGCTTTTTTTATAACAAGTAAGAAAAAGGGAACCCAATTTTTATGTTTGGTGACTCAACTTCGTTCGAGGACAAAAAACACCCCGCCGTTGGGATTCGGTGATTCAACAGCCTAATGTATTCAATTGAAATATAACGCCCTCTTCAAGCCCAAAACTAGGAAAGTAGCGGTGCAGTTTGTATACTCTAGTTTTTACAACAAGCGTAGGAGAGGAATGTCATAAAAATAGATTTCAATAGCAAAGCACAGTTACAGATATTTCTATTGTACTACGGTAGTAAATTTAAAGCCGTTGGTATGACTCACGTTCGTATGACTCGCGTAAGTGCACACAGAATTTAATTTACAAACAAATTATTACTCGACCATATTACACCTGCTAAGTACAAATAGTGATGATACGGGGAAGGGATAAGGGGTGGGGAGAGGGAAATATTGAATAAGCTGAAGACATTTTGTTTTATCATACTGATAACTTAGCTGGATGAATCGCCAGTCATCTTCCTGTCCCTCTCCGTCTTCTTCCTCTTGTTTCTTCGCAGTCTTCCACAATTCTTCGTCTTCGTGTTTTCTTAATTCTTTTTCGTCTTCACCAAACACACCTCCTCCACAATCTTCTCTACCATTTCAAGCTAATCAATGTTTGTAATTATATTTTACACGCTGATCTGCAATAGTATCACCGACTGTACATGTAAAAAGAACGTTTCCGAACACTGCATTATCATGTAGAAAGGAACTAATTATAAATAACTCGGGTTTCCCAATGAAGACCTTCGAAAGGACGAAACAGCTGTCACACAGTTTGCTCTTAACAGTGGTCCTCCTATAAAGAGTGGAGGAAAGTATTCTAGAAAGACTTACATGTACCTTACCCTTCAAAATATAAGTCAGTGTGATAGATACTGTTAACGTTGATGGGAAATAAATAAATTGCCTGTTATTAATTATTTGTTATTAAATATTCATTGGGAACACAATTATTAGGTTTGTTTTACATAGCCATTGGTCGTTTACCTTAGAAATGTATGTGTTCACATGCGTTAGTGTTTATCATCATATGTGACTGGTGCTGCAACAAAAGTGTCCTTGTAACCCTTGAGTACAAAAAAAGATCTGTCATCTCAATAGCTGTATCTGTAGTGTTATGTTTAGTGACACTAGTTCTGATCAATTCGATTTTACTGAGCATACACTTAAATTCTCTTCATACAGACATACTTTAATTTAAGCATAGTTCTAAATCTAACACACACAAAAAGACGTGCACATGCAATAGAAAAGTTACGTTAAAGGAAACTTCATACACACTAGTCTAGACTATTGCATACACACTAGACTATTGCATACACACTAGACTATTGCATACACACACACTAGACTATTGCATACATACTAGACTATTGCATACACACTAGACTATTTGCATTAGGAAATGTAACAACAAATCTTCAGTAAGAATTTTAAAGGTTATTTACACTCGCTTCAAGGAATTCAGATGAAATAACGGAATTCCTGCCATTATATGTTCCCAAAAATTCCTTACCGGGCCACCCTCAGCAAAGGTAGCCTAGGTTACAAGTAACGGCAGTCCACAACTCCCATATAACATTCCTTAAGGCAATCAGGTAGCCTACAAACGCACACCACTCAAGTACATTTCAATTCAGTATCTATACTAAGGGAGTAGATTTCACAGCACTGCTGTCGTAGTATATTTGTTCTACGCCTTTAAGACAATCGATGTAAGGAAAAGGTTATTTCGGAGTCCGACCAGTATTGTGCATAGGTTTAGTTTTTTTCTAAAATTCAAGTTATCATTGTTGAATCTTGAGTGGACTATATATCACAAGCTCCTCCCCCCCCCCCCCCCCCACCCTCGTCACGCTCCTCTTATCTCCACCTCAGCAAATCCATTCTTAAAGAGGGTCTTCAAAATACTAAACATTCATATCGTCTTCAGATTGACAACTGTTTTCCTCAAACGTTTGACTACTGCAAAAACTGTTTAAGAATGTGTTTGGAAAACCTGAACTTCCTTGTACAGAAGGTTTACGTTATTTAACTGCTAAACTTCCTAGTTTTAAAATAATTTACTTTTAAATGCTTTAATTAGTGTTGCCGATGCGATTCAACGTTAGTTTCAGTTGATACTGTACTTTTGCTTGTACCGATTCTTTGTTTTACTTCCTCACTATTACCTTAACTCACCAAAATAATGCTTAGCGCTAACATAATGTAACCCTAATCTTCACTTCCTTTACTGTGTGCGCAAACGAAAGTATATTTGTTGCAATTTTGTTTTAGCTGAACAGGTCACACCCAGTCTTGATTTCACTCACGATAGTTCTACACCGATCCTTAAAACTTAATACTTTGTATGGCATATAAAATTTCAAGTTCGTAGTGGCCTACCATAGTAGAACAATATACAGTAATTCTAACAAGCACCCCAACAATTACTAATTAAAATTATACTTTGATGCTTACTTCCTAGGCCTATCTCAGACCAAATACGCTTATCTGTGGCACTTCAAGCGAAACTGGAACATTTGAATGAGAGGGAGTCTAAATGCATCATACTACCTTCTAGTTCTACAATAAAAATCAACATTTCAAATCTCTCTCTCTCTCTCTCTCTCTCTCTCTCTCTCTCTCTCTCTCTCTCTCTCTCTCTCTCTCTCTCTCTTTCTCTGTTCCCTCTTTCTCTCGCTCTCTCCATTTGTGTGTGTGTGGGTGCGTGTGCGATTTTGTTACGACGAATTTTACTTTAATATATTCAATCCTATCAATTATTAGATTTTTGTCTGACTGGCATTTTGCTGTGCAAATTCTATTTTGTGGTAAAAAGCAAACAAACAAATTTGTAGACTTGACCGTTAAACGAATCAGCAATCAGACACCTAAAAATAATAAATATATTGTAGTCTCGCAACATCAAATTTGAACTGAAACCTTACAAAACAGCTATAAATAACAACAGTAAGACAAAAAGGTTCAAAATAACGAATAGCAGGATATTCGTGGTAATGGACGAAGTTGAAGACAAGGTGCACTCCAGCAACAAGGAAGTGTGATACGATATGAGGTAACTACTGAACTGATAAGAACCGAAACCGACCAAATATTGGCGGCGAGTATTATTGATTTAAACTGTCCTATAAAACTAATCTGACCTTAAAAGCAAAAATTCATATTCCATCTTCCCAACCCCTTTCCCACCAGCACTACGAATGAAGTGTAAGAGCTGAGTCAGTGTATGTATACATGTATCAATGTAGATAGGGCCTGTGTATGTAAATGCTGTTTTGAGATTTACTCCCCTTATATTAAGTAACTCATTTTACTACACTAAAGCCATACAAAATCATTACAATCGAAATCAGCCGGTTCGATAACAACTAAGCCACTCGTGCAGTTAAACAGAAAACGCCTAAAGCAGGGGCGGCTGAAGTGTTTATCAGTAAGCCTAATGGTATAGGTGCGCTAAATCTAATGCAGAGTATATTTGAAACCGCAGATAAAACTAATGAGAAACCCGAGAACGAGTCGTCGTTAGCGTTCGAGATAATCTGTCTACTTAGTTCGGCCTCGTCTGTTTCTCACTGCCGGGTCAACAACGACGATCGTCACTATAGCATGACCTACGACCTCACATTCCAATGTCCTGAGCCAAACCGACGTGCATTTGAGATTTTACTGAGGGATAAGCTAAATAAATAGTTGTTTTTTTTAACTAGCTCAACAGTCGACAGGATGTATATTGTTGTTCAATCATACAAGTTCATCTTATTTTATGGCAAATTCGTCGACAATGCATGAAGAAGAAATTTTCACCTTCTACGCACCCTTTCGTTCATGCGTTTTAATTGTTTTCTGTAAACGATATCCTACTGTAGCGTTTTCTAGCCCACTCATCACTGCATGCATACAATATATTATTTCAGTTTTGATATTTGAACAAGAACAAAAACAATGACGATAACAACATTCATCACCATCATTATCATCATCATCATCATCATCATCATCATCATCATCATCATCATCAATCATCATACTTCTATGACACTCGCTAATCAATTAATATTGCAATACTACTATAAGAACCAAAGACTTTGCTTTTGTGCATTAATTATTTAGCATTCTTATTTAGCACGACCTATGTTAGAACAAATTTCGGCTAATACTATAGTGTTAAATATTAAGTACAAAACAATACATAAAGTAGCCGGCGAATCCGTAGAATGAACGTCGATTTCATACGAGACTGGTTTTAACCTATTACCTTAAGAGAAGCCGATGACCCAAGTTAATGTTGGCTTGTAATAGATTTGAACCATAATATGAAATATAAATATATTCAAGTGAAAGGCTATAATTTAAATAAAATTATCGCATGAAAACCTTCCTATTCGAACTCTGGGGTACGGTACATTTTTTTCACGCCCATTGTGACTTGCACAAACCTAGATTGTGCAGGTAGCCTACTTCAAGAAGACTGAATGTCACTGCCTTCCTAAACTTACACCGGCACTGTTCCAACATGCGCGAAACGTGGCACACACACTCATTCCTTCATTTCAAATAGTCTTTTCAACTAAGCGTCGGCGACAAAAATGATAATTTAAAAAACAAATAAACAATAAAGAAAAAAACTTACCTGAAAACTTGGGTAAGCAAAATCCGCAATTATGTTGATGGTCGAAGGTGAAGAACCCCCCCAAAAAAAGGTGGGAGCGAAAATGTCCTCTCCGCCACTGGTACACTTCGAGACACTCGTCAAACACCAGACGACAGTAACGTGACGTCACGACGTTTAACAGCACAGCGCAAGAGCGAGCGTTATTGTTACTAACACCGCGATAAACAACACAGAGGTTCTCTTAGTGTGTCGAATGATCCGTCTTGGCGACGCTTGGTCACTCACTGTATGCACCTGTTTCTCGTTCCACTCTTGCTCAAAAGATCATCCGCCTGCTGGTGATGGGCGACATAATATATAGGCGTATTCCAGTGTTGCTATATATAGCACCAAGCGCGGGGAAGCGATTGGATAGGATAGGAGTTGAAAAGCCACGACTATTCGAGGCAATCTTGGTAATGTGAGGTGTGACGTCAGGCACAGGCACAGAACTTTAAGTGCTTTTCGTGTAGCCTATAGTATTATTGGTGTAATAAAACAAGACGAATCTCGTAAACTTGTATTTAAATATATAGACTGTGCTGGCATTTTCAACAATCTGCTGTACAGATAATAATTATCAGTTTCTTGAGCACAATGAAAACGGTTTTCAAGCTTGTACGTGCAATATTAATTAGTATATTTCTATGGTGTATGGTAGACAAATCTGTGTGTTCGTCACTCGGTGTATGAACAAGAGCACAGTTCTAGTAGTTTTGCTTTCGGCTGCTTCTGCTTCTTCTTCTTCGTCGGTCGCCGTCTCAGTTTTATCCTCTCTCTCTCTCTCTCTCTCTCTCTCTCTCTCTCTCTCTCTCTCTCTCTCTCTCTCTCTCTCTCTCTCTCTGTGATCCTTTCATCAAAGTTGTTATTTTAAAACTAAGTTCCGTTTTTTACGACAAAATAAACAACCATAACTTATACATCTGAAATGTACACAAGTGTTGTGTTGTTTTTGTTTTGTTTATATAGTTCTTTTTTTTTTTTTAATTTATTGTGCCGCTTAGACAGCATTATCAGTTAAGAAACAACAAACATTTATTTGCTCGGACATTATTAATTCCGAAGTCATGCATTTCCAGAGTAAAATTAAAATTAAAGGGAATGCACACGAGCACGCGCGCACACACATGCACGCACGTACACCCCTCTCTTCCATCCTTCTCATCCATCCCCACCCGCCCACACAAACACACACACACACACACACATACAGGAGTTGACCCCGTTAAGCGGTCTTTAACAATTTTCCATCATTACGCTGCCGGTATATATCTGGCTACCGAACAGCTCTATGAACTCCAAATTATTCCAAATTATGGAATTTGCTTCGTTTTTGCATTCTAAGAGCTGTGATATATAAATTATTTCTCTAAAGCAACAAACATGGAAGTGTGATTTCTTACCATCATTGTGCAGCCATTGTGTGTGACCTCTTTGGCACTAACATTATGTGGTCATTGTGTGTAAGCTCATCTGTATCAACATTATGTGGTCATTGTGTGTAAGCTCATCCGTATCAACATTATGTGGTCATTGTGTGTAAGCTCATCTGTATCAACATTATGTGGTCATTGTGTGTAAGCTCATCCGTATCAACATTATGTGGTCATTGTGTGTAAACTCATGTGTACCATCATTATATGATCATTTTGTGTATGCTCATTTGTACTAACTTTATGCGGTCATTGTGTACCATCATTAAGTAGTCATGGTGTGTAAACTCTTATGTACCATCATTATGTAGTCATTGTTGGTAAGCTCATCTGTACCATTATTGTGTAGTTAATTTGTGTAAACTCTTATGCATTATTACCAGGCGGTCTGCAGGTGTACCATCATACTTATAAAGATGTTACATTCTAAAATCACATAATTTGTAAACTGATTTCAAATACATTGAATTGAAATCTTCAAAAAGACTTTATTGTAAATCTTTAGTGGATTTTAGTTAACTAGCAGTAGAACATGTTAAAGACATTTGTATTATGATGCTGAGAATATGAATAAACTTTTCTTGACTCACTATGAAAACTGCTTTGAAGTTTGATGCAGAATGTGCTTTAAAAAAACTTATGTAATCGTAACTGAGCTGAGCAACAGAATGAGAAAAAGATAGAGAAAAAGAAAACACAAATCGGTCAAATGGCTTCAGTATAAATGTATTCAAACTGTAATACATATTTTAATGTTCAAACAACTGGTAGCGTGCAGTACTATGGACAAGACATAAACATGTGTGGTTTGCAGACAGTGGCAATGGGTGAGCTGGCATCTCAAAGATAAAAAATCACACTGGTTTTGCTTGCTTGATTGATTGATTAATTGTTGCTTTAGGTCCAGCGGACTCTTCCGAGCCAAATCAGGACCGGACAACCCCCGATCCGCATAAAAGATCTGCTGAAACAACCCTAGTGAGAAAACTGAATGCCCTCCACCGGCCAGTCACTTTACAATAAAGACATCCCACGCAGGGGACGGCTGAGGCTTTACCCCAACTACTCGAACCCCCGGTTACAAAAACAAAATAGAATACAAACATCATTATAAATTATCAACAAAACACATACATATAAAATGCCTACAGTGCTAAATAATAACATCATAGGAAGCCCCAGTGACCACCCGGCAGAAAGCGTCCAATACTCCCAAGCTGATCCAACAGACCTCATACACAAACAAGGAGTCTTGTCCAGGAAGAGTTTTCAAGAAAAAAGGTAGGTCATTGATCTAGCGCAGAAGAAGATAGTATAGCAGAGTGATAGGACAGAATGATTGATTGATAGTTGCTTTAGGTCCAGCGGACTCTTCCGAGCCAAATCAGGACCGGACAACCCCCGATCCGCATAAAAGATCTGCTGAAACAACCCTAGTGGGAAAATTGAATGCCCTCCACCGGCCAGTCACATTACAATAAAGACAGTCCCCTATACGCTACTGTGTCCGGGGACGGTAATCTACCCACTGAACTGAACTGAACGCTGAGGCTATACTCTTAATTTATCGAACCCCCGTTTACAAAATTGGAATAAAAATATGATAAAATATTAAAACAAAACACATACATATAAAATGCCTACATTGCTAAATAATATCATAGAAAGCCCTAGTGTCCATTTGGCAGAGAGCGTCCAATATCCCCAAGCTGACCCAATACACAAACGAGGAGTTTTGGGAGAGTTTTCAAGAAAAAAGGTAGATGACTGGTCTAGCGAAGAAGATAGTAGAGCTATAGAACAGAGTATGAATACGAAAACAACAAAGAAGAAAGACTGCTACAGTGGGAATTTAAACTACAGCACTAAATTTTCAGAAAGTGAGGATGCTATTCATACAGAAACCCCCGGCCACTCCACGGTGGTGTTACTTCCAACACACACAAAAATAAAAAATAATCAGTCAACTAACAAGAAAATGTAACAAAAAAATGTGGGTTTTTTTTATTTAAAAAAGCACATATAAAAATTTAACAACAAAAAACAAAAACAAAAAAGTGGGGAAAAAACCTACAACAACACTAATTAAAAAACATAAAAATCAATAAATTGCACATTTTGCAGACATCTTTACATACGCACTGAACGCACATTCATCACTCAGACATGCAAAGTCACTATTAGAAGATGGAAAGGGAATCTAATTTTAATTTTGAAATGTTTAGATTGACTGCATCCAATATTTTTATTGAAGGGAGCGAGGAAACCAGAGTATCCAGAGAAAACCAACAGTGACCTGAAAAGCCTCGTACCTAAAAGTCGCACAAGTTCATCCCTTGATATTTGATATTCGAGCTTCGATATTTTTATTTACACTGCCCAAGCACGAACATCGACATAAGAGATTCGGCTATTAATTTGCATAACTTCGTGTAACATAAAATTAATGTGGGTGCTTGGGCTGTGTCAATAACGAATGGTGGTTTAATTGAATGAATGATTACAAGTACATCAATGTCTTATCAATTTCCTGAAAACCTGTAGCAGACTACTTAGTAAACAGGGCAACATACAAACCATTATTTCAAAGTGCTGCAGTCACACAGAGCTGTGCACGGTATCTACTATGATTGCTAAAGGATGCTCTAAAATAAAATAGAAAGATCATTCAAACACTGAACCATTTCACTATAAGTATTTAGGGCACTGTTCGGGATGCATATTTGCAGACAATAGGACAGAGCTGCTCAAAGTGCTGGCCGATACAGGATCTAGCCAAAGCGGCCCAAGGCGCCAACCTGCAACCTCTGGGCGCATAGTCTGATGCTCAACCTGCAACCTCTGGACATATAGTCTGACTCTCAAACGACTGAGCACAATCCTGGGCGATGAGGTATTGGACCTAGTTGAGTGCAAAGTGTATTTAGGTAGCTGGCACTCGCCCAGCTAGAACATGAGCGTCAAGATCTTTAAAGTCCGTGCAATGGAATGCATGCATGCAAACTTGATCTCATTTTATACTCTCATCTGAAATACTAAAAGAAATGTTATCCTTTCCAATTGCCCACTGCATGCTTACCTAAACTAAACACTTCAAAATATAATCGATTTTTTTCACGCGCACCCAACTGTCTTAATTATGTTCATGGCATTGTACATGTGCCCTTGACCCATCCAGCTCACACGAAATCTCTATTACCAATCATATTTGGCACTCACCCTAAGACAAGCATACATTTAATTTTGATCTTTAACGATTCTTACATCTCATGAAAACTGACAGTGGACGCATCAAAATATTGATTACACCTCATCAATAAAGATCATGCATAGTCCATTTCGCCATTTCCATTTGTTTGGTTACTGCTCCCTCTAAACATGACTCAGCACACTATTCAATTTCAACAAGTTAGATTGTCAGAATTTTTTAGCAACAATTTATTCACGGATTAGAGAAAGCAGTACCAGCACAATTTGTGTCCCCAACGATTCATGCTTTCAGTCACATATTGTCCTGTACAACGAGACGGAAATACTGTAGAATTACAGAAGGAAAGAACACTGAACGTTTACATTACATTACATAATTGTTGCTTTAGGTCCAGCGGACTCTTCTGAGCCAAATCAGGACCGGACAACCCCCAATCCGCATAAAAAAGATCTGCTGAAACAACCCTAGTGGGAAAACTGAATGCCCCCCCACCAGCCAGTCACTTTACAATAAAGACATCCCACGCAGGGGACGGCTGAGGCTTCACCCCAACTTATCGAACCCCCGTTTACAAAAACAAAATAGAATACAAACATCATTATAAATTATCAACAAAAAACATACATATAACATGCCTACATTGCTAAATAATAACATCATAGGAAGCCCTAGTGACCACCTGGCAGAAAGCGTCCAATATTACCAAGCTGATCCAACAGACCTCATACACAATTGATTGATTGATTGTTGCTTTAGGTCCAGCGGACTCCTCCGAGCCAAATCAGGACCGGACAACCCCCGATCCGCATAAAAGATCTGCTGAAACAACCCTAATGGGAAAATTGAATGCCCTCCACCGGCCAGTCACTTTACAATAAAGACATCCCACGGAGGGGACGGCTGAGGCTTTAGCCCAACTACTCGAACCCCCGGTTACAAAAACAAAATAGAATACAAACATCATTATAAATTATCAACAAAACATATACATATAAAATGCCTATATTGCTAAATACTAACATCATAGGAAGCCCTAGTGACCACCCGGCAGAAAGCGTCCAACACTCCCAAGCTGATCCAACAGACCTCATACACAAACAAGGAGTCTTGTCCAGGAAGAGTTTTCAAGAAAAAAGGTAGGTCATTGATCTAGCGAAGAAGAAGATAGTATAGCAGAGTGATAGGACAGAGCAGGAAAGGGAAAGAGTAAATGAGGAAGACAGCGACAGTGGGAATTTAAAGCACTAAATTTCCAGAAAGTGGGGATACTATTTATACTGAAACCCCCGGCACCCCAAACAAGGAGTCTTGTCCCGGAAGAGTTTTCAAGAAAAAAGGTAGGAGACTGATCTAGCGAAGAAGACGATAGTATAGCAGATTGATAGAACAGAGCATTACATTACATTACATTACATTACATGATTATTGTTTTAGGTCCAGCGGACTCTTCCGAGCCAAATCAGGACCGGACAACCCCTACCAATACCATGTAATGTGGACAAAAATGTTGGTCATTAGACAGAGACACTTGAATCCCAGCAAAGGTACAGAAAAACTATCATTATCAATAATGTTGTGCAACTGATTTTTCTGTACCTTTGCTGGGATCCAAGTGTCTCTGTCTAATGACCAACATTTTTGTCCACGTTACATGGTATTGGTATTGCTTACTATCCAAAAATCCTATTTGAATCAATTATAAAAAATATTCACATTATAATATTTATTAAAAAAAACAACAAGAAAAAAATGCATGCGCACAAGCACACACATCACTTACGTGCAAGCACACCAATCACCCAGTTACATGCATATGAGAGCTAGTAGGCCTATGTCTCCACCAATCACCCAGTTACATGCATCAGAGCTTGTGGGCCTATGTCTCCACCAATCACCCAGTTACATGCATCAGAGCTAGTGGGCCTATGTCTCCAGCAATCACCCAGTTATATGCATAGCAGAGCTAGTGGGCTTATGTCTCCACAACCTCCCCGGCTGGTCATGATAAAAGTAAATAAAAACGAATACTTTTCCATGTACAAACTGTTTTTTCCTTGCCACTAGTTATATTCTAACATTCTTTATACTTCTCAATAGCTAAGGTAAAAATAATGAGTCTGAATCAGGACTGTAGAAATATCTACAGTTGGCAGGTAGAGGTGGTGGAGACGCAGGCCTACTAACTCTGCTACACAGTGTGATTGAACACCACATAAATGAGGAATGTACATGTCCATGGTATTCTCTCTCACCTCTCTTCACTCCAAAGCCAATAAAGTTTCTGAATTTTCCTTTCTTGCCAAGGTCGACAAACAAGTCGAAGGAAAGTGAAAGTGTTTGCTCGAACATTTCAACTTGCAAACACAATTTAGGCTGCTTGACCGTTTCTACCGGCACAGTTCTGCAGTTCAAAATATAGTTCTCAGTTTCACAAACCTAAAAAATAGTAGGGATCTTTCACACATACCACTTGATGCTACATGGGTCATTTTTGGTGCCATTCATATACAGGCAATTGCCTTGATCACAGAATGTTCAGTAATTGGTTTCAAACGACGTTCTACATTACATTACAAATTGTTCCACAAAACCACGCTGTCATCAAAGGTTGTCTACACAGTGCATACACGCAGCCATTTAGTGCATGAAGTCTTTACCAGTGAAAAGGTTTAGTGTACTTAAAACATTAGGAATCACAACATCACACTATTTTTGGAGAGCTGCAATGGTGCAGTAGTGGACCATCAGTCTCAAAAGTCCAGAGTTTGGCATCTAGAAGTTTCTGACTGGTGTGACTGAAAAGAATCGAGTCCCTCATACACAGAGTTTGTACACAGTGTTTTTATCTAGCTGCGTTAGCTGTTGCTGTGGCCCGATTTCTTACAAAATCTTTGATGTTTTTCCAAGTTATGTGCCTGAGAACAGGTTCTTTTTGAAGGCAGTCTTCTATAACAGCTTTACCAGGTAAGGTGTGGAGGTGAATGTAGCGACCCAACTGTCGATAACAAGCTGCTACTTCGTCTTTACTCCATGGACGCCTGGCTGGATGCTCTGCAGAAAAACCCAAATGTTACTTCAGGGGCGTCGCACACGGGGGGGGGGGGGGGTGTGGGGGTCAGGGGGGGCACCTGCCCCCCCAATAATTTGGCCAAAAAAAAAAAAAAAGAAAGAGAGAAAGAAGAAGAAGAAGAAGAAGATTTCAATCGATAGAGGAAGGCAGGAAGAATCAATAATTAAAAAAATCACCATATTTTTAAACCGTAGTGTAAAGGGCTAACGTACGAAATAATATTACAATAATCTATTAGCATGTGCCTGTGTTTCACAACAAAATATTTCGTGGCGCTAACGCAGCAGAGCTGGCTTTCGCTGTTTGAAAGAAGTGTCATTTCATCACGCAAAGAGCAAAATTAACAAAACTATGGAATCGTCTGTTTTCCAGGTTTGTTGATATCAATTATTTACTTTAGTCTGTAAAATGAGTAAGGCAAGGGTGAATGTGCAAGTGTCAATAAATAGTTGAGGTGCGCGATATTTTTTAATTTAGATGTAGTTTGTTGACAGGCCTACACGTGCACGTGCTTTGATCGCAAAAGGGGGAAAAAAAGGACCCGTTCGCTTTTCTGGGGACAGATAACGTGGGCTTGACTGCTTTGATTATTACACCACCACCCCCACACCCCCCCCATTATAGGTTTCACTTGGTTTGTTTGTTTGTTTGTTTTGTTTGTTTATGTGTCCGCGAATAGATCTCCGATGTTTGTGGACTGAACTAGCTGAGATTTTGTTCATGGACTACTAGTAAGATCATCTGTGATCACAAAGACAAAAGGCACTCAGACAGACAGTATTTTGCTTTAGAGAAACTGCGAGTAATATACGCCCCCCCCCCCCCCCCCCCAATATTTTGGACCGTGCGACGCCCCTGTACTTGTTTACTATATAAAGCCCAACTGTGGTAATATTTTACAACCAACCGTAATTAGTAAATTGTGTGGGGTGGGAGGAAGAAAATAGGGAGGATGTGTGGGGGTGAAAGAGGGTGTCCACTAGGGATAAATCCATAGCTTCAAGAGTTTTTCAGATATAATGTGGAGATATTTCGAAGCACAATCAACAGGTTTTCTACTTTCTAGGTGCAGCCAATGAAACTGTCGGATAATTAATTATATTTACTAGTTTAGATGTGAATATCAATATAACATTTTCCAAGTATTTAGCAGTCAGGTGGAACTTTTTATTTACTGCAACAATGTGACAATGTTACGGATATAAAATTAAATGCTTTACTGTCATAAGCAAGCAGAATTCTAAAAAAAAAAAATTGTGGTCGGTGGTGTATTCCCGTCCTGTACTGTGCAATCAATACATGCTTGATACGGTCTAACAACCCCTGTTTTTAACTGACAGTACGAGTTCATTACAGCCACCTTAATAAACTGCACGGTCTCTTTGTTAATAAAGAGAGAGAGAGAGAGAGAGAGAGAGACACACAGAGAGAGAGAGAGAGAGAGGGGGGGGAAGGGAAATGCAAAAAAAAACCCGAAAATCAACTTTTTTAAATGTCCGATACATTATGGCGAAGTTAGTAGATAATTTTGGAGAAAATAAAAATAAATATAACATAGTGTCAACCACAAACACTATCCTTTGTACCCAGGCTTCCGTAATTTGTTAATTTAACCTTCAAGTTCAAGCTGAATTATATTTTTCAATTTCGTATTTTATTTTTAGATATCTGTTAAATGCAGAATTTTCCATCGTTAAGTCAGCTAAAGATCACATCCGGTACATTCACCAACATTTAGATCTCGGCATGTGTATGCTGTTTTTGTACAGTAGTTAACTGTCACTATGTGGCAGTGTTAGCTTAATGCAGTTGCCAACACTATGCGGAGATTGTGGTCAGTGACCTTAATCAGTTTCAAGTTCATGCAAGTATGGACACTTATGTACAAAGTAACACTATCATAATAATATAAATAAATGTAAAAGTCAGAAATATTAACTAATAAAGAACTTTCTGGATTCAAATTTTAAATATACTTACTTTCTGATTGCTTTCCAGGCGAATTGTAAACCTCAGAATTTCCAGAACATTCTAAAAAAGAAAAAAATCCATAAGTACTCAATGACTGTCAAATTAATGACTGACAAATGTGGCAGTGTTAGCTTAACACAGTTTCTTACAAACACTATATGGACATTGTGGTCAGTAACCATAAACTACTATTGTTTATTTATTTATTTACATATTTACATCTGACAATGTTGTTCATACAAAATGGCATGCCTCTCCCTTTAGTCGTCGGTTGGTGAATGGACCCTGAATTTCACCAACACTATGTGAATGGTTGTGTATTCTGTTTTTGTTCAGATGTTTACTTTCACTGTACCACTACTAGTAGTATAGGAGCAAAATGAGCATGTGATTTTCCTACACATTTCATTATTATACTCATAGCAATAAAATATATTTTTAAACTGTGGAAGTATATCTAACTGGTGTTTAAAGTTATTTATGCTTGGTGCATTATTAAGTGAAATAGCTAGATTAGTCCAGTTAGTAACAACTCTGCTAGAAAACAAAAACTTCATATTTTAGTATTGGAATGCTGAATAAATACTTTTCCTTCCAACATTCATGTAAAGAAAAAACAAACATCAGAACTGATAATTAATTTGAATTAACCAACGTGATTCTGAATCAACAATGGAAGGAAACAAAGTAGAATTAGATCTAGAACAGTGCTGTCAGTAGAAGAGGGATGGAGACGCAGCATGCCATGAAAGTGGCACTAGCTTCAATGGACTCTCCACAGAAAAAGGGAAGAAAAAATGTTGAATTTTCACTGACACTAGCATCCATGGTTTTCTCATAATAATGGCACAAATACATAAGCACTCAAAGTAAATAACTAACAAACGAAAAATCAACTAAAGCACAGCAACTTACCAGCGGCTCTTTTCAATTCAAGATGGCGACTTGTGCACACTTGTTTTCAAAAACTAGTTCCCTCTCTCTCCTTAGTGTGTGATTTCACGTCTACTTTTTACAGCACAAATGCTGCCGTGATACACACACGTGTGTTAAGGGTCGTGTGTGACCATCAATGAATTTCCCGCGTTATGCTGCCTAAACCAATCACAGCTCGGATTATAATTTATGCATATTTTAGAGGTTAGGGAGTTCAAAAATCGCAATTGTGCATTATGCGGTCGGCAGCATAAAGAACGAGGCAGCATAACGTGAGTGTGTAACCATACGATTGGCAGCCTAACGGAGTCAACACAAACGCACACACACACACACACACACACACATACAGCACGCTGAGCCGCCCCGAGTTGTCTAGCGAAAAAAGCGCAACAAAACGCTTCCCTTGGTCCTCACGAACTATTTTTGCTTCTGGGCAACCTTTTGCCATAAGCGAGCGCTTTTAAAATGGCGTAGCACATGTTGACTGTACAAAAGCCAATCAAAGTGAAGTTGGCTGAAAGTGAAAGTTACTGTCAATCGCACGGACGACACAACAATTTTATCAAATATAAATACTAATTCATACCTATTGCAAATAATCTTATCCTATCCTATCCCGTAACTCGAAAGTAGTTGGGGCACCACAGATGATCGTTTAACCAGCGTACTCCATCTTTCTCTGTTCTCAGCAACTCTCATGGCTTCGCTCAGTGTCAAGCCAGACCATTCTCGAATGTTGTCCTCCTACCTCTTTTTCTGTCTCCCTCTCCTTCTGCCACTATGGTTGTTCCAGCAGATCTTTCAACCAAGTTGTGGTCCTGATTTTGTGGTCCTGATTCTGCCCTTTGCAGTCCGCTGGACCCTGTAAGCAATGAATAACTAACTAACTAACTCATCAGTATGATGATGTGATCTTGTAAGGCAGTAAAACGGAGGTTGGAGATTTCTCTACCCCTTATGCTGACTGTGCCTTCGTGATCTGCAAGGGTATCTGACATGATGCGCTATAGGAAGATGTTGAAGAGTGTTGGAGAGAGTAGGAAAGCGCACGCCGATTATTGTTCGGAACCAGTTTCCGATGGCACTTTTGTGGAGAACTGCACTGGTAGTCTTGTCATACAGGCTTTTGATTTCAATAATGTTAGGGCTGGTGTTGTACTCTCTCATGGTTGCCCACAGAGCTGCATGCCAGATTTGGTCAAACGCTTTCTTGAAGTCTACAAACACATGATATAGAGGTTGGTGCTGTAGGTATTTCTCACAGATTATTCTGAAGTTTGAAAATCTGTTCAGTGGTACTTCGTCATGCCCTGAATCCTGCTTGTTCTTCAGCTATGATTTTTTCCGCTTGGGGTTTCAACCTGTGAGTTTTATTTTCAGCAGGACCTTGCTGAGATGGCTGATGAGGCTGATGGTGCGGTAATTTTCACACTCCTGAAGGTTACCCTTTTTGGGAAGAGTGATGACAAGCGACTGAGTCCATGGTGTAAGCCACTCCCCACTCTGCCAGATCGTGTTACAGATAATGGTGAGGTCGTCAGTCATCGCTTCTTCTCCTTCTTGAACAATTCTGCTGGTATGTTGTCCACTCCCGCTGACTTCCCCTTCTTCAGCTTCTTCAGATCAAGTGTCAACATTGGCAGGACATGCACTTTTTCAGGAGCAGACATCGGAAGTGACCACGATCTCGTGATGATGTTTTTCTGGTTCCACTTGAAGAGAGTATACACAGCAAAGTGCACCAGACTGAAGTTTGACCTGGGCAAACTGCAAGACCAGGAGGTGGCAGAAATATTCCAAGACACAACTGGAGGGAAATTTGCACCACTGCTCATTTTGGGAGCTGGTGAAGTAGATGCCAAATGACAGATGCTGCCTCTAAGATCCTTAGCAAGCACCGCCCAAAGAAGAAACCGTAGATCACACCTGAACCTTTGGACCTGTGTGACAAACGAAAATAGATGAAAAAGAAAAAGAACATATCACAGTGAGCTTATGCCTACCGACAAATCAACAACGACATCCGAAAAGGCATGCGCACAGCAATGGAAAACTAGATATAAGATCAATGACAGGAAATAGAGAACAGTCTGAACAACAGTAAGAAGGCCTGTGAAGCGGTTGGCAATTGTTAAACAGCACAAGACCTCCACGATCCAAAGCAAATCTTGGATAGATGGACAGAATACTGTTCTGACCTTTACAACCACACACCAAACGGGGACCAATCAGTTATAGCATGTCCTCAGAACAAAGAAGAAGAAGAAATCCTCCCAATTCTCCGAGAAGAAGTTGAGGCAGCAATGCAATCGCTGAAGAAGGAAACATAATTATTCCCTCAAATAGCAAGTACACAATCTTACCGGACTCTAAATGACAAAAAGTCCTTCCTTGCTATTTCACCATTGAACACATCGCCATTCGCAAATCGACAGCCCACCACTCTGGCCGCCATTTTTTTCTCTTCACAAACAATGTTTTGAAACCGCTACTGAGTGCTCTCCGCGAGCATAGGGTTGCGTAGACTTTCCGCCAGAATAGTTAATAGCGCTCTGCATAGGCAACTCGGGGCAGGCCATGTTCTGTTAGCATGCGTATTATTTAATAGCAACAAATAATTCTTGTCCCTTTTGTCTGCCACACACAGCTACCATAGATAAGTCATAATGAAATAAACACCACTACAATACTAATAGCGCTATAGGTAGTAATACCATTGGTATGTGCAGTGTTGCGTGTTTAGCAGAATCAACAGCTGTAACCGGTCCTGATTTGGCTCGGAAGAGTCCGCTGGACCTAAAGCAATAACCATGTAATGTAATGTAACAGCTGTAAGAGCAGTTTTAATGGTAATAGTGGTGGTGACGATGGGGGTGGTTGTAGCATGATTTTGATCCTAGTCACCTTTATAATTGTTGTTTTTTTTTTCTAGTCCTCATTAAGTTTATTGTCTTTTGCTGCAGCAGCAACAACAATAACAATAACAACAACAACAGTAACAACAACAACAGTAGAAGTAGTTTAAAAAATCTTCTCTCCTCCTTCCATTTTACACCCACGCCTTCTTTCAAACCTATTCCATATCATGAACACCAGTTAAAACTCAATACTTCACATGAGTGATTCTAGAAGTTCAGACTGAAAAGACTTCATCCTCATGCAGATAGATACACGTTTTACTTGCAATGTTAATAGTATTATACACATGTATCTTGTTTCCCATTACTAAGACAAGTACACATGCACAATTGGGCTATGAAATGCTTGCTTACTTCCCTACTAATTCGATATTCACGCGTGGGCTGTGATAAAATCAGGAAGACTGATTACTGTACAGTGCAATCATACTGTAATAGTTCAACTATGTGTGGACAATTTTCAATAGTATTCTGTGCAACTATATTAAGTCGTATGCTTTCAGCATGCATATTATTTTAGATAGCTGAATCAGTTCAGTCAATTCGGTATTTATTCCTCAATATTAGCTGCATCATTACCAAAATCAATTACGTATTTAGGTTGAATCGCAATCAGAAAACGCCAGATATAGACTTCAATTTCCATAGCCCTATCTACCAGTTTATTAGTTTATTCCCAATATATAACATGAATAGTTAACTCCCGCAATGTTTACAGCACCTCGCACCGTTTGCAAGAACAACAAAACCTTCTCTTCGCCGTCTTTCTTTTCTTAAGGGCCTCCCTGGTGGCTGTCGCGAAGACTTCCCTCACGCCTTCCTTAGTTAAGGCGGAACACTCCACATAGGCCGCTGCCCCGATCCTGTCTGCGATGGCTTTGCCCTCCTCAGTGCGTAGCGGTGTCTGCTGGATCTTGGCCAGCTCCTTCACGGTGGTCGGGTCGTTGCGAAGATCCTTCTTGTTCCCCACAAGGATGATGGGTACGCTGGGACAGAAGTGACGCACCTGGAGCAGGCATGAAACACACACAGAATAAGTAATGATCGCACACACGCTAAGCATTATAAATTATTCGGCCCGCGACCGTCAAGCGTGCCGAGATAGGGAACGCCCGAGCACAACAAATCACCGCAGTTCACCGAACAGGGGTGGTGTGCATGAAGCTTACATAAAAGTCGTACACAAATTTTGTCCATATCTTCAACATCGGCCAAAGCTATGGGCGGTCTTAAACCAGCTATGGCCAAATTGCCCATTCGTAACTTTATGGTTAAAATTTACGTATGGGCAAGAGATACGGGCGTTCATGCACACCACCCCTGGTCAAGGATGGCCGGCACTCTTGGTAATCAGGGATGATAAAAAGCAAGTGAAGAAGAGTAGAGAGACGTCCTATGCTCATGTGTCTGGGGACATTAATTTATTTATTTAAACGAAACACACGAAAACGACGTAGAGAGAGACACGCACTTTAACGAAAATGTGTGCGTCTCACAGCTACGACGAAAAAATGTTATGTTTTTAAGCTTCCCTTCCCCTACCTCTCTGGATTCCACTCTCAGTTCTCTCTCAGAGGAGTCTGGTGTTGTCGATGGAGAAACACATAAGCACCACGTCAGTATCCGGATAGGACAAGGGTCGCAGTCGATCGTAGTCTTCTTGCCCCGCTGTGTCCCAAAGCGCTAATTCCACCTGTAAACACAAAACAAATAATAATGGTTCCACCAGCATAGGTAGGCTAATCCACAATCTATACTACAATTAATTCTCGGAACTCTTGAGGCAATTTACCGCATGCCAAGAACCTTCTTGTAAAACTATGTTTTGGATTCCATCGCCAAGCATTTGCCTTAAATTCGCTACAAACGTTCTTGCTAATTTTAGGACGGTCTCTGGAAAATAAATATATTTTTTTTCTGGAGCACGGTTTTATTTAGTTGGTTTTTTTAGCTTTTATAACACACCATAATAAGCAGTATGTTATACACTTCCTCCTCGTCCTGGGTAGAGCTGCATTTAGTTGATAAAGCAACCCGAATATAACTCCTTTGGGTGACAAATATTATTGTTAAAAAAATAAATGGCCCATAAAGTCATGCGCAAGATTGCTCATATTTATTAATTTGCACACAAGATAACGAAACGGCAAAACGTGCCGGTTAAAACATTATTTCCGACAAAGGAGAAAAGTTTTTAAAACGATCCTGATTGCGATTGCTAGACATGGCATGTGATCATGGATTATAATTACGGTGAATTCGACTGAAGCATAAAACTTGTACCAGCCATCCTCCGTACTAGTTTGCTAAATAAATAATTATTATTTTTTATTTCATTAATTGTCTAAAACGAGCTGTCAGTATACAACGTTACCCCCTCTCCCTCTCCTCCTGCCCCCCGGATTCACGAATGGGCTGTAGCACACAGCCTACTTAAAGCCTTCAACGCTAACGTTTGTTTGTTAATGTCATTTACCGTCCATTCACCGAAGTGATTTTAGACTAGGAAGCCAAGAGATAGGTGACGGAAGGGGGATATTTCCTCATATTGTTCTCTTTACCTGCTTTCCGTCGACTTCGATGTCTGCAACGTAGTTCTCGAAGACGGTGGGCACGTAGATCTCAGGGAACTGGTCTTTGCTGAAGACGATCAGGAGACATGTCTTGCCGCAAGCACCGTCACCCACGATCACCAGCTTCTTACGGAGGGCTGCCATCAAGTCTGAAAGTGAAAAAAAACTTTAACGATTTGTTCTTATTAATACATCATTCCAAGTAAATAGCTGATCAGGGTATAAATAGAATACAGGCATATTCAGTTTGGGACACCACAGTGTCCCCTGAGACACTTCCAGATGGGGGTCAGAACGGAGTTGATACACCGGTATCAATAATTGAACCTCGGTACGGCACCCAAGATATATTTTTAGGATTTAGGGTGGGTTTTTTTTTTAAAAGAAGAACAGGAATGTGAAAAAGAGGGTACGAGGGTGGGACAGGGGAGGATAATGTTTTTCACCCATGTGGTTTCAACGAAAGAGCTGCAGCAGCAGAGCAGTACGTGCAACCCAGGACGAGGGGTGCTTCTACAGTCTAAGCATCCCGCTTTGGACAACCGAGCTCCGTTCATCTCGCCTATATCATGTTGCTGTTGATGAATAGGGGGAAGATCAAAAGCTCGTTTATGATGATGTGATGATGATGATGATGATGATGATGATGATGATGATGATGATGATGACGATCATTGTGATCAGGATCAGGATTTTCAGGATGATACTTCGATATGATGAAGGAGGAACATTGAAGTTTGACGTCTACACCCACCATTGGCGATATGGCAGACGGGTATAACCAACTCAGGGAGAAGGGGAGGGAGGTGTATGGACCTATCTCAACACTGAACCATCAGAGCAGTCACACTGCTAAGATGGACAGTGAAAATGGCAACTTTTTATCTTGCACACCACGAGATTCGAACCTGGGTTCATCGGTGTGCCAGGCCAACGCTCTACCACTGAGCTACGGCGGCGGAACAACGATAGGATGTAGATAGAAGAAGGAGAGAAGCAAGAATGACAACAAGATTGCAAGGACGAATCGGAAAAGGACAGGGCTGCTGCTGGTGATGAACAGACGGACGTGCCCGGTGACGACGCCTATAATGACGACGCTGCTGCTGCTGCTGCTGCTGCTGCCGCCGCCGATGATGATTGATGATGATGATGATGAGATGATGATGATATGCATGAACCCCAGACAACGCCGTAAAATCTCACACTAAATTATTAACCTCAACTAGCCGCCGCAGAATACAAAAGGCTACAAAAACAAAAGATCACACTTACAACCCCCGTAATGTAGGCCTACATTTATAAGCACACTTGAAACAGCGATATGAAAACAAGAGACTTGACCAAGAGTCAGCTCATAATTATTTCGCCGAGACCGTAGCGTGTGCGATGCTCATCATAATATCGTGTGTATGTGTGTGTGTGTGTGTGTTTATTCAGTCGTAAGATTATTAATGAGAAAATACCAGTCAACACCTGCGTGCGACAGGTGGGTAAGCCGCATCAGTGGTTTAGGTCATTAGTGACACACTTCTGAGGCATGCCATAGTTTATAACAATTAAAGAGTTAAGGGAAAAAAAGTACTAAAAGGTGGTTGATAATGGTTAGTTCCTAACAATTCGGGTTAAAAGAATTGTGCTTTAATAAAGGTAATAAGATAACTAGCCTATTCCAATTCCATTCAGTTCATTGGATTTTAGTTTAAAGTTAATGTTTTAATTACATGTATTTTTAACAAGTAGGCGAATGTTTCAGTGAATGCATTTACTTTACTTTCTTAAATGTTTTCAGTTATACACGGTGTGTGTGAGAGAGAGAGAGTGCGCGCGCGTGTTTTTGTGTGTGTGAGTACGAGGGAGGGAGATACAGACAGACAGACATAGAGAGACAGACAGACAGACAAACAGACAGCCAGAGAGAGAGAGAGAGAGAGAGAGAGAGAGAGGTGGGTAAGGTTTATGGAGGGATGGACACAAAAATGACTTCCTTTAGCAGACTGGAGTATTTTGATATGTAACTGAGCTTGATGACTAGAATGATTATGACTCAGAAAGAAAAAGAATTACATAATCAGATAGATCGACTAATTAACTGACATATTCCATCACTGGTTTTGTGATAGGTGGATAAAAACTTAATGAGTTAACAAACGAATTTTTCAACCAAAATAACAACAACAGAAGCAACAACAACAACAAAAGCAACAACAAGAGTATCGTAACAATTATAAAGTCAGAACAAATTATTGATTATCGATATCAATAGCTTCATACAAAAACACACAGACACACACAGACACACACACAACTCTCTCACTTTCTCACACACACACACACAAACACACACACACGCAGACAGACACACACACACAACCACACACTCACACGCACGCACGCACGCACACACACACACACACAAACAAACAAACACGATTTTAAAATATTGTCTGACCTGGATATTGTTTTAATCAGAATACTCGAGAAAAACTGCAAGAACTTATAGGCTACTGTTTTGTATCCATAACCAAAACAATAGCCTACAAGCACTATCTTCTATTCTCTATCTTCTTGGGTGGCGCTCTCTATCGCTGCTGAGCGTTCGCTGTGATTGCTACCATAATTTTGCCCCCATGGCGGACCAATATTATCCAAAATCCAAGTGGTAAACAACAACCACAATTATACTCACACAATACACAGCTATCAATGTCCACCCAGCATGTTGCCTCTATC
>CM072514.1:58929490-58944490 GCA_036898135.1 Oncomelania hupensis | reverse complement strand
AAGGGTTAGGGCTAGGGTTAGAGTTTGGGTTAAAATTAGGGTTAGCTTAAAAAAATTGACAAATTTGTAAAAATGTCAAAGTAACGTATGTAGAGTTTCATGAAAGTCATCACAACGGCGTTTCTACACGGTTGTGTGTGTGTGTGTTCGCGGGCGCGCGCGCGTATGTATGTGTGTCTCTTTAAACAATTTTTAAATACTTAGATGGGATGGCTGTTATTATTTTTTTACGATGTTTAACGTGTCTTTTTCTCATAATGTTGTACCAAATTGTTTAAATATTTATCTTTGTCAATGTATGTGCGTGAATGAGCGCTTAGAGCAAGTATTAAATTTGATTTTGCGCGATAAAAAAATATTTTTTTAATATTATTATTATTATTATTGTTATTATTATTTTTATTATTATTATTATTATTATTATTATTATTATGGGGACAATAAAGCATTGTGCATTCTGTATTATATTGCCATATTAATGTTATATTATGAGCTCAAGGACTATCATCTAAAACAACTGGTAGAAAAATATAAGGTTAATGTGAATAAGTTGGTTTCTTAATCCCTTGCTTGGACGGTCATTTGATTAATCAGTGGGCTGAGTTGATCATTCTATGAAATGCCCAGTACTATGCATATTCAATAATTTAGAATGAACACTAATATTTCAAACAGACCTATAATATAGATAATATATATTATATTATAATAAAAAAAAAACTAAAAATAAAAAATATAAAAATATAAAAAAAAGAGCCAAGAGGAAGGGAGACTATCTAAGGACTAGAATTTACATAAAACATGTATTCCTTCCCTTCAGCCGACAAGCAGACGATGAGGTAGGCGGTAAACACACACAATTCAGAAGAGGTGGCCGCAGGCAAAGGAGCTTGGTAGGTGCGTGACAGTTTTGTTTAATAACATTTTACTGCTTCGGTACAATTTGTTCAATGAATTGTGATAGAAGAACGGAGAACCCCCAAGGAAATGGGGTGTGGATCAATGGGAAGAGGCATGGCTGGGCATTTCTTTCAGTAGCTATATAGCCTAGACGATCTTTAACCGTCTTTAGCTCTCTCTGTCGAACCCTGCAAGGGGTCGATAGGATTTGGTAGCCGTTCCCGTGTGTCACTGTCGCCGCTGTGCTAGTGTGGTGGTGTCAGTGTGTAACCTAGTGGCAACCCCCATGACCCCGTTGTTCGTAAATTGTCGTCTGCTGCTTGCATTTGAATATCGTAAGACGTTCCGAATACAAATAGGAGCATGTACCCACTTGGGTTTTTAAATAGCTTTGATAGTTATTGTGCTAAGCTAGCTTAAGGGGTATACTTGAAGGGGTGGATATTCGGGATAGGCCTTCTTAACGAATTTTAAATACTATTGTAGGCCTAGAAAGGAATGTTATTTCAGTATTCGTAAGGTCTTCTTCTGTTCAAGGGGGAAGGTAGAAACCTACCGGGTAGATTCATGTTATGTATCGACCTAGGCTTTTTTATTTCTTTTCTTTGGCATTTAAACCTTCAATTTATAACTAATTGTCACAAAGGTATTGTGAAGCGCTACAGTTAGTTTCATTTTCATGTCGTCACGGGGCAGTGATCGGTTTCCAAATAATTTTTCAACCTGATATCAAATCGCAACGTGACTCAAACTAATTCAGAATATTTTTTACAAGACGTTGGTAGGCCTCCGGTCTGTTGTCACTTTACCAAATCCACAGACGATTTAAATAAATTAAATGTGTGTTAGATTGCTGTGAAGTCTATCTGCTAGTCCATGCTCACAGGGAAATACCCTATCTTTGTGTACAAGCATATGACTATATTATAATATTACAGTCTATATTCATAGTTTTGGGTACTATACAAACTATGTGTCATAATAATCTTATTAGTCTAGGGAGAGAATTCAACGAATGTTATAAAGAGTATAGTTGCAAAAATGCTTAGTAACAAGTGCTAAAAGGCTTTGTATACAAGTTACAAGCTAGGGTGGATCAATGGGTGTAATAATATGAGAGAGGAAGAGGCGTGGCTGGGCATTTCATTCGGCAGGGATAGCTCAGTGGTAAGAGCGCACGACTTGTGTGAGTTCGTCTTGGGCGACGTGGTTTCGAATCCTGACTTCAGCAAACTATTGTGTGATTGCTGGATATTACGGGCCAGCGCCTTGAGAAGCTCTCTGAGCTTGTAAGTGCGCTATATAAGAGAAATCTCTGTCTCTTTTTTATGAATTATATCTCCTCCCTGTCCAGCGCTATTACCATCTTTTCCTCTCTCTCCCACTCTCTCTCTCTCTCTCTCTCTCTCTCTCTCTCTCTCTCTCTCTCTCTCTCTCTCTTCTCTGTCTGTCTGTCTGTCTCTCTCTCTCTCTCTCTCTCTCTCTCTCTCTCTCAAGTATTCTCTGTCTCTGCCTCCATCTCTCTCCCTCTCTCTCTCTCTCTCTCTCTCTCTCTCTCTCTCTCTCTCTCTCTCTCTCTCTCTCTCTCTCTCTACACATCAACAACACAAGTCGTCACAACAAGAACGTTCCAAGTGATATTCGTTTGAGAAACAACAGAGACAACTACTTTAGCAGATCGAGTGCAAGTATGGATCCCAGCTCTGTTGAGCGTATGTTTAGGACACTGCCAAGCAAAATGGACGAAGCAAACAGCATGACACAAATTTTTACAATGCACTCAGTCTGAATTTAGATAAGTTGGGAAGCGTGGTCGCATAAGCACAACAGCACATTGATTAACACAGAACGGAAATTAACAGACAGGCAGATGAACGAGGAAATCAGTCAGCGCGTGTAGTCTCTACAATCCGACCTTGATAAGCTGCCGACACATTCTCGAAGAAACAACCTCAAGATTTTCGGTCTCACAGAAAGAGACGAATTTGAGTCGTATGATAAATGCAAGGATATCGAGTTGAAAGTCCTCAATGAATTCGTAGTCAACAAAACCTGGCATCCGAATGACGTCGATCGAGCTCATCGTATGGGTAAGACAATCAATGGAGGACGCCCAAGACCAATGAGTGCAAGATTTCACCGCTGGTCTGCCCATATAACAGTGTTAAAGAAGCTAGAGACAACATGCAAAAGTCTGGCATCCGAGTCTCCACAGGTCTTACGCCCAGACAGACCCAAACACTCAAAGATATGAAAAGCCAAGTTAAGATATTTTTTAACAGGAGCGGGGAGCTACACACAAAGCAAAAGACAAAACACTTATTAGCACGCAGCAAACAGCAAACTAGTGACAAAAAGATAGAGAAGAAAATGACGGCCCAGTTGTGCTAGAGTGGTACAAAGGCCATTTAAGGAATGATGGAAAAACCTGGCAGTGCGACCACAGTGAAAGTGACGTGCGCTTCGAGACATTCGGAGATTTCGGCGACGATAGAAGAAGGTGAGAACGACAATTCTGCACAGGAAATTGAACACATGATCAGACAACATTCTCTAGTAAATAGAAATCAGCAAGGAAAAGATTCAGCGAAAACAATGTCACATTCAAAGGAAGCAGAAGTAATACAGCTATCATGCCGGTACCGGGCTCTATGGACGACTTTCCATCTCTAAGAAGGAAGACCACCAGCCAGTGCAGTGGCAACAAGAAGCAAGCACCAGTCAGGCATCACCAGGGCCACGCAGCGTTAGCGTCGTTTTAGCAAAAGCTTCTAGACCGCCATGTGGAGCACTGGGGGCAACATCAAGAACATTACTAACCAGCTGCGCTACAGAAAAAAGGCTAGCGAAGATAACAAATCGGACGGGAGTTCACGTCTGTCCGGTCCTTCAAACGAAAATGCGGAATCTTTGGCCGACTCTCACTGCTTATTTCTTCCACAATCTCATAATTTCCCAGCCCAATCACGAGCTGAATCTCTCAGATCAGGCATGTCCAGTATCACAGACGTTAAAGAATTTGCCACACAAGGTGTTCTCCTTTGAGGTTCTGATAATGAAATCACATTCCAACGAACAGAAAATAACAAAGTAGCACACATGACCTCATCACAGCGACAGACGCATGGAAAAAACTTTTCAAGACGACTCCATGAAACGAAATCGACAATGCAGTGGCAATGACGTTGACGAAGTTGCAGAAACGTCTGTAACAAAATATGAAAGAAATTATACAAATCATCATTCGTCGAACAACAGATCTCCGGTAGAAACAATAGGCAAGTGCAGAACCCATTCACAGACGTCGACACTGACCCAATTGACCAGCTGGACTAGCTCCAACAGCGAGGCAGCACCAGAGTAACCCACCTTCCGACAGGTCTGCATCAGTCCAGGACAGTCAGTCTTAGGATAGATCGGTATGCATCCAGAACAGCTAAAGGTCAAGGGTCAGGCCGTGCTCCTGCTATCAAATTAAATGAAATAACACATAGAAGTAGTCATAATCAGTTTTTTTTTTTTATCATTCCTTACTTGAAATATATGTGGACTGGATCCCAAGCTTGAAAATGTTTCATCTGCCTGATAGAAAGCCACACGGCTAGAGATTTTAAGTCTTGATATATTTAAAGAATTTAAATGTTTCTCCGCTAAATCTAAAAGAATTGTCTCAGCAGACTTTCTCGTGGTGTAATTTTTTTTAATACACAATAGCATTGAGCGTTTTTTTAATAGTGTATTGGACTGCTGATGTTGTACAACATCAGCCCTAAAATTATAGAAGTCATCAAAAGCCTGTATGACAAGGCTACCAGTGCAGTCCTCCATAACAGCGTCATCGGAGACTGGTTCAGAACAACAATCGGTGTGCGTCAAGGATGCCTACTCTCTCCAACACTCTTCAACATCTTCCTAGAGCGCATCATGTCAGATGCTCTTGCAGATCACGAAGGCACAGTCAGCATAGGGGGCAGAGCAATCTCCAATCTTCGTTTTGCGGATGATATTGATGGCTTGGCTGGAGAGGAACAAGAACTTGAACAGCTTGTACAGAGACTTGACACCACCTCCAGAATGGAAATAAGTGCAGAGAAGACCAAAATGATGACCAACAACAACAATGGCATCAACACGGACATCAAAGTACAAGGCCAATCCCTCAACACAGTGCACAGCTTCAAATATTTAGGAGCCATTGTGTCAGACAATGGGTCTCGACAGGAAGTCCTCTCCAGGATCGCACGAACAACTGCTGCCCTGACAAGGTTGAAGCCCATTTGGAAAGACAGAACCATCAGTCTACATTCCAAAGTAAGACTGCTGCGCTCTCTGGTCATCTCCATCTTCCTATATGCTTGCGAAGCATGGACCCTCACAGCAGATCTCCAACGAAGAATACAAAGCATGGAGATGAGGTGCTACAGAAGACTTCTGTGCATTTCCTATACCCAACACATCACCAACGACGAAGTCCGACAGACCATCACACAAGCCATTGGACAACACGATGACCTGCTCACAGTGGTGAAGAAACGGAAACTCCGATGGTATGGCCACGTCACCAGATCATCAGGCACAGTGCAAGGAGGTAAAAGAAGGGGGAGACCGAAAAAGAGGTGGGAGGACAACATTCGAGAATGGACTGGTTTGACACTGAGCGAAGCCATGAGGGCTGCTGAGGACAGAGAAAGATGGAGTATGCTGGTTAAACGATCATCTGTGGTGCCCCTACGACCTTCGGGTTATGGGACAGGATAGGATAGGAGGATAGGGATATTGGACTGCACTATAGATAATTGCATAGGTGTTAAATTTTCAAAAGACTTCCTTAAAACCACTATAACCTCTATAGACTTTATCAAAATGGATATGGCATAAAACAAATTGATAACTGTATTTTAGACTTAATGGGTCGTTTGCAAGAATTTTGTTATATCATGCTATGTAGCGACTTAAATGCCAAAACTGGTCAAAACAGTGCCCGATTTATGTTTGGGACCCCTTAATCTTTAAACACAATGAAGAGCTAGTTCAACCAGAGTTCGAACGTATTTATCAGATCTCGAAGGAAGAGAATGCTTTTGTATGTTCGCAAGACTTGGCAGGCGACTACGTCTCTGCCCTGGAAAACTGTCAGCTTGGTATACAGGAAATCAGCCACCCAGCATGTTGCCTCTATCCAATGAGTTTTCATTGGTTTCATCTTAAACCATGAAAGAGTGCTTGCAAGGTTCAAGTTAGTTATCATTGTTTATAGGGTCCAGCGGATTGCAAAGAGCCGAATCAAGACCACAACTTAGTTGAAAGAGGATTCACCCACGGTCCATATAAAAGTTCTGCTGAAACAACCCTAATGGTAACATTGAAGGCACTCCATCAACCGGTCACTTTACAATAAAGGCATCCCATGCAGGGGACGCTGAGGCTATACTCTAATTTATCGAAACCCCGTTTACAAAAACGAAATAGAATTTAAACATCAATATAAAATATTAGCAAAACACATACATATAAAATGACTACATTGTTAATACAATAGAAAACCCTAGTGACCATTTGGCAGAAAGCGTCCAATAAACCCAAGCTGACCCAACAGATCCCATACACAAATGAGGAGCTTTGGGGAAGTTTTAAAGAACAAAGGTATGGGAATGGTCTAGCGAAGAGACATTAGATTGATAGAAACAATTTAATGAACGAGTAAGAACAAATGAGAATGACAGAAACAGTGGTAAATTAAAGCAATAAATTGCCACAAAGTGAGGACATTGTTGATACATAAACCCCTGCAACTTGACGGGGGTTGCAATGTTCAACCAATGTCTTATATCGGTATCGGCCTGCATGGAGAAACAAGTACGCTAAACTGTGGAGGGGAAGACCGGGGCTGTATTGTTCGATGGGAAGTGCAGACGTGCAAAAGTCAAAGCTAATCATAACTTCTGCAGTTTAGGAGAAAGTGGACTGTAGAAAGTAGGCAAAAGTATGTTACATTTTGTAAACAATATAAGGCTTTAACTTACTGGAAAAATAAAGCTATTCCTCTTCGAAAAGGTCAGATTAATTTGCGATCCCAAAAACAGACATGTGTGTGTTCTGGAATGAAGTAAGGAACAAAAACTGTAACTCTCGCAGATTTGGCGTCGGCGACAATATAACTAAAGATCGATGGTTTGAACATTTTAAATCTCTGTTCGCTCGCAACCAACAGTTTCACAGTGCACCTTTAGAACAAGGGGAGGTTTTAGTTGACAGGCTGCAAGTTGAAGCTCTTGATCGAACCATTACAGAGTCTACAGTCAAAAATGTTTTCCTATCCTATCCTATCCTATCCTATCCTATCCTATAGGGGCACCACAGATGATCGTTTAACCAGCGTACTCCATCTCTCTCTGTCCTCAGCAACTCTCATGGCTTCGCTCAGTGTCAAGCCAATCCAATCTCGAATGTTGTCCTCCCACCTCTTTTTCTGTCTCCCTCTCCTTCTGCCTCGTTGAACCGTGCCTTGCAGGATGATCTTTGCAAGGCCTGATGCTCTGGTGATGTGGCCATACCATTGGAGTTTCCGTTTCTTCACCACTGTGAACATGTCATCGTGTTGTCTAATGGCTTATGCGAGTTATGGTCTGTCGGATTTCGTTGTTGGTGATTTGCTGGATATAGGGAATGCCCAGAAGTCTTCTGTAGCACCTCATCTCCATGCTTTGTATTCTTCGTTGTAGATCTGCTGTGAGGATCCATGTTTCGCAAGCGTATAGGAAGATGGAGATGACAATGGAGCGCAGCAGCCTTACCTTGGAATGTAGACTGAAGGTCCTGTCTTTCCAAATGGGCTTCACCCTTGTCAGGACAGCAGTTGTTTGTGCGAGCCTAGAGAGGACTTCCTTTTAAGACCTATTGTCTGATACAATGGCTCCTAAATATTTGAAGCTATGCACTGTGTTGAGGGATTGGACTTTGATGTCCATGTTGATGCCATTGTTGTTGTTGGTCATCATTTGGGTCTTCTCTGCACTTATTTCCATTCCTTGGGCTCTGGAGAGAGATTAGGAAAGTGAGAGAAAGCGAGAGGGAGAGAGAGAGAGAGAGTGTGTGTGTGTGTGTGTGTGTGTGTGTGTGTGTGTGTGTGTGTGTGTGTGTGTGTGTGTGTGTGTGGGTGCGCGTGCGTGTGCGTGTTCGTATGTGTATAAAAATAAAGTGCTAAGCTTGACGTCCTTACATAACAAGATCTGACCTCCCAGAAAAATGAAATTATTATGCTAGCTGCGTAATAAATATATTGCCGCCGCCCCCACCCCAACCTCCAACCCTCTGTAAAATCCCTACTCCTACCCTACTACCCTCCCAATATTATATTGGGCGCCGGCAGGTTAATGAGCTTTAAAAGAGTCCTCGGGAGCCCTCGACTGCAAATATTTATGGGCACTTTTCCTTGCATCGAAGTTTAAGCCAGCCGTTTCGACACTACCACCCACATCTCAACCTCTACCTTCTCACCTTTGCGCTGTCTGTCTGTCGGTCTGTCTGTCTGTCTGTCTCTCTCTCTCTTTCTCTCTCTCTCTCTCTCTCTCTCTCTCTCTCCTTGTCAACATTGTATTGAAGGGGAGAAATAGGGGGATAAGGATGGGCCAGAGTGTTGTTTGATATAAAGGGAAACGTACACACTCGCGCCATGTATAATGTGAGGAAACGTGCAGCATAGTGGGAAATGTAAACAAACTCAGAAAGAGATTGACAATGTAAACTTTACAAGTCTTAGTTTATTTTTGTCAAAAGATGTCGGATGAGCCAAGCTTATTAATATTATAGTGATGATACGCTTATCTAGCAAATAATGCTAGTCTTATTTCAGCCAGTCCTAGCTTTTCAGACGGTAGTTGGTAGCGGTAACACGAAAAGGCCAATAATCACGCATGTGCAAGAGGCATAACAGTATGAGGCATAAAAGCCCATAAGGACCGAAGGATCATGGGATTTGTAAGTTGCACGGTTGATGAAAGTGGACCCATCATCAGGACGTAGTGACATACATCTATAATTGACAAGATGAATTTGAGCTGGCCATCCGCACACGGCTTGGTGACCGTTGGGCAGTATTTCAATTCACGTCATGCCAGTAAGCTTGCGGCGATAGGAATGTTGAAAGGGGTGCGAGAGTTAGGTTTGGGAGTGGGGGTCGTCGAGGTTGATCACTAGGGATGGGAGGGTGGTGAGGGGAGGGGGGAGGGAAACTGGTTAGATCGTGAAATTGAGGTGACTTACAATACAGCACGTTTTTAGTACCTCAAACATTGCACAGTTCATTACAAGGTAAAATCAAAAAGAACAATTAAAGGCAGGTATGTTAAATCAACAAAAATTTGCAATCAACCCTTCCTATCCTATCCTGTCCCGTAACCCTGAGGTCGTAGGGGCACCACAGATGATCGTTTAACCAGCATACTCCATCTTTCTCTGTCCTCAGCAGCCCAGATGGCTTCGCTCAGTGTCAAACCAGTCCATTCTCGAATGTTGTCCTCCCACCTCTTTTTCGGTCTCCCTCTTCTTCTACCTCCTTGCACTGTGCCTTGCAGAATAGTCTTTGCAAGGCCGGATGATCTGGTGACGTGGCCATACCATCGGAGTTTCCGTTTCTTCACCACTGTGAGCAGGTCATCGTGTTGTTCAATGGCTTGTGTGATGGTCTGTAGGACTTCGTCGTTAGTGATGTGTTGGGTATAGGAAATGCTCAGAAGTCTTCTGTAGCACCTCATCTCCATGCTTTGTATTCTTCGTTGTAGATCTGCTGTGAGGGTCCATGCTTTCAACCCTTGATAATCTAAAATCATAAAAGATATCCAGGTTTAAACGCATTCATGCAAGCAATTATCGCAGTCTAGAAGAAGAAGAAGAAGAAGAAGAAGAAGAAGAAGAAGAAGAAGAAGAAGAAGAAGAAGAAGAAGAAGAAGAAGAAGAATACCTCTCATCAATACAACACATTCATACTACTACTGTCACAGCTCATTATCACAATCACGTTTTATCTCTTCAACAAGTTACAGAATACATGAAAGTCACTATCACAGTTTTCATATCACATTTCATGCACTCATTCCATTCAAACATGCCACTGTCACCTATCAGTTTGTCTCTTACACTTCGTCCTGACTGGGCTCTTTGCAAACCGCTGGACCCTATAAACAATGACTAACGAACTAATCTAACCTTTTAATAAAACATGTAATAAACTGTAATGTAGGGGAGGATAATAGATAGGTAAATAAATACGTGCATAATAAGTTAACAAGAAATAAGTAATAAAAAATAAATCTATAACCTTATCAAAGGAAAGCATTGTGTATAACCAAAATATCAACATCATCCACACACACACACCAACACACACCAACACACACACACACACACACACACACACACACACACACATTTGTGAGGGCGAACCCTTTTTTTTTTAGTGTATATAATATAATTGTTTAATCTAAAACATAATGTGGACTTCTGTAATCACGAGCCACAAGACTGTCAACCAAACAAACCCAGCAGTTTACCTCAAGGGAAAGCATCGAACGGTCAGCACAATCTTATGGAATTCCTTTTGTAAAATAGTTATTTCCACCACGTTCTGCTAAATAATCTTTATTTAGAAGCGTATTTTCTAAATAATCTCTTTTTTTATTAGACATAATGTAAACCTTTTGTAAATAATATATTTTGTCGGTAAATAACTTATTGTTTATCTAAACAACATATTATTTAGGTAGCCTAAATAAATCATGATATAGGTAACTAAGGCGTTGTTGCTAAATAAGAAATTGTTTACCTATAAATTAATATGAAGTATTTAGCAGATTGTGTTAAATAATGTATAATGAAATGTTTCTAAATAATGCATTATTTACGTAAACAATTCATTGTTTAGGGACCGCAATTTTTAGGGGGATCCGCAAATGCGTCGTGTGTGTGTGGGTGTGTGGGTGTGTGTGTGTGTGGGTGTGTGTGTGTGTGTGTGGGTGTGGGTGTGTGTGTGTGTGTAGGTGGGTGTGTGTGTGTAGGTGGGTGTTTTGTGTTAGGGGTTAGAAAGTAGGATGCATGACTTTTATTATTTCATAAGCTACATTCATGTTGTGTACAACTGCTTTTCTGTTCTTTGGGGTGTATTGTTTTAATCCATGAAGTCCTTGTGTTTTATTGCTTTTGTGCCGTTGTGTTGATGAAGTGTACGCCGCACACACATTTCCTTGTGTTTTCATGGGGACAATAAAGATTCTGATTCTGATTCTGATTCGTATTACTGTGAGGTTTTGTGTAGAATCTAATACAGATAATTGGAAAATCGTGATTTTACGCTTTTTGAGATTTAAAATGAGGCCACTTTTTCATTTCGCTCTATTTTAAAAATATATATTCTTCAACACCTATTCCTGTGGTTTGGGGTAAATAAATACAAAAAGAAAGAATAGTTTTTTTTTTTTTTCTTCAGACGAAGATACTGAAAACACTGAACACCCCCGCACAAAACTAACCTTGACCTTTCGTTTGTGTTCGGGACGTTATTCGAATTTGGAGAGTGATTTATGTTTAAAACTAAATAATTAACACAAATTTTGGATACACAATCTTTGGGAAGACCTTGTGTTTAATTTTGAAAAGCAGTCAAATTACAAAAACCAAGTTTTGAAGCGAATCCTGGAATCCCCTAAATAATGAAAATTGCAATCCATAAACAATGAAGTTTTTACGTAAATAATGCATTGTTTAGCAACATCCTCTAAATAATACATTTTTTAGCAAATTCTGCTAAATAATGCATTATATAGGTAAACAAATAATTATTTAGAAACATTTTTAAATAATACATTATTTCACACAATCTGCTAAATAATACATTATATAGATAAATAATTCAAGAATATATTGTTTAGGTAAATAATAAGTTATTTACGGACAAAAATTTATTATTTAGAGAAATCTTACATTGTTTGTAAACAAATGATTATTTAGAAAATATGCTTTCATATAAAGATTATTTAGCTGAAAGTTGTTAAAACAAAACATCGAAAATAATCGCTAATAAATATTTTACAAAGGGAATTCCACACAATCTACACGTTACCTGGCAGGAGGGGCCGCAGCAAAGCCATCAGTGTCTGCCTATAAAAGAATTGATCATAGACACTGCAATTGGGAGGGGCCGGGTAGCTCAGTTGGTAGAGCGTCTTACTAGTAACCGAAAGGTTCTTGGTTCGAATCCCGGATTGGCCAATGTGTGACCATATTATTTTCCCCTTACAATCAACTGGTTCGCTGGTGTCAGAATAATGTGACCAGTAGTCGCCTATACGCTTCGGTGTCGTGACAGTTACTGCAATTGGTTGAAAGGTGGACTGATAGCGGACTGTTCGGCATTCAATACTTCTGAAACGTGTACCCGAGAATAGCAGATGAAGCATCTGTGACTTTTGGTGTGAGATGTCGTCCGTGATGCCATCAGGTTTTGACTAAGGCCATTGCATATTACAGTTGAGCCGTATTTCGCGTCAGAAATGGAGAGTTTGGGAACATGTGGTGGAGGAGGGGAGGGAGAGAACAGAATATTAAATAGAGATGTTGGCGTCTCGGAGGGCTTGGGTTGGATCGTGCTTACGCCAATGCCTTGAGCAGCTCTTGAGCTGGCATTTGGAAAGAACAATAAATAAAGATGGTTTGGGGGCAGAGGGGATGTCAACGTTGAACAACAGCAACATAGTTAATGCGATTTTTGTGCTGGCCATATGTTACTGTCGTGTCGCGACCTAGGTTTGAAATGAAAGAATGAAGCGAGAGATTGGATTGAGTGGGTCCTGTCATTCCCATAGACGTCTCCTGTAAGTTCATTATCTAAGGAGGGGAGATAGATGTATTTTCGTAACCCTTTCATTGCGTATACTATGAAGAATAGTTGTTACATCCCACTCCCAGTTTTACAAAGCGTCATGTCTAACCTTAGTGCAGGTACTACTATAATGGGGGGGGGGGGGGGGGGGGGGGGGGGGGGGGGGGGTTTTTTCTATAATGGCCATTCCATGCATGCTGACTTCCATAATAATATAATCCCTTTTCAAAAGACAAGTTACCATGGTTTATTATGTATAGTATTACGGAAGTTGTTCTTAGATTGAACTTGGGCTTAGATAGTTTAGTAGGATACCGTTTTTCTGCTCGAAAGAGTAGTCTAGTCTTACAATCTGTCATAGACAAATTCAGATAGTTCTTTGTTTAACATAAGATTGGTTGTTTTATTAACGTCTTTTTTCTCACGCATTTGAACAGGCACACATATACACACACATACGCACGTTCTCTCTCTCTCTCTCTCTCTCTCTCTCTCTCTCTCCTCTCTCTCTCTCTCGTCTCCCTCTTTCATGCATAGACACAACATCATTAATAGCCACATTAAAACATAAGTAACAATGTCAGTTAAATAAAACGCGCGACTGAGAATTGATAAAAGATTTTGCCAATCCCACACTTAAATCATTGTTAATGTTTTTAACTGATGTTATAGTATTGACTTCATGGGGCAAAAGGGGATGAATTTCAATACAAATAGAATAATATATGTTTTAGATTTGAGTCCCTCCCAAATGCATTTAACATTTTTATAACAGTTAGTTTTAATCGAATTTAATCATGTTCTGTTTGCCATAGATGAAACTAATCTTGAAATTCAATGAAGATTTTAATAGTTTGTATTGAACTGAATTTTCTTTGAAATATTGTTTGAATTTCTTTGGAAGACAGGTTTATTTTAACTAATAGAGAAATAATATTTAAAGCACCTAATTTTGCAATACGATCATTCCAATCTGTTACACTCGATTCGATATTGGTGTTTTCTATCAGTATTTGATTCAGCCCCAATGCTGAATTCCTGATAAGGTGTAACTCAGATTCGTGTATCCACGCAGCCTGCTCACTCAGCATACAAGACACGGAGTCGACGTATGAAGTTTTCCACTTTTATTCAGCACACATCAACAACTGCATACAATCGCTCAATCGCCTTTCCACTCTCAAATTTACTTTCCAACTTCACTATCAACAATAATAACAATCCTCAATAATAATCTTTTGAAACAGCGCGGCACTTAAATAGTCTCTTGATACTCCCGAATAACCTGGATCAATCTCGTATGACGCAATTTAGCCAATCGCTTCTAACTTCGTCATTACTGTCTTACGTCATACATATTTTTTCTTCTTCCGGGAACGTCCTCGTACTTCGATATTTATCCCGAAACTTCGATCGATAGTAAACAAGCGGATCCAGAGAATTCTACAACAATATCGACTAACGAAAATTATCAACGTTATACAAAGCCTCTCCTAACAACAATGCAAACTCAAATCAAAGGTAAATAAACTCCATTATTGAATACTTTGCAAAACGAAACGATTAGATCTATCGTACACGCTTCAGCCATACTATCCTTCGCGTTTCAACGTAACACAATCATTGTATAAAAATCCACAATGCGATGGAATCCAGCAAAAGGTCACTTTACCACCACTCATTTTTTAACTATGAATAACGTTCTTAATCTAAAAAATATCTTTTCGTCCACTGTTACTTTTAAATTTTATAGCATCTAACACAGGAAGAGAATCTACGCTTTAACATAACATTAATATAAGACTGAGCAACAATAATTATATTTTTTTGTGAGAGGGCAATGATGGGAGGGGTTTGGGGATTTTTTCGGATTAATATTTGCTGCTGCTTCTTCATCTACTTCTTCTTCTTCTCCTTCTACTTCTTCTTCTTCTTCTTCTTCTTCTTCTTCTTCTTTTTCTTCCTCCTCCTCTTCTTCTTCTTGTCCTCCTCCCTCTCCTTCTTCTTCTTCTTCTTCTTCTTCTTCTTCTTCTTCTTCTTTCTCTTCTTCTTGTCCTCCTCCCTCTCCTTTTTTCCAACTCCTCTTCATCCTCCGGCTCTTCATTCTTTTGCTCTCTCTCCACCTCCTCGTCCGTCATACACCTATGGTTGGAGAGAAGGTTCTCTGATCGCTGAGGGTGATGTGGCTCTTTCTATTACTTGCGCATTAGCTTTTCATAACACTGAGA
>CM072514.1:58898736-58928990 GCA_036898135.1 Oncomelania hupensis | reverse complement strand
GGTCATAATTTCCAAAACTTTACATCATGCTTTCAAGTTCGTTTTGACAATGTACTTATGTAGGCTCATGCATCGGCAGTGCTTCAGATTGTTTTCAGACATCATGGGCCCAATGACCCATGGCCATGCAAAATGATGGGTCAATTTTGAAAAAGATGGGTCATTGACAATCGAAGGTATTTGTATCGTATGTTCACCTAGTCCTTCTTGATTTTTATGACGCGCCAGGCTGGCGCATTCACGTTGACTGTTACGCGCCATTCTGATAAAATATGCGCCAATGGCGCGGGCGCACCAACAATCTGAAGCACTGCATCGGAATGTCATTATTTCCTCCCTCACTACCTTACTTCATTATCCCCAAAATATTATTATTACTGTTGTTCTCTCTTGCAGTGCATTGTTTGTTGATGTTGTTATTGGGATCAAATATAATAGTGGTTGTGGCTGTTGTCAGCAAGTTGGGTTGCCAGAGGTCATTCAATGTCATCGTCACTGCCATCGTTATTGTCATCATCGTTCTCTTGATAGTTAACGGCTTCATCAAGGGTTTCTGTCATCACATCATCATCATGTACCAATGTGATGATCTGTGATGAAAGGATTTCTTATGTTGTAGTATTTCTTTGTCAGAAAACATTTTTCCAGCATAAATTTAGGCATTGGGACAAATAAAATCTTGTATCTTGTTGTATGTTAAGACTGGATGGATTATTTTTTTTATATACTTTGCTATTTATGCTGAACACACATTAGACCAGCAGGTCTAAAGAAACAAAGCAAACTTTCTTTAGATTAAATTCCCCTATATGCATTGCCACACATGAATGTTTAATGAAAAATAAAATTGCAAACATAAACGGACAACGCAATTAGCTTGGTCAAAATTGTCAATAATTTTAACATAGCAAAATAACAAACCTTTTAATGCAGATTACATCTTATAAGCTTAGAATCTATCAATCCTTTTACTATTTAAGAATAAATGCAGGCTCTTTTCTAAAACAACAACAGAAACACACAACAAATGCTACTTATCCAAAAGACTGGAACATTTGTACCACATGTAATGTAATCATATTATTTTGTTTTACATAAAATACAGCATGAGTTTTAAAATCATTAGATAATAACCTTCAAAATTAAGTTAAATATATTTATCAACATAATGAGAATTGTTCAATCAATTAACACAATTCATAATGAAGAGAGCTTTCGGAAAAAAGGCTACAGTGTACTTTATACATGATGCTCAAAAACTAAGTAATCTGCTGAATTTTAACAGGAAATTCAGATAAAAATAAAAAGTACTGAAGTCAAGGGACTGTTTACTGTGTCATTGCCAAGAATGTAGGGATGGCAGCTGAGTGAATAATCTGCGAGAAATAGCTACAGCACTAAAACATCTGATCTATATTATGTTTGTAGACTTAAGAAAGCGTTTGAACGAGTTTGGCATGCTGTCGACAAAGGCCACAAACTTTCTAAGTTTCTTTCAGTTTCAGGGGGAGAGATGACAGGCACGAACACTGCGTTGGATTCTTGGTCCACAAAGACGTTCTAGCAATTGTCATAGGTTGCCGCCAAGTTTTCAGTAGACTCATTACCATCCGTCTGCGAGCAACCCCTTTCAACATCACCATCATCCAGGTCTATGCCCCAACGTTGCAACATCAGACTATGACGACAGCGAAGTGAAAAATTTCTATGAACATCTACAGGCTGCCCTTGACCAAGTGCCGAAGAAGGACATAGTCATAGTGCAGGGCGACTGGAATGCCAAGGTTGGCCAAGATGCGCACCACAACTGGGGAGACACATACTGCAACAACGAGACAAATGGCAGGGGTCTGAGACTCTTGAAATTTGCCAGATACAACGTGATACTGGCAAACATGCTTGGTCTCCACAAAAAATCCAGATGATGGGCATGGCACAGTCCCAGCGTGGAGCATCACAACCAGATTGACTACATCATGGTCAAGACACACTTCAGATCAAGCATCAACATTGATTCAACATTCAACGAATAGACATCGGAAGTTACCACGACCTCGTGATAATGTCCTTCCGGCTCCATTTTAAGAGAGCAAACAAAGCAAAGTGCACCAGACTGAAGTTCGACCTGGACAAACAGCAAGACCCGGAGGTGGCAAAAATACTCCAAGCCACAATTGGATGGAAATTTGCACCACTGCTCATTTTGGGAGCTGGTAAAGTACATGTTAACACCATGACCACCACCTCCAACTCAACTGTGACAGATGCTGCCACTTAAATCCTTGGCAAGCACCGCCCAAAGAAGAAACCGTGGATCACAATTCACATCTGAACTTTTGAACCTGTGTGATAAATGAAGAGAGAGGAGAAGGAAAAAGAACACCTCACAAGGAGCTGATGCCTACCAAAAAATCAACTATGACATCCGAAAAGGCATGCACACAGCAAGGGAGAACTGGATAGAAGTGCAATGCCAGGAAATAGAGAACAGTCTGAACAAGAACAACAACAAGAAGGCCTACGAGACTGTGAAGAGGCTAACAAGTGTTAAACAGCCCAAGGTCTCCACGATCCAAAGCAAGTCTGGCATATGCCTTACTGAAGAACAAGGCTGGGAAAGATAGAGCACTGCTCTGACCTTTACAACCACAAACCAAACGTAGACCCATCAGTTCTAGCATGTCCCCGGAACAGTTAAGGGTAAGAAACCCTCCCAATGCTCCGAGAAAAAGTTAAGGCAGCAGTGCAATCACTAAAGTAGGGGAAGTCAGCAGGAGTGGACAACATACCCACGGAATTGCTACAAGCTGGAGGGGAAGCGATGATTGACGCCCTCACCACTATCTGTAACAACATCTGGCAGAGTGGAGAGTGGCCTACACCATGGACCCAGTCGCTTATCACTCTTCCCAAAAACTGAAAAAGGGTAACCTTCAGGAGTGTGAAAATTACTGCACCATCAGCCTTGTCAGCCATCCCAGCAAGGTCCTCCTCAAAATAATACTCAACAGGTTAAAACCCCAAGCTGAACAAATCATAGCTGAAGAGCAAGCAGAATTCAGTGCAGGGCGAAGTACCACCAACAGATTTTCAACCTCAGAATAATCTACCGAGAAATACCTACAGCACCAACATCTATATAATGTGTTTGTAGATTTCAAGAACGTTTGACTGAGTCTGGCATGCAGCTCTGTAGGCAACCATGAGAGTGTACAACATCATCCCTAAAATTTATTGAAGTCATCAAAAGCCTGTTTGACAAGGCTACCAGTGCAGCCCTCCACAACAGCGCCATCAGGAACTGGTTCAGAACAACAATCAGTGTGTGTCAAGGATGCCTACTCTCTCCAACACTCTTCAACATCTTCCTAGAGTGCATCATATCAGATGCCCTTGCAGATCATGAAAACACATTCAGTATAAGGGGTAGAGCAATCTCCAACCTCCATTTTGCGGATGACATTGATGGATTGGCTGGATAGGAGCAAGAACTTTAACAGCTGGTACAGAGGCTTGACACCACCTCCAGAGCCTTTGGAATGGAAATATAAGTGCAGAGAAGACCAAAATGATGACCAACAACACTAATGGCATCAACATGAACATAAGTGCAGAGAAGACCAAAATGATGGCCAACAACACCAATGGCATCAACATGGACATCAAAGTCCAAGGTCAATCTTTGAACACAGTGCATAGCTTCAAATATTTAGTCCTGAGCTATTGTATCAGATAATGGGTCCCGACAGGAAGTCCTCTCCAGGATCGCACAAACAACTGCTGCCATGAAAAAGTTGAAACCCATTTGGAAAGACAGGACCATCAGTCTATATTCCAAGGTAAGGCTGCTGCACTCCACTGTCATCTCCATCTTACTATACCGCTTGCAAAACATGGACCCTCATTGCAGATCTACAACGAAGAATACGAAACATGGAGATGAGGTGCTACAGAAGACTTCTGGACATTTCTTATACCCAGCACATCACCAACAATGAAGTCCGACAGACCCATCACATTAGCAGACCTGTTCACCCCTACCAATGCCAGTCAGGAGTAAACAGACTGTCTGTCAGGAGTTTCATCTGTCTGTCAGGAGTACAGTACTGGAATACATTTTTTGAGAGATTGAGAAAACAGAAAACAAAAAGACAGTTAAATTTACTACAAAACACACCAAAAAGTAAATGTGAAAAAGCATTCACTTATTTATTGCTTTAGCAATAAACGAGCTTATTGTGCGTTGGTTAGCCTGCTCTTGTTGCAAATGCTTGTGTCTACCACAGTTCACGTGCCTTTCAATGCAATTTCTACCGCCGTGCGCAACGCTGAAGTCAAGTTTGCAAATTTTGCAGTAAGCATAGTTTTCAGACCTTTCGGAGCTCGTTAAGCACTTATGCAGTTCTAAATAAGAAGCGTTCCACTTCTGCGTATGAAGCATCTTCTTTTTGGGTGCATGGTGTTTGTCCACCATCTTCTGCGTTTTTTCTTTTCGGCATCGCGAACAGACTGGTCACTTCGAAAACATGCACAAATGCTCGATCACACACGAAACAAAGTGCGAGAGCCGGAAATCGAAACTTGTACAGGAAATTCAGTTTTTGTCTTATTACGGAAAACTTACAAAACGGAATAAAGAGCGTCTTACTACCCCCCAAAAAAATTTTTTTTTTTCTTCGCTCGCGTTTGAAACCGGAGTTTTTGTTCTCAAAATGGATAAGCGGATTTTTACAGTCAAAACGGAGAAAATCCGGTCAAACCGGAGGAGTGAACAGCTCTGCATTAGCCATTGGACAACATTATGACATGCTCAGTGGTGAAGAAACGGAAACTCCGATGGTATGGCCGTGTCACCAGAGCATCAGACCTTGCAAAAACCATCCTGCAAGGCACGGTGCAAGGAGGCAGAAGAAGAGGGAGTGAGAAAAAGAAGTTGGAGGACAACATTCGAGAATGGACTGGTTTGACACTGAACGAAGCCATGAGGGTTGCTGAGAATAGAGAAAAATGGAGTATGCTGGTTAAACGATCATTTGTGGTGCCCCTTCGACCTTCGAGTTTTGGAATAGGATAGGAATGTAGCTCTGTGGGCAACCATGAGAGTATACAACATAGCCCTAAAATTATTAAAGTCATCGAAAGCTTGTATGACAAGGCTACCAATGCAGTCCTCCACAACAGCGCCATTAGGAACTAGTTCAGAACAACAATCGGTGTGCGTCAAGGATGCCTACTCTCCAAAACTCTTAAACATCTTCCAAGAGCACATCATGTCAGATGCACTTGCAGATCACTAAAGCACAGTCAGCATAGGGGTAGAGCAATCTCCAACCTCCATTTTGCGGATGACATTGATGGATTGGCTGGAGAGGAACAAGAACTTGAACAGCTGGTACAGAGGCTTGACACCACCTCCAGAGCCTATGGAATGGAAATAAGTGCAGAGAAGACCAAAATGATGACCAACAACACCAATGGCACCAACACATCAAAATTCAATCCCTCAACACAGTGCATAGTTTCAAATATTTAGGAGTCGTTGTATCAGACGATGGGTCCCGACAGGAAGTCGTCTCCATGATCGCACAAACAACATTCCAAGGTAAGTCTAAGCACTGCGCTCCCTTTTCATATCCATCTTCCTATACGTTTGCAAAACATGGACACTCACAGCAGATCTACAATGAAGAATACAAAGCATAGAAATGAGGTGCTACAGAAGACTTCTGGGCATTTCCTATTTCCAGCACAGCAACAACAACGAAGTCCGACAGACCATCATACAAGCCATTGGACAACACGATGACATGCTCACAGTAGTGAAGAAACGGAAACTCCGATGGAATGGCCACGTCGCCAGAGCATCAGGCCTTGCAAAGACCATCCTGCAAGGCACAGTGCAAGGAGGCAGAAGAAGAGGGAGACAGAAAAAGATATTAGAGTCCAGACAACATTCAAGAACAGTGCTTCAGATTGTTGGAGCGCCCGCGCCATTGGCGCATATTTTATCAGAATGGCGCGTAACAGTCAACGTGAATGCGCCAGCCTGGCGCGTCATAAAAATCAAGAAAGACTAGGTGAACATACGATACGAATACCTTCGATTGTCAATGACCCATCTTTTTCAAAATTGACCCATCATTTTGCATGGCCATGGGTCATTGGGCCCATGATGTCTGAAAACAATCTGAAGCACTGAAGAATGGACTGGCTTGACACTGAGCGAATCCATGAGGGTTGCTGAGGATAGAGAAAGATGGGATACGCTGGTTAAACAATCATTTGTGGTGTCCCAACGATCTTCGAGTTACGGGGTATAGGATAGGATAGGTGTTTAGTGTGAATAACAATTCATTGAGCCTCTGATGATTTCTGAATCATATCAATACACTCAGAGAACACATTAAATGAGAGAGAGTGGTTATAAAGGTTTGGGGATGGCCGGGGGGGGGGGGGGGGGGGGGGCGGGGAACATCGTGTAAATTATCTCTAAAATTTGCATGGTCGATACGATATCTAGCGTATTCGACAGCAACATTAAGACACCAGGAAATGTTCTATAACATTCTAACTTGCACTTTAGGTGTCAAACTCAAAGCCTATTTTTCCCGATATCTCGAGTTAGTTGTAGCAGTAGTAAATTTCTGTGTTTCGTGTTTCACAAGGGAGATGCTGTGTTGTGCTCATTTAGTGTACTTAAATCAACACCACAACAAATCAACAACGAACTTGTACCAAATACCATCACGGATGAATAATTCTGAGTACAATAAACATAAATTCAAAACGGATCATGTGGACAATTTGTGAATAAACATAAATTCAAAACGGATCATGTTGACAATTTGGGAGACCACTGGTTCTGATACACGGAGAACAGATCTACCTATGTCCTATAAAGGCTATAGTATGTTTGCTTTTGTATGATAATGCGACGTAGAGCCGATAGTTCGGTTTAGCCAACAAACCGACGTGATCAACGACAATAAATCTAATGTGCATGTTTTTCTTGTAGCATAAGAAGTTACCGTATTCAAACTGCCAACGTCAACGAAAGGAAATACTTGAACAACAGAATCATCATGTACAACGACTCACGCCCCGTTTCCTGCATGATGTTTCGAGTACAGCAGCCATGATGAAAACATGGCGGTGCCGCAAGGCGGGCATACCGGTGTTCGATGAATGTGAAGCAGAAAGAGCTGCAGCAGCTTCCTGACTGCTGCAGTCTAAAGCTCGAACATTGAATATCTTCTTAAAACTAAAAATACGCCAAATTAAACAATAATATTGTGAAACAAACCCTACCTTGAAGGTCACTTGAGTAGGAAAGTACTCTCGCAGGAAGTGTCACGTGACCGAAGAAACCCACTGTGATTGGTTGGCCATGTATTATTCATTCATTGGCATATCACCAGTAGTTACTTTGACGTCACAGCTCGTCCCAGAAAGGGAAATCCCTCTACTACACTTTTCGCGGATTCTCCATCATGATGTGATCATCGTTTGAACTAATATCGTTGCATTGATGCTTTCTTATTGAACAATGCACGATAGTGCAACAACATTGTGAATACATTGCACTGTAAGGACTACGTCTCTTGACGAGTCCAAGCATCATGTCATTGCAGCAAAATATTGTTTCATAAAAAAAAAAAACAACTTTAGAATTTCAGGCTATTTCGGTACTGTGGTGCTGCAATGTTTTATTTGTGTTAAATAGAAGCACTATACCAGCTTCAGCCTGATCTAAGCCACATGAACTGAACAGTTAGTTTTTCAGTTTAGGGGACAAAGGCGCATGAAATAGTTAACTTTTCTATAGGAAACCACTAACATATAGCCCATATTTTTATTTATTTCTATTACAGGTACTCGTGTTCTTTACAGTGTGCTTGGTTGTTTGGTATGCACATTTATAATCCAAATATGAGAATTTTTAATTTTGTATTAATAACATCTAATGCATCTTATAGTTAGAACACAAGGGCATTACACGATTTGGGTGCTTGTCACTCAATGGGGACCGGGTGCCTGTGTCTATAGCGCTCGCATAAGTTCTTTATGATAGTGTACAGATTTAGGCACACAAATGATACAGGCACGCTCTTCGTGTAATGAACATATAAAGAGAGAGAGAGAGAGAGAGAGAGAGAGAGAGAGAGAGAGAGAGAGAGAGAGTAGTGATATATACATATATTGTATAAAAGACAAAATGATCTCGGGTGACGAGGCTTCTGTTTAATTAAGGAACGCTAGAATATGTTCACCTTATTTGTTATGGTTCTAGAAGGTTACATGCTTGTTTGTGTTTTGTTTTTAATAAAGGTACAAACTCCGTCTTTATTCAATTTTGTTCACATTTGTACAAGTAAACTACAATTAACAAGACATCATTATTAAACTACAATTAACAAGGCATCAATATATATTGTGACGGTGGGTCTATTGTTGCTGGGCTCTGCACAATGGAATGCTATTACCCACTCGTCTTTCGTCGATGGGGATCGCTAGTAAATCTCCCAGTGACTCAACTTAATACATTTATAAGTTTAGCTCGGTCTGTGTTAGGCTGGGTTTACAGAAATAGAAAGAAAATGGTAAAAGATCACTGTCACACTAGCTCTCACACGGTTATAAAACATAGGTAGTCCAGCCACTTGTTAACAGTAAATATCACACATTTATTTCCTCTACTCTATACAAGATCTGCTAATCACGATACTAACATAAAAGTTCAAATATCACTTTGAATGGTTCGCTCCTTGATAATTCTGTGAAGCTACTGTTTCATCATAGGGCTAGTGGTGCGTTCTGCCCAATGGATAAGTCTTCTGGAAAGGTGGACTAGTAATGCCCTTTGCTAACAGGTTTGGTGCACTGGTGCTAATCTAACTTAACTTTAGATTCGATGAGCTGTGTTGTGGTGGGTTCTTCTCCTTGTTGACAGACTGGTGAGCTTTCGTCGCTCAGTGCGGGAGGCTCCAATGCAAGCCGAATGTCAGTGAAGACTTTTACTTGTCTTTCTTCTGATCGGGCCCACAATGCCTGCTCGTCTGCAACATATGAGACGAATTTCTGCAACACCGTGTATACTAGGTGTGTGCAGAGCGTCTCACTGAAGGCATAAATAGCCCTCAGTTATTAGCTCCACTTATATATATAGAAGCGACGAACATTCTGCTAAATCCGTGGTCCACTGAAATCTCCACTCTAATTCCCATACATATATAAATATATATCATGGCTAAATACACACACATATATATATAAATATGAAGCTTAACGCTAACTTACTAGCATCCAATGTATTCACGCAGTTTTTCCTCTTTTGTTTGATACAATTATTATTATACATGCTGTCACAATATGCTATTTAGACCCTGCACTACGGCTTCACGCCTTAAATAGTTCAGCCTGCTGTAGCCTTTGTAAATTAAAGTCGATGCCTAGCAGACGACAGAAGTAAAGGACTGTGCTAAGCATATGTAAGCTAACTCTCGCTAGGGTAGGCAGTGACCTCACCCCGCTGACGTATAGCCACAACCCCCGCTAGGAGGCGCTCAGGTCTCACGAGATTTTCGCGGGCTTTTGGCTGACCACAGGGTTTAGGTAGTCATTCTTTGTCTAAATCTCAACCGAGAAGGACGCACGCTGAAAGATCTCTCTAGCTGTAGACTAAGTAGGTGACGGGTGAAATTCATTCATCGCAGTATAGCCACAGCCTGACATTGTCAAAAAGGGAAATGGTCGATCTTTCGTTACATCGCGATTTATTGATATTATTGTTGGATTATGCTTGTGAAGTCTTGCCATGTTTTATGATTGTGAATGTTTGTAAATCTTAGCTTGACCACGTGGCTGACCCGCGACCGGTTTTCGAAACCACTAGGTAGCCTCTATTATCCAACTGTTGCTTCTCCTATGTGTATTATTGCAGAGCAGTGGCTGTACCGGAGAATGTGTATATTGTTAATTACTTCTCCATGTGTTTAGTTTATCCATGATGTATGTATATGTATAGGAATTATGTTGAAGATTCCAGTGGACCACGGACTTTGAAGAATGATCGTCCCTTGTTTGTATAAGTGGAGCGATCACTGAGGGCTGTTTCTGCCATCAGTGAGACGCTCTGCACATCCTTAGCAAACAAGGCGTTGCAGAAACTCGTCTTATGTTTTGCAGTTGGTCCGATGCAGGAAATAGACAACTAAGAGTCAATAGTCAACAACCAAGGAGGAGACACCATCACCATACCTCAACGAATCAGCTAAGTGCAAGAAGAATTGCACTAACACTAATCTAGAAGGACTGTGCGGTAGTTCGCTCTCCTGAAAAAGAACATGAGACCAAACAGTACAAATAGCCCAATGATGAGACAGTAGCAAATATCAAGAACAGTAGCAGCATAGACCCATCAAGGAGTGAACTATTCGAAGTGAATTTGGACATTTAAGTTAATAGAGTGTTTAGAGAATGATGTATATAGTAGAGGAAATAAATGTGTGATATTTACTGTTAAAAAGTGGCTGGACTACCTATGTTTCATAGCCGTGCGAGAGCTAGTGTGTCAGTGAAGCTTTTACCATTTTCTCACTATCTCTATAACCCTATCCGCACAGAGACCGGGCTAAACATATAAATGTATTAAGATTAGTCGTAGGGTGATTACACTAGCCGATACCCGCAGACGAAAGACGAGTGGGTAATAGCATTCCATTGTGCAGAGCCCAGCAACAATAGATCCACCGTCACACATGCCACATAAATCTTTAAAAGTTTATCATGATAGCCAGTTAAGTACTAATTTGATAAGCATTGCCTGTATAGTACTAGAAATAAATTAATTAACATCTTTTTTGTGTGTGTGATGTTGATGCTTTTAAAACTAAGAAGAACAGGAACTTGGTGTATCATTTTCGAAAATGTTGATCTTTTTTGTCATACAATATCTAGATCTAAAAATTGAAATGAAATAACAATTCAAAGTAATATCAAAGATTATACTATACTATATAGTATAGCTTTGGTAATATCAGCACATTAGGAGAGAATCTCAAAACTCGCACACTGCGTAGCTGAGACTGGTCAAGACCTGGACCAGACTTACGTTCGCCTCGCCAAGCATCACCATCCGCTAAGGACAAACACTGAGTGCACGCAGGAACTAACTCATAGGTACATAATTATGAACTAACATGCATACATATTCACGCACACACGGACATAGGCTACGTACGCATGTAGGACAAAACGCATGCACACAGACGCACACATAAACATACCTACGCACATGCATGCCAACACATACACACTATGCACACATGCATGCATTCAACAAGTGTGAAAATGGAATGGACCGACAACATTAGGCCTACAAACTGTACAAAAGAATGTTCAAAATGCGGCTACACTGAACAAACTCTGTTGACACCCGAAGAAAAGCTCGATATTCAAAAACATCATCATCATCATCATCATCATCATCATCATCATCATCATCATCATCATCATCATCATCATCATCATCATCATCATCATATCATCATCATCAACAACAATAACAACAACAACAACAATAATACGTACAAACGGATGGATATAGGGCGGTAAAACTGAACAAACTTTGTGACGTCCGAAGTAGAGCTCCTTATCGTAATATTCAAAAACAGCCATAATAACAACAACCACAACATTTACGCTCCGCATTGAGCAATCCTTACGATAATTATTGGCAATTCATCACCAGCAACAGGCTGACATGACGTTATAACCCTTGTCACATTACGTACGAGCTATTTTATTTACTGCTAAAAGTGTATATCACTGGCTCCTTGACATCAGTGTCCGGCAGTTCATTATTAGCTTACTGAAAATTCAGTGTGTTTGACGCATAGCTTAGGCCTACATGTTGAAAGACGCTGGCTAAATGTACATGTAGAAAGGGGATACGTTCACGACGCCCTATCTTCGAATCAAAAAGAACAAAGCATAAATTGTGCAGGGTGAGGATTAGGGTGAAGGGAGGTCAAATACTTACGCCAATAAATCATCTGAATTTTATAGCAGAAATATTATTATTCATAATCAATATGTATCATTCATATTTACTTTACAATTGTTCTTATATAGCGGTTTACCAGCTCAAGAGCTATTCAAGGCGCTGGCTGAAGCAGGATCTACCTCAAGGTGCCCGAAGTTCCAACTTGCAGGCACATCGCACAGCACCCCAAACAACTGAGCCCAAGCCTGGGCAACCGGAAGCGGTAGAGAATGGACCTAGTGCTTCCTGGGTTTATCGATAATTTTATGTTAATGGCACTCTTTCTATGACCTGAGTATCAGGATTTTAAATGGTGGGCGATACAAAATAATAATAACAATAAAAAGTAATAATAATTATTATAGAAAATTTTTGCAATATTGAGCTGTGGAACTGGATAAAGTGGTTGAAGCCAGATAACACTCGCTTGCCCTCTCCCTCACCAACCTTACCCAATCGATGCACTGATAATGGGTTTTAGATTTTTATTTTAAACCACCACCACAGTTTATGTGAAGATGCTGAGATACTATGTAACAATAATACAACTTGTACTTGTAGCGGCTGTAACTGTAGGCCTAAGTAAGCGTCTGCCATATCGCCAATGGTGGGGGTGGACGTTAAACTTCAATGTTCATGTAAGTATTCGAGCTGTCGATTTGTTACATTTAAGTTATACCTTTAGAACATCAAATGAGTAACCTAGCCATGGCAATGACAAAACAGGAAAATAACTGATCAACCCTGTTGTCATCCCTCTCAGCCGTGGACTATTATTGCGACACAAGACTCTTTTAAAGGCTCAGAGTTTTCAAGGATGTTCGGGTATTTTTTATGACCTGAGTTTATACGGGAAATTCTATTTTTGTCACATTAAAATTGATGAAATTGACAAGCGTTTCTCATACACACTGCAAAGCTTTAAATTTTAGGCGTGCCATCCTTAATGTGTAAACAAACAAGGGACTAGTCCTACTACGTACACACTTTCGCTGCAGTGTTATTTTTAGAATCTACCTTGATGGGATTAATAGGCACATAAACCAATGAATGTATCGATTCATATCAAAACCATACTTTTGAAAGAGTTATTATTAAGCTTATTATGTTTTAATCTTTTTTTTTCCCGTGGGGCAATTCTCACTGTGAAATTGAAAAGGATATGTGCAGCTGAAATGTGTAATCTTGGGGCCTTTAAGTATGGCAGACCTACGTAAAGTTTGCTTCAGTAATAGTTCCTAAATGCGTACATCGTAAAAGGAAGGAAAGATATAACCTACATGTCAACTGACGGCAAGTTTGACGTCAGTCCTTGGTTAAAGTGTACACACTGTCAAAGGTCAATAGGCAGCATTGTGTCATTTCAGCGGGGTATCACATGCTATGCACATGGTTCCAAAGCTATTTTGGTTTAGGGGTAACACGACCAAATATAGAAAGAAAATGACACAAGGAGGTACAGGCTTAACTATTCTGGGAGATCGCCTGCTAAAACTAGAGCGTATTGATTTAACGTAGACATAAATTGGATTTCACTCTGTAGCGTATGTTAAAGTATTATGTTCTTGTCACATGCAGCCACTGACAACAACGTGGTGGTTGTCCAAAACTGGTGGTTGTTAATGTGTGTGTGTGCGTTTATACAACAGGAACAACCACTTTTGGACAACCAATAATTAACTGGACCTATGATTAGTCAAGATGTACAGACGACAACATATACGCATAGAAATAGTAATCTCTCTCTCTCTCTCTCTCTCTCTCTCACCCGTCCAGCCTCTAAAGTAACATCCCTCACACCAACAAGAGAACACTGGAAAGTGGAAAATGGACATAATTTCCATTAAAAAAAAGCATTGATTTACAACCAAAACAAGACATAACTTGAAGAATTATATCTTCAACAGACGTAAACATCTGTCACGACTGTTTGTTTTGTACAACTCCATTTCTGGCCAGAAAGATCAAGGGACATAGGAGGGAAGAAGTGTGGATGTGTGCGCGCGCGCGCGCATGCGTGTGTTGGTGTTTGGAGAGGGCTGGGCGCAACTGCCTTTCGGTTCGTGTGAATGTCGAGAAATGAGGGATTTGTTTTGTAGGACGATGCTGACTCTTAGATTTTATGTCAAGGTATATGTAACAGATGTTTCTCTTGCAATATGATGCACTGTTCATAATTATGACCATTAGGATCGAGGACACTTGAAAGTTACAACAAACCGCTCATGCTCGAAACGAGCAATACTACTTTAGACGAATCCAAACGTGATGCACACAAGAAAAGTGGTAAGGGGGCCAATGTTTTGCTATATTTAAAACTGCCGGAGGGAAAATACTATAAACAGCAGCATACAACTAAAAGTAAATCACTCACGAAAACGCCATCACAACCATACGCAGACCTTGATTACTTACACCCACAAACAATACAGTAATATGAAACTATTCCCTGATTGCATTTTATTTCTGTCTGTTTGTCTGTCTGTAGTTCTGTCTGTCTGTCTGTCTGTCTGTCTGTCTCTCTCTCTCTCTCTCTCTCTCTCTCTCTCTCTCTCTCTCTCGCTTTCTCTCTGTTTTTTCATCCCTACTGCCTTACGTTGGCTTACATCCTGATATGTAGACTAAATAATTCCAGGAGTGGGCGCGCGCGTGAGCACACACATATACACACACATACCCTACGCACACTCATGAAAGCACACGAATGCCACCACACACACACACACACATACACACGCAACTACAACTCTCCCCTCCCCCTCCCCCACACCACCTTCAAAGACACACTGTACAGACCGATACACACACAACTATAATCCGACCCACACACACCCACACATGTGATATAGATACTGCAACAGTTACGTGTTTTGGAGCCAGGAAGCATGATGGCGGGGCGTGGGAGAGAGATGCCCAAGCCTAATTTTGTCTCCATCGATCTAGCGTTGCGGCCTTCGGTCTGATGCCGCTCGCTACGGCTACACACGTAAGATGCTAAAAATATTACACTTGTGGTTGCACTCTAAACATGACCAAAAAGCAAAAAAACAACAAATAAAAGAGGAAATAATTTCTTCCCTTTACACTCTTGCATTGTATTGTCGCTCACTAAGGTCACACACAGAAGATGCACAGAAAAATGTAACTCCTTTATTTTTAGTGGCTGAACGCAAAAGATCAGAGGAAAAAATGTAGTTCCATCATGGACTCTGAGTTAATGCCTCTCTATAAAGCAACGCACAAAAGACGTGAAATATAGCTGGTTCTGATATTAGTAATAATAGTAGCTTAGGTTAGGTTAGGTAGGTAGATTAAAGTCCAGCGTCACATGAGCGAATAGGGGACTGGGAAAGGGGAGGGGGGGATCGATAGTAGCTTAACTAATAACCAACGACGAAGTCCGACAGACCATCACACAAGCCATTGGACAACACGATGACCTGCTCACAGTGGTGAAGAAACGGAAACTCCGATGGTATGGCCACGTCACCATCAGGCCTTGCAAAGACTATTCTGCAAGGCACAGTGCAAGGAGGTAGAAGAAGAGGGAGACCGAAAAAGAGGTGGGAGGACAACATTCGAGAATGGACTGGTTTGACACTGAGCGAAGCCATCAGGGCTGCTGAGGACAGAGAAAGATGGAATATGCTGGTTAAACGATCATCTGTGGTGCCCCTACGACCTCCGGGTTACGTGACAGGATAGGATAGATAGGATTAACTAATAATAATGGCATTTATATTGCGCTTTTTCTAATGACATCAGTTCAAAGCGCATCTTTGGTCCAGAAAATACTGCAAGCTTATTATTATTATTATTATTATTATTATTATTATTATTATTATTATTATTATTATTATTATTATTATTATTATTATTATTATTGTTGTTGTTGTATTAATTATTTGCGTTATTTTAAAATTATTAATATTATCATTACAAATTTAATTTTAATTACCCCCCTTTCGAATGAACATATAAATGCATACTATATGTTCAGTGCTGAAGAAGTAGATCTGTGACTATTAGGCCTACTATTAGTATTACAGCTTGTTTTGGTCATTGTGAGAATGGAAATTTGAATTTAAGAGGACGATGAATCCAGAAGTATACGTAATCCAAACCAAATCAGAAAGACTAAATATATACTTTTCAACACTGATATTGATCTAGTACAAAGCTTCCCTCTTTCCCGCCACCTTCCACCTTACTATCATCCTCCCAGCCCCCCCCCCCCTCTCCACCACCACCCCTACCTCCGCAACACCACGTCCTCTTTCTTCCCAAAAATATAAATCAATAAAAAAATAAATAAATAAATAAATAAATAAATAAATAAATAAATAAATAAATAAACATGCAATGGCCCTGTTAAACAGTGAATTACAGGCAACACGGAACTTTGACGTTATGTCATTGTACAATTGTACAATTGGTCAACTCTAGTTCCGGAAAGGACTTTTCTCAAAACTGCGATCGGAACAGGAGCGAAACTGTTGAAAAAGACAGTAACGCAAATCTGGGTAATTACAAGACTTTGGTCTCCTTCCAGAAGAAATCGATGACAAAACCAGTTTCCTGTGCCCAAGAAACTTTCGCACTGGACGCGGAAATGGGATCTAGTTAGGCAAGTTGGCCTTCCTTTATGTTGCATCTTCAGGATGGAGAGTCGACTCTTGTGGCCAAACTGGCAAGAGGCAACCATCCGACTCTGAGATGTTGTGTTAGAACTAAAGAATACAGAGTGTAAATAGGAGTTACTGTGCGAAGGATGGGGCAAACAACTGCCCATCTCGTCTGCTTAATCTCAAAACAGTCATCGTCAGCCTCACAATGTATGGATCCTTTGGGGATGTGGAAGCCATTTTCCCCCTACGCATCAGGCAGCGCATAAGTGGATGGTAAGAAAGTGAATGATGCATGCAACGCCACCCTTGTGCCCTCAGCCTGAGCTCTACCCTCACCCCACCACACCCCACTCCTTCCCAGATCATCAATATGATCTAATTCGTATATATCAAGGTCGATGGTACCAAGAGTGAATTTCATGTGTTTTGTGCCTCTGGCTGTCTTACGAATGCATAAATGGCGCAGATTCCTCTTTGCTCGGTCGATACTTGGCAGACCTAATTTTGAGGGGAGACAGGCTCGTTTTACATGCTCCTGTCCCCCATTCACTTGAAAGAACATTAGGTCTATCCCCCATTTATTGGGAGAAAGCATTGATCAGGGATCGTATTCTTCCTCCAAGACGTTTTCTCATACAAGTTCATGGGTGTGGCTCCGGTTAACACGATTTTCCGAGCATCACAGACCTTAATGCAATCACAGCTATTCGTACAACTCATCTCTATTAGCGTTAGATATTCAGTATAGTGAACGCGAATGATTTGATCCAGTTACTGTACAGAGAAGACTTCAACACAATGTCCTGCCAGAAAAGGTCTGATAGCATTGAACAGGCCTGAAGTGGAAAGCTGTGTATTCTTTCAAAAGAATCGGCCGTTTTAGATGGGTCAAAGGTTTTCCATTTCACCAGTTTAGTTTCTGGTGTAGCAAACTTCTGCTCGAGTTGAGCGATACGGAAGTGAATAAAGTTGTGGTTGAATTTATTTGAGTCCTCAGGAGTATTTACCAATTTCATGTTTAGTATGGGGATAAACACGCAAAAAACAACAACAGTTATTTGGCTCTCAAGATTGTCATTCACGCATATTAAACACGTAAGTTCATCAGACTGCCATGACTCTGGCCTATTAAAAATGGACTCCTTTTAAACCACGTAGCCCCTTAAACCGGCATAAACAATATCATTACAATCGCACGAATAAAGTAATCAACGACTTTTTTTTTTATGTGCAAAAGTTTTCACGACAATCCACAATGTCCTTCCTTCCGCTTCCGTCAGAACGGCGATAAGAGCAACTGTTCTGTACACGAAGACTCCCAACGTTTACCCGTTTTATGAAAGATGCTACCCCTTGGGGTCATGAGCAATCTTGCCACTGTAGATTGTTCTAACCTATAAAGGGAAAAGTGAAAGCCCCAGTTGAAAACCTGTCTTGCCTTTGTAGGCATGACAGATTCACTGCGGCAACAGTACCCCCGTTGGAGTGCCGGGGGTTTCAGTATAAATAGTATCCCCACTTTATGGAAATTTAGTGCTTTAAATTCCCACTGTTGCTATCTTCCTCATTTACTCTTTCCCATTCCTGCCTATCACTCTGCTATACTATCTTCTTCTTCGCTAGATCAATGACCTACCTTTTTTCTTGAAAACTCTTCCTGGACAAGACTCCTTGTTTGTGTATGAGGTCTGTTGGATCAGCTTGGGAGTGTTGGACGCTTTCTGCTGGGTGGTCACTAGGGCTTCCTATGATGTTAGTATTTAGCAATGTAGGCATTTTATATGTATGTGTTTTGTTGATAATTTATAATGATGTTTGTATTCTATTTTGTTTTTGTAACCGGGGGTTCGCGTAGTTGAGGTAAACCCTCAGCCGTCCCCTGCGTGGGATGTCTTTATTGTAAAGTGACTGGCCGATGGAGGGCATTCAATTTTCCCACTAGGGTTGTTTCAGCAGATCTTTTATGCGGATCGGGGGTTGTCCGGTCCTGATTTGGCTCGGAAGAGTCCGCTGGACCTAAAGCAACAATAAATCAATCAATCAATCAATGAAAGATGCTGTAAACCTGTAGTGTGAAAACCACAGGCATAGATTCCATCAAACCAAAGGCAAAAAATACTTCTTATCTGTGTAAAGCATATGCGCACAGCGTAGCTGAGGACTCTCCGAGGTTTACGAAAGACAAACATAGTCTTCGGCGTGTCTCAGCTACGCTGTGAAGAACATATGCTTAAAAGACAGTGGGAATAAACTGGAGGTACAGAAGCTGGTAATGATGGTGTAAGTTCAAATCAGAGTCATTGCAAATTACTACAAATGAAAATAATGTCTTGTATTTGTACGGTACAAGCAGAATATTTTAAACCCCTTCCACATCTGGGCATGGGATCTGTGTACTTATCCTATAGGGAACACATGCATTTTGTTACCCTGTTTCAAAATCCAGTCGATGCTGGTTTATTAGTTAACATTTCTTTAACACTTCCCATCCTATTGATATTGCTGAATGGGGTTATACACAAACAGGACATTTAAAGTAAAGTAACATAAACAGTAGTGTTGTTGTGTGTGTTTGTGTGTGTCTTCGTGTATGTTTGTTTTATTGTGTTGTTGTTGTTTTTTATCAGTATGTTAGTTGGACATTAACAAATACTTATGGTTGTGTCTGGGTTATATCAGGTAATAGAAAAGAATTTTAGTATTTTTTCGAAAAAATCTGTCAAGTATTTTATACAGAAAGATACGCGTCTTGTTGTGCCATCATGTTTTAGCGCCACTTTTACCTGTTCCACACCACCTGTGTCGCTACTGAGGTGAGAAGTGCTCTGAAGTAACCGAGTAAACAAAGCAGTAACTATATTGCGGCTTGGAGAGAGGTCTAAGGCACTTCAAACGCTATTCTCTTTGCCCATTGATCTTCCTGGTCAAAATAATATGGAAGCAACCCTTAAATCCTTAAATGCTTTAAAGCATTCGAAGGACTCCACACAGTATTAATGAAATCGCCAGCCCGAAATACACTAAAAGAAGTTGCAGGAAAATATTTCATTTGCAACAAGCTTCCCCCAAAACCTGGTTACAAACAGAAAGAAAGTATAAACTGATGTGAGTCAACAAATGACTTATCCACAAGCATCACAAATTAAAACCAGTTTTGAATCAAGAAGAGCACCTGAATAATTATTACACAAAGCGCATTAGCAAAACTACCCAATTGACTAGCAGTTGTGGGTTATTGTTGTTGCTGTTTGTTTGTTGTTGTTGTTGTTTTTACATAAAGTATAGGAATTAATACTCAGACAATGTTTAGATCGTTCCCTATTTCTAGCAGATTTCTCATAGAACGAAGAACGACGCAGAAATAAATTATGTGTATTATGTGCATTTTAATATACAACCCACATAATTAGAACCATGATAATAAAATCGCAGTGGCCATAAAATAAATATTTCCAGCGACAGAATGAATCACATGTACTAGGTCAATGTCTGTGGTTAAGTTGCGAATATAATTTATTGCGCACGTACGCAATGTCCATGGTCTTGCATTACAGAAGCTAGTGAAAACAGTTTCAAGGAAATTGCACAATATTTAAAGTAGGCTAATAGTTAAAATCTTTCGATAACGGCAGGACATAAATCTCAGAAAATGCGCAGTACGGTTGGTTGGTTGTTTAATTAACGTCTTTTTTTATTGAAATGATAAGACCAGGGCCGGATCCAGGGGGGTGGGGGGGTTACCTGGGTTCCGGACCCCCCCCCCCCCTCCAAAGTAAAAAAAGAAAAAAAAAAGATTTTATTTAATGCAAAGAGTTTAAATTAAAAATAATGTTTTAAAAACATTGCAGTTTTTAGTCACTTTTGGTCCAAGGTACAAAGAGTTATTTATAGACAATTCAACGGAAATCCATTTCAAGGGATCCGTTGAAACGCCCAAAGCGTTTTCCCGTTGAAACGACCAAATAACCCAACCCCTAAGCCTAAATTAGTAAATGCAGCCATATTTTCCTGTTCTGGCCGCAAGCCTCTTCCAGCACCTTCACCTTGATACTGCCTTAATCCCCCAAAAACGACTTTTTAGAAATATTAATTAAGATGCTAAGTTGATAATTATGAACACAGCGTTCGTTGCCTGGTTTGGTGAAGTTAGCAAAATGGCAAATGCTTTGACAACTGATGTTATTGTTCCTCGTCAAGCATCCCGACAGACTCTCCGTGACAACCAACCTGCGGCCACTCCAGAAGAATATTTCAAGATTAGCATTGCCATTCCTTTCTTGGAACACCTGTCAACCGAATTGGACTCGAGGTTAAAAAATGCTGACCTAGCAGTTGATGGTCTCTGTCTGGTGCCAAGCACTTTAATAGACAACAAGGATGGTTTCATGCATGTTCCAGAAGGGGTGAAGACACTGGCAATGTTGTGGGAGTCTGGCCTACCAGACAACGCTACCCTTGATGCAGAATACCAACGGTGGGTTTGCAAATGGCGAAGTGCTGCTGAGAATGCGACAGCTATCATCCCATCCACGGCATCAGAAGCACTGAAACATTGTGACAGAGATTTTTATCCCAACCTGTTCATCATGCTAAAGTACCTTTGCACCCTGCCTGTCACTACTGCCGAGTGTGTGCGTTCAAACAGTCAGTTGCGCAACCTGAAAAACTACCTGCGCTCCACAATGGGGGCAGCAGAGGCTCAATGGACTTGCTTTACTGAAAGTGCACAGGGATGTTGATATTGACTTCAAAGAGGCAGTGAACTGTTTTGCAGGAAGATACAATTCACAAATGGTACTAATGCCGAGGAACCTAGGGCAGCAAGACTGAAAATGAAAGCAGGGCTGTGATGTTCATAAACTACAAGGTAAAGCTTTATACCGTTACCGATCGATAAAAAGTAGTGAATAATAATAGTATACAAAACATCTCTGCTGATAAATAAATGTTTGTGTGTGTTGTTGTTTTTTTAAGGGAGGGGCAGAGGATTATTGTTGTACCCTAGAGTTTGTCAGTTCAATTGTTAAAAAAGCTCAAAGTCCCAGACCATCACAAATGGCTTTTTCAAGGTTCAGATTGCACCAGATTGCACCATTTTGCATCCTTGAAAAAAAAAATTCACGGGAGAGGGGGGGGGAATGCCCCCGGACCCCCCTAGAAGGCTCGGCGCTTCGCGCCTTCGCTGAATTTGTAACCCCCCCTTCGACTTTTCCCGGGTCCGGCCCTGAAGACGCACACTCGCACGCACGCAGCCGCACGCACGCACACACACACAAAATGGGAAGTATGCTTAATATATTTGTCAACAATTTCTTACCAAAAAAAAATTAAATAAATATAAATATAACAAAAATTAAATAAAATAAAATAAACAAATTTAAATAAAACAAAGAAAAAACGTCAAGAAATAATGATTTTTATTTCATACGCCTTTATTAAACTAATGAGGCAGCTTAGTGGGTTACACAGTGCATATATATAAGCGTCTTGAGCAGCCACACACACACACACACATACACACACACTCACGCACGCATACAAACACGGACGCACACAGGCTAGCGCGCACGCACAAAAAATTAATAGTCTCGTAAGTAAAGAGTTTTAATACCATTAAGTTCTGAATAACTCGTGCGCTCGATAGCTTGTTGGTGTCACTGTTACACTGATTAAGACTTTAGTGTTGCTAAACTATAAGCACAGAATAATGTATGCATGAAACGACTTAAACACGATAATAAACTGAGAGCAACCCCATTCCCACATGCCAGTAATTCGTCCGTATGGTGGCGAGTTTCAGCAATTTCGTGAACGAAGTAGATCTAGTTTTACGCCGTTTGAGATAATAATCATTAAACTCAAACTAGTAGTACATATTCTATAACTATTTGGGCATTTGAAAATGGTTTTCAGCAAATTTATACACGAAGTAAATCTAGTTTTCGTTCGCATTATATAATAAATATTATATAGTAATTAGGGAACCTTAATCTATTAAGGCATCGAATGCAATTGCTCCATGGTGCCATGCAATAAATGTGTCTAGCATCGCCTCTAACAGCCATCACCCACAGCAGCAAGCAATAACCACAACAAACAACAACACAGGTAGCGTGGAACTAGAAGGAACTGGAATACAGAGGGGGAAAAAAATTACATCGGCTACTTTAAGAAGATTTATCGTCAACAGGAGCGACTCTCCATGGTCTTCCTCAAACCATCCACATTATACGGCCCATCCTCCATAAATAAAGACAAAAGGAATAAAACAGCCTTAACACCAGCTAAATATCCGCAATATTCTATAAGTATTGTGATTTTAGTGCTGTCATAATTTATTACAAAATAATGAACGTCTCGTGTAAGAGCGCGTATTGGTTGATTTGATCTTCTTTTCGCAAAATATTTTGTACTTGTCTGCTGCGTTTTTGTGGACCTCGCCTTCAGCAGCTCATAGAGATGGATAGCAAAGTATTTTTAGGAAAAAATAATTTGAAAGGAATTGGCACAATAATACTAAACTACTGAGAGACTGTCCGATTCACTATAGGCTTTGTACAAGTATGCACAATATTCTCAGTTTTTATTTAACGAGTTAAGTTTGCTAATCTTAGGTCTACGTAACGTTAGAGGAATAAAACAGGTTCGCTTTCCAAGAGACAAAGACGGGTAACAAACAATTCATGACCTCTATTTTTCGAGTCTAGCAAAACAAAGTTAACAAGCCTCTGGTCTAACCGTCTGTTCCAATTTCTCCAAGAATAAAAACATACTACCACCACCTGAGTTAAAGTGCCATGCGCCATTTCCCTCCAAAAGAAGAAACCGAAGTGCATGACGTTTCTGTTTGTTCGTTTATTTGCTCGCTGTTTACGAGAGATGGAAGAAACCGACTTTTAGAATAGTTCAATCACTGGTAATATTGTACAATGAAACTCACTCTGATTCAAAATTGGGTTCTCGGTATGGTGACGGTTAATGAAATACAAGGCACTGTGACCTGGAATCGACACGGCATGGTGTAACCATCTTGTTTTTTTTTGCCGGGACCATTCGCTTCCGGCGCCAGAGCGATTTGGGCCGTGGAGCAATGAAGCCGGTGCGCGCGCATTCCCCTCAGGGGCGCAGTATCTTATTCAATCAGATCACGGTATGAGTTCAGTCCCCTAGAGCTGACCGCCCAGCTAAAATTGCTGTAGTCGCGCTGTCGAGCGAGCAATGGAGCTGTGTCGAGATGAAGGATAAAGCGGGATCGAGGCAGAAAAATCATTTGTGTGAATCCCCCATAAAGTCCTAAAGGTTTCTGCAATAGCAAACAAGCCCACAAAACATGACTGGGAGGCGAAAGGGAGTGACGGGAAGGCGGACTGACTGGAGAGGGGCGGGAAGGGAAGATGGAAACCTTCACATTTGATGACAAAAGTAGAGCACGCGTCTCATTGTCCGACTTTGATGTAACTACTCAGTGATTCCAGACTGTCCATCTTCCAAGCCCCGCTTCAACCTCTCATTTATATTACTTCACTTATGTATTCATCCCCTCAACCCTATCCTCACTCATAAATCTGCCTTAGGCGATTCTTACAACTTAAGCTCTGCCCTTTGAGTGCTTGTATCTGGGAGTTTATTCAGCTGAAACAGAAGAAGCTTTCCTTTACTGTCGTTGATATTGCGTCTTTTTCCCCGCCTGGCTTTCAACTCGCAATACATTGCTTACAGAATCTTTACTATGATGATGAAGGCGATAGTCTACAGACAGAAAGAAAACCACTACTTGTTCCAGAATCTTGTCTTCCGCAGCTCTAACCTCTTCATTTGAGTTTAAATTAAAACGAACATAGGTTATCACCCGATGTAGTCTGGTATCACTCTTCTTGAGCGTCTCTATTGTCCCTTAAAGGTGCCCACTTTCCCAATTCAGCATGAGACGATCCTTTTACCATTCACAGTGAGTATTTGCCCACACCAAAAATAAGCTTCCTATCCTATCCCGTAACTCGAAGGTCGTAGGGGCACCACAGATTATCGTTTAACCAGCGTACTCCATCTTTCCCTGTCCTCAGCAACACTGATTGTTTCGCTCAGTGTCAAACCAGTCCATTCTCGAATGTTGTCCTCCCACCTCTTTTTCGGTTTCCTCTTCTTCTATCTCTTTGCACTGTGCCTTGCATGAACTTTTTGCAGGATGGTCTTTGCAAGACCTGACGATCTGATGACGTGGCCATACCATCGGAGTTTCCGTTTCTTCACCACTGTGAGCAGGTCATCGTGCTTACAATATAAAAATACCTCTTTCAAAAGTATGGTTTATATTCCGTTTAACTTCTTTATGTATCAATGAATAGCTTGGATCCGTTAAAGAGCTGCATGTCGCGCTTTGCAGTGCCGTTTCTGTGTCGTAGTGTTATTCAACGTTCTCAGAGAGACCACCATTTCTACTGGGGCGCTTGGTAACGTTGCAAAACGTATAAGAAGAAAGAAAACTGTAAACAACAACAACACATACAACAACAACACAACAACAACACACACACAACAACCCAACAACAACACGCACACAACAACAACACACACATACACAAACAACCACCCTTGTACAAAAATAGCTAAGTTCGCTGATTGGCCAAAAATGTGTTTATTTATCAAAGAACAAATGTCGAAACTTCACACATTAGCAGTGGTTTGGACAACAAGGCCCGCTATATCATATTTTCATGTAACAACAACGCAATTTTCAGGGTAAACTCATTTTCACGAAAAATAAACAATTGCTTCAAACTCAAAATGAGCAACTTTACAGAATTTTTGATGAATGCACTTGGGAACGAAAAGACAGGGCTGAGTGGTTTCAGCCGCCAAAGAGAGAGATTGTAATAATTGTGTTTTTCCATCTGATAAAAACTTACTTCTTGTATAGAATAACCATATGAGGTTGATTTTGTGTATCTTAACACACACACACAAAGTTTTGAGAGAGAAGGTATAGAGATAGAAAGAGGAGAGGAGAGGGAGTGGGAGATGGAGGGAGGGAGGAAAAAGGTGAAATTTTTTTTATTAAACTCGGTACCTGTCAAACTCGTATCTAAAAAAAAATAAAATAAAATAAAGATAAATAAAATCTTCAATATATTATTGTTATCAGTTCCCATGGGACAGGACCCTAGTGAGGACAAGCAACCATTGAAACAGTATTCGTGCCGCCTGTCCCTGTGTTTACACTGTCCTGTAGCCAACCTACTGTAATCCGTTGCTGTAAGCGAATGAGACTGGGAGAGATTTGACGTGTTATTATTGCTGCATCGTTGCATTGTTGTTGTGTTTTTCTTTTCTCCTTGCCAATCGCTGTCATTTGCTTTCTCTTCGTGCCCGTAAACACCGAGTATCAAGCCACCTTTAACTATACGCTCCCAACTTTGAAGAGTGCAGGTCTGTACGGGCTCGGATACGCTGGTACCCCAGGCCCATGAGACCTCCATGCCAACAACTCCATTTCCCTTTAAAACCCCTACCGTCGCCTCCTAACCTCCCTTCCCAATTACTGAATTAAATTGCAACTTAAAATTGATTTAAGGTGTTTTTTTTTAATCTATGCCTTCAATCGATCTGCTGCTGCTGCTCCTCCTACTCCTACTACTACTACTACTACTACTACTACTACTACTACTACTACTACTACTATCCTATCCTATCCTATCCTATCCCGTAACTCGAAAGTCGTTGGGGCACCACAGATGATGGTTTAATCAACGTACCCCATCGTCAAGCCAGTCCATTCTCGAATGTTGTCCTGCCACTTCTTCTTCTGCCTCCTACGACTACTACACTATACGATAAAATCAGAGAAGATAACATAAACAGTAAACATATTATTCCAAACTGTCTCATCATTTGTTTGTTTAATAAAAGGACTAAAAAAAGGTAACAGCAAAAACTCAAGACTATTTGTGGACGTTATGGCTCAAATGACTAAAAACATAATACTGTAATACTCGACGTCCAGTTATATTTAAAAAAAATTTAATCGGGATAAAAACATAGAGCATGAATATTGCACAAAAGTTATAATCATGATCATGATCATAATCATAAATGCATTATTCATACTGCTGGTTAGGCAGCTGGTATTAATTCCTGCTTAGTGAACTGATCACCATGCCCATGTTTAATGTAGGTCACAAATGATTTCGAAAGCGTTTTATTTCTGTGAAGTTCAAAGCCTCCGTAAGCCCGCCATAAATTTACCTTTGATTTGGTTTTGAGTGTGTTTCAATTGCTTGCTGGCAGGTTTTACAGTAGGAGAAATGCAGAATTGCTGTTGCGCAAGTTTTCGGCAGTCATTGAAACTGCGTCCGGGGAGCTCCGGGGAGAGGGAGGAAATGGACTAATTGTCAGACGTTTTGTTTTTCCTCCCCGCTGCTTGCTGAAACGATGTTTCGCACGCATCGCCCTTGTCCGTCTTCAGATAGCATTTCCTTAGTGGTGACAGCGTTTAAGAACACATGCCTGCCTCTCTCGTACTATTCTTGTGTGTGTGTGTGGGTGTGTATGGGTAGGTGTGTGTGTGTGTGTGTGTGTGTTGTGCGCGTGTGCGTGTGTGTGTGCGTGCGTGTGCGTGTATGTTCTTCTGCGCCCGATCTTGACGGGTGAGTGCCAGCTAACAACAACAGCAACAACAACAACAACTATTACAAGCACGGAGTACGCTCTATGTTCCCACATGTCTTTAGTCTCTCATGTCTTTGGTCCCACTGTCAATTTTGTGGGACCAAAAATATGTGGGACTATAGACACCAGTGTCCCATGCCACGTGGGACTCATCTTTTCTAAGTGTTTAGGTCCCATTTCATCATATTCTAGTAGTTATTCCTGTCCGAGGAAAAAAAACCACATAAATATTATAAAACAACAACAACAAAAACAACAACCCCTCCCCCCCCCCCCAAAAAAAAAAAAAAAAAAAAAAAAACGAAATCAAACAAACAAAAGAATGACAGACCAAAGATATTATCCCGCAAACCCTTCGTTGCCAACCTCACGATTCCTCGACTAGATTACATTTTTATTGACACAAGTCTTTGGAACGCGGAAAGCGTCAAATGCGCGTGCAAAAGGCACACACAGTTGCACGCCCATCTAATAGCTGATTGGTCGAAAACTGACACGCCAAACTGCGCAAGCGCAAATGCACACGCAATTGTACGCGCATTTAGTAGCTGATTGGTTAAAACGTACACGCCAAACTGCGCAAGCGCCGCTGCACGCCGGAAGTTAATGAAAAGGAATGATAAAACATGGAACGGAAAAAGCATCTGAAAATACGTGTAACTGTTGTAAGCTTTGCACTGTGGCCATATTGAAGACCGTTATACGCGCGATGGGAGATAATTCTCATATTATTTAAAGGCAAAACAAAGTAGATTAGTGTAATATTTTAAAATGATAGGGGTGGGTGTGAGATTTGGAGGCATGGGAGGTCGTGGTTACCGAGGGTTACATTGTAAATTAGCTGTCAACTTACATTACGTGATTTTGATACATAGAACGTATTTTCGGACATTTCCCATTCCTAGTTTTAATGTGACTCGTTGGTAAAGGCGCGTGCAATTGCGTGTGCAGTTGCATGTGCAATTGCGGGTGCAGTTGCATGTGCAATTGCGGTTGCGTTTGCGCAAGCGCAGTTTTGCGTGTAAGTTTTCGACCAATCAGATACTAGATGGGCGTGCAATGGCGTGTGCATTTTTGCGTTCAATTGCACGCGCATTTGACGCTTTCCGCGTTCCATACTATTACAAATTCGTCGGTCTCTGCTACCAGTCAGCGTTCGCCTCGCTAAGCAGTGGTGTCAGTGGTGCTAAATACCAGGTTGGATCTAGCCAACCGCCTCTTGATTTCTCTTCGATCTGATGTTTTAGACTGGCAAGATTTTATTAGGTACGGGGCCAGGAGGCCTTGGCAACCACAGGACACGGGGTGGATGAGAGGGGAGAGGGAGAGAGGCGATGTGTGAAGGAGTGGAGAGAGGGGGAGGATGGGTGATTTTGAAATGGGGAGGAAAGGTATAGACCGAGCTCTAAGGTGAAGTTGCGCAAGCTAATTAAAAACACTGAAGTGAGAGTGGAATGTTTTGTTTTTGTTAGCAGGTACAGTAGTAGAGATTGAAGAAGTAATAAATAAAATGAAAACAAATACATGAATGTTGGATGAGGGAGGTGGAGAAAGGTATGAGGGGTGTGAACTACAGGAGACAAAAAATATACGACGTTTCGAACTAGAAGATGGAGACAAAGAGTATTTGTGGTGGTTGATGGGGTGGGTGGGTCGCTACTTGGTTAAACTATAAAATAATGAGAAGAAATGATTGGGGGTGTGGGTTTGGATAAGTGATTTTTTTTGGGGGGAGGGGGAGGAGTAGAATTGCGTGAATATAAAATGAAGAACGAGCAAAAGTGAAAGTATTGATGTGATTGGGAAGTGGACGAACATGAAAGCTTGAAGGGAGCATTACAATAATTATTATTAGGGAGACCTAGAGAGATTATGGAGAGGAAGGGAAGAGGGGGTCTCAGAAGCCCTACATAGTGAGAAAAAGACGCGTGTGTTGGGATCTTTAAGGTATCTCTGTGTTGCGGGAAAGGGTGATGTAATAAAAGTTTCCATGGCCGACGTATGAGCTATGACAACAGGGACACAGCAAACTAGGAGAAAGTTTGGGGACGGACAAGGGTGGGGATATAAAAAGAGAGAGACAAAGAGTGAGTGAGAGCTTTGTCCCCTATACGCACTGTGTCCGGGGACGTTAATTTATATTAAGCAAAGCAAGTGAGTGAGAGATTGAGAGAGAGTGCGAGAGCGAGAGAGAGAGAGAGAGAGAGAGAGAGAGAGAGATTTAGGGTGTAGGGGAAGAAGAATCTTGAAGAAAAACTAAGGAAGGTTGGTCGGGAAAAGTTTTGATGTAAGATATCATAAAAAAAAAAAAAAAAAGCTTTAGATCAGACGTGAGGAAGGAACCGATGGTCAAGGTTATAGGGTCAGAAAGGAGGAGAGGAAATATGGAAGATGGATTCAGAACTCAAGCATGATCGGAAGATTTTGTTGGGCTATCCGAGAGGGGACTTGAGGGTGGAGAAAATAGTTTTGTTGATCGGTAAGTTCTGTATGGATATCCGATGGTTTCGGGAAGGGGGATGGGGAGGAGAGGGGAGCATACGTTGGAAGAGGGTGGTTTTTGTGGTACTACTATTGGTTGGGGGTAGTGGGTGAGACGAAGGGGAGGTGAAAGGGTAGACAACCTCCTACCACAGCAATCATGACCAGACGAATTAAGATGGAGAATTCCTTGACGAAGACAAGAGAAAAGCGAAGAATTCTGACGCCTTACCCACGTCGGGTGTCGGGAATCACAATGAACGATTCGGTTCCTCTTTTTTCCTTTAAACTCAATCGTGATTATTCTTCAATCCTAGCCAGACTGTGACTGAATTCTTTTAACGGCTCGGTGGCTTGGCAGCTTAGAGCAACAGTTCAGGATCATGACACGTCAAGCTCGGATCCTGTAGGGTAGGGGAGACCGGGAATGGTCCGCC
>CM072514.1:58888736-58893736 GCA_036898135.1 Oncomelania hupensis | reverse complement strand
AACAAGGTCAACAAGGTCGACAGGTATACCAGTACAAAATTATGTAGCTTTATCAAGCTGACTGCGCAAGACAATAATAATATTAATAATACTAATTAATTAGACAAATACACGAGACTTGCCAGGAAGATGAAGATTACTCTAAGACTAGTACTTGATAGGAAGGGGTGGGGGTGGAGTAGAATGAAAATGGTGGGTGTTTGGGGGAGTGGGGTGAATACTAGATTAGGCCAGAATTCTGATTGCACTGCTGCTTCAACTTCTTCTCGGAGAATTGGGAGGATTTCTTGTTCTTCTCTGTTCTTAAGACTTGCTAGAACTGATGGGTCTCCGTTTGGTGTGTGGTTGTAAAGGTCAGAGCAGTACTCTGTTCATCTATCCAAGACTTCTTATTCTTCTGTAAAGCATATATGCCAGACTTGCTTTGGATCGTGGAGACCTTGGGCTGTTTAACAATTGTCAGTCGCTTCACAGTCTGGTATATTAGGCCTTCTTTCTGTTGTTTTTGTTCAGACTGTTCTCAATTTCCTGACATAGATCTTCTATCCAGTAGTCCTTTGCCGTGCGCATGCCTTTTCGGATGTCATTATTGATTTTTCGGTAGGCATCAGCTCCCCGTGATGTGTTCTTTTTCTTTTTTTATCTCTCCTCGTTTATCACACAGATCCAAAAGTTCAGGTGTGATCCACGGTTCCTTCTTTGGGAGGAGCTTTGCAAGGATCTCAGTGGCGACATCTGTCACAGTCAAGGTGGTGGTCATGGTGTGGACATCTACTTCACCAGCTGCCAAAATGCGCAGCGGTTTACAGCTGAAGAAGGGAAAGTCAGCGGGAGTGGACAACATACCCGCGGAATTGTTTCAAACACGAGGAGAAGCGATGATTGACGCCCTCACTTTTATCTGTAACAAGATCTGGCAGAGTAAGGCGTGGCCTACACCATGGACCCAGTCGCTTGTCATCACTCTTTCCAAAAGGATAACCTTCAGAAGTGTGAAAATTAACGCACCATCAGCCTCAGCCATCCCAGCAAGATCCTCCTAAAAATAATATTCGACAGGTTGAAACTCCAAGCTGAACAAATCATTGCTGAAGAACAAGTAGGATTCAGGGCAGGACGAAATACCACTGAACAGATTTTCAACCTCAGAATAATCTGCGAGAGATACCTACAGCACCAACAACATCTCTATCATGTGTTTGTAGACTTCAAGAAAGCTTTTGACCTAGTCTGGCATGCAGCTCTGTGGTCAACCATGAGAGTGTACAACATCAGCTATAACAAATTATTGAAGTCATCAAAAGCTTGTATGACAAGAACAACAACCGGTGTGCGTCAAGGATGCCTACTCTCAACACTCTTCAACATCTTCCTAGAGCGCATCATGTCAGATGCCCTTGCAGATCACGAAGACACAGTCAGCATAGGGGGAAGAGCAATCTCCAACCTTCGTTTTGCGGATGACATTGATGGATTGGCTGGAGAAGAACAAGAACTTGAACAGCTGGTACAGAGGCTTGACACCACCTCCAGAGCCTTTTGAATGAAAATAGTTCTACATGAAAGTGCAGAGAAGACCAAAATGATGACAAACAACACCAATGGCATCAACATGGACATAAATGAGGAGAAGACCAAAATGATGAGATGATACAGAAGACTTCTGGGCATTTCCTATACCCAGCACATAACCAACAACTAAGTCCGACAGGCCATCACACAAGCCATTGGACAACATGATGACATGCTCACGAAACGGAAACTCCGATGGTATGGTCACGTCATCTATGCATGTCATCACCTTGCAAAGACCATCCTGCAAGGCACGGTGCAAGAAGGCAGAAGAAGAGGGAGACATAAAAAGGTGGGTGGACAACATTCAAGAATGGACTGGCTTGACTCTGAGGAAGCCATTAGTGTGGCTGAGGACAGAGAAAGATGGAGTACGCTGGTTAAACGATCATCTGTGGTGCCCCAACGACCTTCGAGTTACCGGATAGGAGAGGATAGATAGATTTCTGAATGTGATCTACAGCAACGTAATCTACAGATAATAATAACAGGCGTACTTTTCAAAGATAAAGTAAATGCACGGTAACTTGTACCAGTGTACGCGCTCACTGTTTCGCGTTTTTGTTTCAGTTCTATATACACGCACAGTCTTACATATCAACAAAACCATAATATTAATACGTATACAGTACAGTTGATAACATTCCTTCACGTCCATAGCGCTTTAAAGCTAACAGGACTAAACCGCCTTAATATAACAAGGAAATACTGCCTATAATTAGTTCACAAGTTACATTTATAGACATAGGCATACCAGTACACACACACCTTTTTAAATGCCGGGGAAAAAACAAAACTACTCTTGTTTATTACTTACTTCAGCTTATTTTTGTGCCGTTCGCTGAAGCGCAGAAGACTAGTGAGATTGTGGGGACGAAAGGAGGTGGAGAGGGGGGGAGGGGGAGGGAGGTCATAAAAGCAGGACAATAGAAGCGGCGGAAACAATATTTCTCCCTGGAGGATTATGAGTGATGGATCGTCAATACTCACATCCACCAGCTTTCACTGTATTATGACTTTCCTAGCGTCGATTCCGATTTGAGAAGGAGGGGAGGGGTGGGGAGAAGGTGGGCTGATGGTGCTGCGTTACAGGGATGAGGTCGAGAAAAAAGAAAAGAAAAGAAAGAGATTTCTCTTAAATAGCGCACTTACAAGCTCAGAGAGCTTCTCAAGGCGCTGGCCCGTAATATCCAGCTAGATAGAGGGGAGGCCAGAGCGCGTAGTGCAATGAAAGGAGAAAGGAGAAGAAGAGAGAGGTTTGAGTAGAAATGTAGTGACGGAGGAGAGTCGGAGGAAAGGGGTGTGAGGACGGATGCGTGAGAAGAGGAGGAAGAGGAGAAGGGAAAGATAGATGAGGACAAAAAAAAAAAAAAGCAAAGGTGAGGGTGAAGAGAGAGAGTTACTGACAGACAGACCGTCAGACAGAGAGAGGCAGAGAGACAGAGAGGGGCAGAGATAATAATAATAATAATAATAATAATAATAATAATAATAATAATAATAATAATAATAATAATAATAATAATAATACTGGCTGTTATATACGCGGCTTTTCCCCAAATCAATCAAGTTCAAAGCGCGGCGATCTGTACCAACATGCACGCTCAACTGTCTCAGCCACCGTCACACACACACAATAAATATACATCCATCACTCAAACAGGTGGTGTAAAGGCAGAAAGATCGCTATTGGAAGACGGAAACAAAAACGAATTTTATTTTTGACATTTTTATATTGACTGCGTCCAGTACCATTGTTGAAGGGATGGAGGAAACCGGAGTGCCCGGAGAGAACCCTCGATGACCTCAATAGTCTCATACCTAAGTCACATACGTTCGCGTTCGCCCTTGCGGGAATCGAACCCGCGACCTTCGACATAGGAAACCGGCGACTAATCCACTGCGCCACGAGGCAGAAAGAGACGGAGACAGGCGGACGGACAGACAGAGAAAGAAGGGGGAGGGAGGGAGGAGTGTTAGGAAAACAAAAAACATTTCAAGAGAAGTGAGAAGCAGAGGATACAGGGAAAAAAGACAGTGCAGGAAGATAATAAAAGTGCAGTGGGGGAGGAAAGAGAAGATAAAAAAGGAGAAGGAGGCGAAGTAGAAAGAGGAGGTAGACGAAAAGCGAGAGGCAGAGGAGAAAGGAAAACAAGAGGGGGAACTAAGCAAATGTATTTGGAGAGACACACACAAACACACACACTTAGCTAAAAATCGGCATTCCAACAGCGTTAACTTTCGTGTCCGTTATTGAAGAGAAAAGATCGACCTTGACCTTTGAGAAAGCGCAAGGTGAAAGGCTGAGTGGTGGTTAAAGTGTCTGCATAAATAATAATAATAATAATAATAATAATAATAATAATAATAATAATAATAATAATAATAATAATAATAATAATAATCGGTTCAGTCATTCTGGAGATAAGGCTAAAGTAGTAGCTTATTTTGAACAAGTGAAATTCGGAGCGATCAAAAATATGACTGACCATCCGACTGCCACAAAATGATTGGCCAAACGTTGAAGTACCTGTATACTAAATATCATCATCAACCGATTTGGGGATTTTGAGGAAATTGCATACAATTGGCCCCAGCGACCTTGACCTTTGCGGTTGAGCAAAACGGATATCATGGAGGGTGGACACTTACCGAGTAATGTTCCTGTGAAGTTTGGGCAAATCCTTTTCTGTGTTTGTGGCGAGCAGCGGACTGACAGACTGAGAGATCGACATTTGGCTTGTTCTGATTCCTAACCATATCAAAGAATTTCCAGATCAGTCTGGAAATACAAAAAGGAAACTAATGTTCATTGGAAGAGGAAGGAGAGAAGGCAGGAAAGAAATGCGGAGGACGAGAAGAAAAACGCTACAAAATGTATTTTCTTTCTTTCTTTTATTTAATTCTTTCACTACGTTTTATTTCCAAGCAACTTCTTCAATCAATGCATCTTGTGCCAAACAAACAAAAAAGCCTCTCTTAATAAGTGTGACGGTGGGTCTGGGAGCTGACTAAACAAGGCGAGAAGCTAGTGTGCTGTGTAAATCTAGTCTCTTATCACAATAAGAAAGAAATAAAACGAAAGAAAAAATACTTTTTTTTAAAGAAAAAAGACATTAAGAAATAAATGTTTATGTCATCCATCATTACCCGGTAAATCCCGAGTCCAAATGTTGGAAAAATAAAACTCAACCACTAATAATTTAGTTTTCAATGCCACATTGCCACCTTTTACCTTTTAGCAGTTTAGATAGTGATTTTATTTTCTCCTCTTCACGCGATGGTAACACAACCCTTTTCTCTATTAATCCAGTTTTAAGATCTTGCTCGAAATAGAGATGGCCTCAGAGGGTGCTGTGGGGATGAAGGGTGACCGAAAAAAACAAAGAGAGGGAGGGAGGGAGGGAGGGATGGAGGGAGGGACAGAA
>CM072514.1:58838736-58886236 GCA_036898135.1 Oncomelania hupensis | reverse complement strand
TTACAGAGATAGAGAAACAGAATGACAGACAGAGAAAGAGCCAAAAACAGAGATAGAGGAAAGAGAGAGACAGAGATACAGAGAAATACAGAGATACGGAGAAAGACAGAGATACAGAGAAAGACATAGATACTGTCACGAATTGGCTAGTTTAAACTCTGCCTATCGACTATTTAGCATTGTGTAGCCTTTGTAACAGTAGAGAGTTAGTACAGTACACAGTAGCAATTAAATTACAGCACACTGCGAGCCTGAGCCACACACACAGCGCAGTGACGTCAGCACTTGAGTTTTGAATATGAACATTTTACCCAATGAGAGCTTACGCAAAGCGGTTCGAGCCAGTTTGACTGGGTCCGAGCCTAACACATTTTTGGTCAGTTGGGAGTAATACACCGAAGTGTTAACAGCTAGAAAGCTGGCAGAGAAATCTCTCTACACTTAGACCAGGAAGCAGGACTTAGGAATCGTAGAATTCTATCAAGTCACACGGGCCTGAACTTGTCAAACAGGTAAATGAACACCCTTCTGTTTCATCGTGATATATGTGTAGTATTGTTGAAATTATGTTTGAAGAATTTGCTATGAATAAATGTGAATTGTTAATCCGAATTTGCGTGACCATGTGGACGAGGCGAAACACGACCGGTTACGCCGCCATGTTGCATACCATACGGAACCACTGTTGTTTAACTTATATGTATGTTTGCAGACCAGTGGCTGTACCACTGAATGTTTATAATATTATTAATTCTGTATGTGTATAGTTAGCCACGTTTGATATTTATGTATGTATAGGAATTTAGAGTGAGATTCCAGTGGAACCCGGAAGTAGCAGAATGTTCGTCGCTTATGTATAGAGATGTGGAGCTATCACTGAGGGCTACTTGGCTTTCAGTGAGACGCTCTGCACAAACCGATTATTCAGGGTTGTGCAGAATTTCGTCTCTTATATTACAGACGGGCAGGCGAGCTATCCCGAGCTATCCCGAGCTATCCTGTGAACCCCACTCCACAGAAACAAGTTGGTTGAGGAACCTCTACCGCACAAGTCGGAACGAGCGACCCGGTAAAACTCCCTGTCAGACCCCACAGCGTGGCCAGGGAACCCAACTACACAACGACACAGGTGGACCAGAAGCTACCTCACAGAAGGACTTCGACCGCACCACCCGCCAGTTAAGTGTGTTATCCCAAGTGCACTTAAACTGATCAGAACAGGACCACAGTAGTCCAACTATTCAGAAACTCTAAAACGGACCACAGTAGTCCAAATCTACATGAGATATACTAGCGAGTGCCCGATGAAGATAGAACAGCTGCATAGACTATCAGCGATCGAACTATTAGCATTGAAAGAGACTTTTTAAGTTAGATTAGTACTTAGAGAACCTTGTATAGAGTAGAAGAAATAAATGTGTGATTTTAACTGTTATCAAAAGGCTGGACTACATATGATTCATAGCCGTGTGAAAGCTAGTGTGACAGTATTCTTTTACCTTTTTTCTATCTATTTCTGTACCCCAACCTTAACACAGAACGAGCTAAACAAATAAATTTATTAAAGTAATTCATAGGGTGACTTACTAGCAGTTCCCACCGAATAAACGTGAGGGTCCATAAGGTAATATTATGTCGAATCATTCTCTGATCATTCTTGACGAGTTTACAAGCCAAATACTAAAATGGTAAATAGCGCGCGCGCGCACACATACACACACACACAAATGCGATAGAATTAAACGTATACATTTTTATTAGATTGTTTCTATGTATTCTGATGTTTTTTCCTTCGTTTGGGGCTGATGATTTGGTCGGTTCAAAGATTGGAATCTCTGAAGAAAAAAAAACCATCATGTGAGTGATAAAGGCGAATGAAAAAAACAACAACAACACGTCAAAAGCAATTAAAACATTTTTTTTTAAATTACGACCATTAAGTAGATTAATGAACTGATAACGGGCTGGTGCCTTGGTGAGGCTACGATAAATGAGCAAAAGGTCAAAGGTATAAATTCACACAACTGAAAACATTACGTTTATTTATTTATTGCAGGCAAGTTAATATAGCGCACATATCTTATAGCTGTGTGCGCTTTACGAGTTAACAAGGCATTGCAATTCGCTGGAACCTATAAACAATGACTAATAGGAATTAAAGGGAAACAAATAAGACAGAAAAACAGACATGAACTGATAGAAAGAAAGAGAAAAAGACAGAAAGAAAGAAAGGAAAGGAAAAAAACTATGAAGAGAGAGAGAGAGAGAGAGAGAGAGAGAGAGAGAGAGAGAGAGAGAGAGAGAGAGAGAGACGGACAGAGAGGCAAACAGACAGATGGAGACATAAACAAAGAAACAGAGACAGGAAGACACAATTTGACAAATTTGATATTTCTTTTAAATTCGTGAACTTAGCCATTGGCACATTTTCTCACAAAGGAAGTGAGGGGTGGGGTGAACGGGGAAATGTAGGAAAGGAAACCAGTTATATATAAGAGAGAGAGAGAGAGAGAGAGAGAGAGAGAGAGAGAGAGAGCGAGAGAGAGAGAGAGAGAGATGGTGCACGAAGTGGAAGGTTTCGGCGGCTTATTGCTCAATAATGTTACTGTATCATAAAATTGTCACCGTAATAAAACGCCCTTGCAAATACGTCCGGTCTCACGCGCGCCTATCTCGACAGCGCATCCTCACTCCTCCATTTCCAAATAGCGCGCCAAATTCCCCGAGACTCATAAAATGGCGCATTAAGGCAGCATCAAAACTCGCATGCCAGGAATGGGTAAAATGTAGAATTGCAAGAATATCAGAATTCATTTTAAAAAAAATTGTAATTTCATTTTTTTTAAATAGACTTATGTGAAATATTGTATTTATTATTATTATTATTATTTTATTTGTTTCATTTTTGTTTCTTTCTTCAAATACTGGTGTAAAATATAATCTAACCATGGCATTTCAAGTTGATTAGAATTCTTACTCTGCTTTGAATCAGGCTATAGAAGGCAACACTGCTAACGTAATAGAAGAAGAAGAAGAAGAAGAAGAAGAAGAAGAAGAAGAAGAAGAAATATTTGAGTACACGGTTGCAGTCATGGTCTAACCGTATTTTTTTTAAATAATGAGGTTAAAAAATACAATAATAATAATAATAATAATAATAATAATAATAATAATAATAATAATAATAATAATAATAATAATAATAATAATAAATACAGGATGTTATCACGCGCGTTCTCATCAATCGAACTCAAATCGCGACGATCTGAAGAGATCGCTATTATAAATGCCCTTAGGAATGGAAATTAAAAGTTTACTCGTGCACCAGTGGCTGAACCAGGATTGCTCGTAGCCCTACCCTCTTTCGGTCAAATGATGGAGGGGTTGTTGCTGTGTGTAGTGTTGGTGGGGAGGATGGAGTGGGATTGGCGGATAACAACAACAACAACAACAACAACAACAACAACAAGCTGCTTCATTAACAACGACTGTGGGTTCGGGCATTAAATAGAATAGATCCAACGTTTCCCGGCGTGTCGTAAGAGGCGACTAACAGGGGTGATGTTAGCACGGCATCACTGGTCGAAAGTCTTCTACACAGAAGTCACCGGCCAGGGCGGAAGAACCTCACGTTACTACAGGTTCAACGACCACGTGCTCGGGGCCAAGTCGAGCCACACTGTATTCGTGGGTTTCGGCTGTGGCCAACAGCCTGGAGCGGATTGGGCACCGCCAGGTCGTTTTTTTTTGCCCAAGACACACTACATGATGAAACTATCCACTAATCCCATGCCGGATCGGTCGTCGCCCGGCTCAACAAGGACCGCGCCTTCCGTTGGCCACCAGGACGGAGGTGATAAGTATGCTACTGATGGACAACTTAGCAAGATCCGCACCAGAAATAACATCGTCATAGGAACCTGGAATGTCAAAACCTAACTGCGGAAGGAAAATTAGAATTGGCCCACGAGCTGGACCACTATCGATGGACCGTTCTAGGTATCAGCGAACTGCGCTGGAAAGACCTAGGTGAAACAACGACCGACAAAGGCCACAATTGGAGGGAAATTTGCACCACTGCTCATTTTGGGGGCTTGTGAAGTAGATGTCAACACCATGACCACCACCTCCAACTCAGCTGTGACAGATGCCGCCACTGAGATCCTTGGCAAGCACCGACCAAAGATGAAGCCGTGGATCACACCTGAACTTTTGGATCTGTGTGATAAACGAAGAGAGATAAAAAAAGAAGAAAAAACACCTCACAGGGAGCTGATGTCTACCGAAAAATTAACAATGACATCGAAAAGGCATGCGCACAGCAAAGGAGAACTGGATAGAAGATCAATGCCAAGAACAGTCTGAACAAGAACAACAGCAAGAAGGCCTACCAGACTGTGAAGCAGCTGACAAGTGTTAAACATCCCAAAGTCTCCACGATCCAAAGCAAGTCTTGGCATATGCCTTACAGAAGAACAAGAAGTCTTGGAAAGATGGACAGAGTACTGCTCTGACCTTTACAACCATACACCAAATGGAGACCCATCAGTTCTAGCATGTCACGAGAACAGAGAAGAAGAAGAAATCCTCCCAATTCTCCGGGAAGAAGTTGAGGCAGCAGTGCAATCGCTGAAGAAAGGGAAGTTAGCGGGAGTGGAAAAATACCCGCGGAACTGCTACAAGCAGGAGGAGAAGCGATGATTGTTGCCCTCACCATTCTCTGTACCAAGATCTGGCAGAGTGGGGAGTGGCCTACACCATGGATCCAGTCGCTTATCATCACTCTTCCCAAAAAAGGTAACCTTCAGGAGTGCGAAAATTACCGCACCATCAGCCTCATCAGCCATCCCAGCAAGGTCCTCCTGAAAATAATACTCAACAGATTGAAACCCCAAGCTGAACAAATCATAGCTGAAGAACAAGCAGGATTCAGGGCAGGGCGAAGTACCACTGAACAGATTTTCAACCTCAGAATAATCTGTGAGAAATACCTACAGCACCAACAACATCTATATCATGTGTTCATAGACTTCAAGAAGGCGTTTGACCGAGTCTGGCATGCAGCTCTATGGGCAACAATGAAAGTGTACAACATCAGCCCTAAAATTATTGAAGTCATCAAAAGCCTGTATGACAAGGCTACCAGTGCAGTCCTCCATAACAGCGACATCGGGAACTGGTTCAGAACAACTATCGGTGTGCGTCAAGGATGCCTACTCTCTCCAACACTCTTCAACATCTTCCTAGAGCGCATCATGTCAGAGCCTCTTGCAGATCACGAAGGCACAGTCAGCATAGGGGGTAGAGCAATCTCCAATCTTTGTTTTGCGGATGACATTGATGGATTGGCTGGAGAGGAACAAGAACTTGAACAGCTGGTACAGAGGCTTGACACCACCTCCAGAGCTTATGGAATGGAAATAAGTGCAGAGAAGACCAAAATGATGACCAACAACACCAATGGCACCAACTCGGACATCAAAGTCCAAGATCAATCCCTCAACACAGTTCATAGCTTCAAATATTTAGGAGCCATTGTATCAGACAATGGGTCCCGACAGGAAGTCCTCTCCAGGATCGCACAAACAACTGCTGCTCTGACAAGGTTGAAGCCCATTTGGAAAGACAGGACCATCAGTCTACATTCCAAAGTAGGACTGCTGCGCTCCCTTGTCATCTCCATCTTCCTATACGCTTGCGAAGTATGGACCCTCACAGCAGAAATCCTAAGAAGAATACAAAGCATGGAGATGAGGTGCTATAGAAAACTTCTTGGCATTTCCTATACCCAACACATCACCAGCGACGAAGTCCGACAGACCATCACACAAGCCATTGGACAACACGATGACATGCTCACTGTGGTGAAGAAACGGAAACTCCGATGGTATGGCCACGTCACCAGATCATCAGGCCTTGCAAAGACTATTCTGCAAAGCACAGTGCAAGTAGGTAGAAGAAGAGGGAGACCGAAAAAGAGGTGGGAGGACAACATTCGAGAATGGACTGGTTTGACACTGAGCGAAGCCATCAGGGCTGCTGAGGACAGAGAAAGATGGAGTATGCTGGTTAAACGATCATCTGTGGTGCCCCTACGACCTACGGGTTACGGGACAGGATAGGATAGGATAGGATAGTAGTGGTTATAGGGAGTAATCAATTTGTTACGGAATGCCGTTACATTTCGCGCTCCAGTAGACTAGCCCACACCAAAACGCAAAGATGCGTCGACTCTCCTTACCACACACACACACACACACATACATACATACATACAAGCACACTTACAAGAAGCCCCTTCCCACTCCCTCGCACAAACAAATGCACTAACACACACACTACCCCTCTCCCCTCCTCCCTCACACACATACACACGCACACCACACATACAAACACACACCCACACACACCTTGAGTTGTTTTTTTTTATAAATAGGTTTTGACCAAACGACCATGGTAACGATTTAGAAAATTTGCATCGACATCACTCTTACATTTTATGCCCCAGTGGACCAAGGTGCACCAGAATGATGGCAAAAACTGTTCTTCTCTACTCGTAGGTGCTTTAAGAGAAGGTTGTTGAGGGGCTGTCATGGGTTGTCTCTATACAGTCTGCACGCTCGGTCACTCGTGACAAAACTGTTTTGCCACTTTCCTTGCAGCCCCAGTATTAGGTCGGCATCATCATCATCATCATCATCATCATCATCATCATCATCATCATCATCATTATCATCATCATCATCATCATCATCATCATCATCATCATCATCATCATCATTCTCATCATCACAAGGGCCCCGTTGGGGTGCCGGGGGTTTCAGTATAAATAGTATCCCCACTTTCTGGAAATTTAGTGCTTTAAATTCCCACTGTCGCTGTCTTTCTCATTTGCTCTTTCTCATTCCTGCTCTGTTCTATCAATCTGCTATACTATCTTCTTCTTTGCTTGACCAGTCACCTACCTTATTTCTTGAAAACTGTTCCGGGACAAGACTCCTTATTTGTGTATGAGGTCTGTTGGATCAGCTTGGGAATATTGGACGCTTTCTGCCAGGTGGTCACTAGGGCTTCATATGAGGTTATTATTTAGCCAAGTAAGCATTTTATATGTTTGTGTCAAGTTGATAATATATAATGATGTTTGTATTCTATTTTGTTTTTGTAAACGGGGGTACGATAAATTAGAGTACAGCCTCAGCGTCCCCTGCGTGGGATGTCTTTATTGTAAAGTGACTGGCTGGTGCAGAGCTTTCAGTTTTGCCACTAGGGTTGTTTCAGCAGATCTTTTATGCGGATCAGGGGTTGTTCGGTCCTGATTTGGCTCGGAAGAGTCCGTGGACCTAAAACAATAATCATGCAATGTAATGTAATCATCACAAGGAAAATCCCCATGATACGGAGTTGATAGGCAGAAGTAACCCTTTACAAAGAATAATATGAAACCTATTTGTCTTTACCTTTTTTTAAATAATGTATTTCCATTATTCATAATTTATTTATTTATTTCCCAGATGTATTTTGGAGATGTGGTTGTGGTTGTTTCCCAGATGTATTTTGTAATTATTTCACACAGAAAGTGGCTGACATAAGGGCCGCTCTTGATAGCCATGAGATCCCACTCATTAACCCATTCTCACCTTCCCTCACCACCGCAAAGATGGAAGTTTTTCAACCAATAACAGCAAGAAGTCAAGAAAGTCATCTTAAGCTCAAAACCAACATCTTGCTCTCTCGACCCCATTCCTACCCCCATGTTGATAGAGAATCTTGACCCTCTACTCCCGACCATTACCCACATTATCAACGAGAGTCTGTCCTCTGGTGTTGTTCCGTCTGTGCTCAAAGCGGCTGTCATCAAACCCCTCCTTAAAAAGCCAAGTTTAGACAAAAAATAATCTAAAGAACTATAGACCTGTTTCAAACCTCTCCTTCCTGTCCAAAGTCATAGAAAAAATTGTTCTCAAACAACTGTTTGCCTACCTATATGATAACGCTTTACTTTGCCCCAACCAGTCTGCTTACCGACCCTTCCACAGCACTGAGACAGCCCTCCTAAAGGTAACCAATGATCTGTTGCTTGCCTTAGATAATGGTAACGTCTCCGTTCTCACCTTATTAGACCTCTCAGCCGCCTTTGACACAGTCGACCATCACAATCTCTTTAACACTCTTCAACACTACTTTGGAATCTCTGGCTCGGTCCTGGCTTGGTTCCACTCATATCTTTCCGACAGATCACAAGCAGTCACTGTCGATGGCTGTTTCTCCAGCACAGCAGACTTGGTGTGCGGCGTGCCTCAGGGTTCCGTTTTAGGGCCGGTGTTATTCACTCTGTACACCAAGCCACTGCTTCTCCTGCTTAGAAAGCATGCTGTTGAGAGTCAGTCATTTGCAGACGACACACAACTGTATAAATCCACCGCCCCCTCTCTCATTAATTCCACTGTTCAGGCTTTGGAGAACTGCATCACAGACATTAAGTCATGGATGACACTCAACAAGCTTAAGCTTAATGACGATAAAACCGAAGCCCTCCTCATTCACAAGCACAACACCTCTTCCTCACTCTCGCCCCTCCCAACAGCGCTTACAGTAGGGACAACAAACATTCAGTTCTCATCCTCAGCAAGAAATCTCGGCTACATTCTCTGCGATGACCTGTCCCTCAACAACCACATCTCCAACGTCTGTCGCTCTGCATACACGGCCATACGCCAAATCAGCTCCTTTTGCCACTATCTTACAGTCCCTGCCACCAAAACCCTAGTCTGCGCTCTCGTCCTTTCTCGTCTTGACTATTGCAACTCTCTCCTTGCTGGCTCCCCGAAACACATCATTGACAAACTACAAAAGGTTCAGAACTCAGCAGCTAGACTAGTATTCCGAGCTAAGAAACGCGATCACATCACACCTCTACTACATTCCCTTCACTGGCTTCCTGTGCAAGCACGCATAGAGTACAAACTCTCTGTTCTCTGTCACAACCTCTTCACAGATTCTTGTCCTTCCTAACTTGCTGATCTACTGTCTGTCTACTCCCCTTCACGCACTTTAAGATCTTCTGCTGACACTCGCACACTCAAGGTTCCCGTCACCCGCACTAAGACATACGGCCAACGTGCATTCGCTTACTCCGCACCTAAGCAGTGGAATTCCCTTCCCTCCCATATCCGCAACATACAATCAACACAAGCATTCAAAAAGGCCCTCAAAACCCACCTCTTCAAACTGCATTATTCAGATTGATTTGTATCCCGCTGCCATTCTCTCATCTTTTGTCTATGTCTGATCCGTAAGTGTATAAACGGCTGTAAATATTTATACTGTTTTTTCTTCCTGGGCCTAACCGGGCATATAAATAGCTGTGAATAGGTTTTTGCTATTCTATTTTCTGTCTTTTTTGTCATTTGTGTACATAGTTGTAAATAGTATATTTTTGTCTTTTTTGTAATTTATGTACATAGTTGTAAATAGTCTGTACCTTTACTGTCCCGTCTTTTGGTGTATTGTAGCAAAAGTGATCTTTCATCGAGTGCATGTATTTATATGTAATGACTATGTAAAGCGTGGTGAGTCTGGTCATAGGCTGGAGTACCCGCTATAAAAAAATCCGTTATTATTATTATTATTATTATTATTATTATTAATATTATTATTATTATTATTATTATTTATTTATTTATTTATTTCATTATTTATTTAATTACTTATGTATTTATGCAATTATTTCTTTAATTATTTATTGAAATAATTGAATTTCTTCAAATTTACTCTTAAGTGCTTCATTCATGCTGGGATAAAAATTGCGCAAAAACTGTTAAAATGTTTTAATCACGTTAGGAGATGATTAATTGCTTATTTATTAATGAATGTCTTACGCCTAATATTTGCAAAAATGTAATCTATACTTCGTGTCCCAGCGTTCAAAATATCGTTTGCCACAGCAGTAAATATCTTATCTCCCTTAGAGCAGAGGCACAATCGCCAACAGATTAACCTAGCGATGCGTCATGAACATGCTTCAAGGCGTTGTGAACTAACCAAGCGGGAGTATTGTGTGCCTGTGTTATTGAGTGACGCGTAATGACTATCAAGAGTCCGTTGCAGATTCGGGAGAGACGTTATCGAGGAACTGAATCTCTTTTCAATCTGCTCACACTCTTCTTTGAGATCTTCCACCTCAATTAAAGTGGATGAAATAAACGCTTCTATGATCATACTGTTTAGACCACAGACTCACCTTTGAAGTGTTACAAAGTCAGCTAACTGCAGTGGCGACAAACTTGGCCACTTGTTGCAAGACAGAGGAGGAGGAAGATGAGAAGAAAAAAGATGTTGATATAAGAAACGCGTCTTTGTTCTCGTAAAATATATCTTCCACTTTCCTCCTTACACCCCTCTCTCCTTTACTCCTTACCCCCTCCCCCCCTCCTATCTCTCTCTCTCTCTCTCAGACAATCTTCTTCCGCCATCGAGCCATCTTCGCTTCCTTCTTTGCTTCTTTCCCGTGTGATGAACGGGTACTGATGGTCGCCAGGGACCGGACACGAGCGATGCACGTGACGTTGACCTAATTAATGGAGCCACGTTGAATTACTGGCTGGGAGCGAATGGGGGAGAAGGGGGGGGGAGTGGATAGGGGAGAGGAAAGAGAGAGAGAGGCGGCCTGTAGCTATTGACACAAGAGCACCCCACTGAGAATCTGTCTCTGACTTCCTCTGACACTCAGACTCAGTGCGATCAAAAGAGCATCAACGTGACCAGTTCAGCAGAGCCTGGCTACACTATAAGCTTTTCCCAATGTTCCACGGTGATCAAAGACGTTTTGCTCTCTTCTACTCATGTACATTGCAGTATGGTCCCCTGGGGATCAATGCATGAAAAAGGACTAAACCCTTAGTTCCATTCTATAACCTTGTTCGGTTGTATTAGCCGTAGTCCGGTGTGACATCGTCAAAGTTCCTAGTATCTTATTTTTGGCTGGGAGTGACTGGGAGCATTCTGATTGGTCGAGTCAAAACAAAATTCGACGCATGCGCACAGTGATATCGTAGTATTAGTAAGGATTAGGGTTAGGGTTAGAATTAGGGGTTAGGGTTAGTGTTACGACGCCTAAGAAAATCGTGAAAAAGCCGGCCATCCTTGACCTGGCGCATGCGCAAAGGTGCCCGACTAGAGTAAGACACCCGGAACTTAAAGGATGTTACACCGGTATGCAGGAAAGTGGCCTACTAAACGTTCTGTCCTAAAGTACTGAAATAACAGTCCCGAATTTAGTCCTCCTCCGATCGGGACTACCGGCCCGACCTGCCGACTAAAGCTGAAAACAATATGGCTGCACTGTGTCGAAATTGTGTTTTTCGCGATAGAACCGCATCCACTGAAAAGTATTAATTATTACCAAGTTATGAAACGGCATTGTCTTTCACGACGCAGTAGTTTTGAAATTGCGAAGACGAACGATGCTTACGTCGCCTTTCCAGCATTGCGAGTTAAACCTCGGCCTCTGCTATCGTCAAAGTTCCGGGTGTCCTACTTTATCCGAGCGCCTTTGCGAATGCGCCAGGTCATGTCTGGCCGGCCTTTTCACGAAGTTCTTAGGCGTCGTAACCCTAAACCTAACCCAAATACTTACTAACACTACGATAGCACTGTGCGCATGCGTCGAATTTTGTAACACGTCGACCAATCAGAATGCTCCCAGTGGCTCCCAGCCCAGCTAAGATACTAGGAACTGTGACGATATCACACCGTCTCTGTTACGCAGTGTGACCCCGTTCTACTCTGAAAAAGGAGGGAAGGGTCTAAATACGTTACGTCAAACCTGCGTACTAGCCAGGCTTTACGTGTCGGAGTAGCTTCCCTTTGAGGATTGTAAAGGTTAATTCGGTACTATCAACATTTAGTTTGGGACTGTGAAGCTCGACCCATTCCATCGTGGTGCAATCCGGTGTGACATCGTCAAAGGGCCGAGTATCATATTTGACTTGGAGCGACTGAGAGCATTCTGATTGGTCGACGCCATTACAAAATTCGACGCATGCGCACAGTGCTATCGTAGTCTTAGTAAGGATTAGGGTTAGGTTTAGGGTTAGAGTTAGGGTTACGACGCCTAAGAGCATCGTAAAAATGCCGGCCAGATTTGACCTGGCGTGGCGCATGTGCAATAGATACTCTGTTTAGCTGCGAGGTTACACCGGTGTGACATCGTCAAAAGGCCGATTATCTTATTTGGACTGGGAGCGACTGGGAGCATTCTGATTGGTTGACGCATTGCAAAATTCGACGCAGTCTTAGTAAGGATTAGGGTTAGGGTTAGGGTTTAGGGTTAGGGTTACGACGCCTAAGAATATCGTGAAATTGCCGGCCCGACTTGACCTGGCGCATGCGCAAAGGCGCCCGGCCAGAAATAAGATACTCGGTCAAGCTGCGATGTTACACCAGACTATGAAAATAAATAGTACCGAACTACACGAACTATGACATAGTTCGGATCTAAAAAAGGCCAGTTTTTTAATGCATAGATCCCCAGCTTAGGGGGAAGCCTGTAAGGCTTAAAGGTCTGATATTTCAAATTTTGACATTTTAGATAACCAATACCATGCATTATTCATGGGTGCCACCAAGAAATTTCCCCAAATCTGAAGGCAGGGGTCCGGGGCCGCCCAGGCCCCGATGGGGTCCCGGCGCAACGCCCTGGTAGGGGGTTAGGGAGGCAACGCCCCCTGATAGAAAATTTTTATAATATTCAAAGCCAATTTAGAGGCCTCTCGTGAAAGCTGAAGAATGATTTACCACTAATTTGATACATACAAGACACTCACATAGAACAAGAAAAAAACCTACATAAAAAGACCAGGGCCCAACATTGGCAAAGGTGACTAAGTCCCCAGACTTAGTCAATGCAAATGGGAAACACAGTCATATGAACAATCAGAAGCATAGTTAAGATTGTTTAAACATTTTGTGAATGTGTATAAGAGGTGAGAGAAAGAAAAGCAAACACACACAAATATACACAAGAACAAAAAGCATTGTTGTTTTTTTTCCAAACTAATTTCACTATTGACCAACTCGAGTGGCAGAAATACAATGTAGCTGTATTCACAACTTTCCGGCACCTCTCATAAAAACTCGTGGGTATCGCCATTATAAATTAAAACGAGGTTATATGAAACCAAGTTCCGGTTTTGCTTGTTTTGCTTTTATCAAAGCTTGATGCGTGACTTTTAAATATGGCAAATTGCCGAAAACGACGATTGTTAGAGCCCGAAAATGAGTGGGATAAGTATAAAAACGGTGGAGGAAGTACATGCTCAGTGAAAGAATGCAAAAAACAATCGTAGAGGCCTGTATTTGTGGCGACTTCGGAGGTGCGTCGATCATCGACAGAAAGTGAAACAAGACCTGAAAACTCTTGTAGTTTTCCATAGCTTCGCCGTCGCAACCTTCACAAAACACGAAGTAACTGACTATGTTTATGCGAGCGTTGTGGCCAAGTGGGCTAAGGCGGGACTAACTTGCCTAGTCCACAAGCCAGAAACCAATGGCGCCTGACATGTGTGGGTTCGAGCCAGCATCTGGGCGTTATGTTTTTCCGAATATTTTTCAAAAATTCACAAATAATGTTAGGTAGGTAGGGTTTAGGCACGCCACTGGCGATAGAAAGGGATAATAAACTGCAGCAAAAAAAAAAAAATATGTGAGGGTACGATACAGGTGGCCAGTGACACATGTTATTATTCTTGAATATTTGGAAATAACTCACTAAAACACGCGGAGAAAAAAAAAACCGGAAGTATTTTTCATAGAGGGGATTCCCGTTGGTGCATAGGATAGCAGAAAAGTGTGAATTCTACTGACTATTCTTATCTTCACATTTGGCACATCTTTACAGCACAACAACAAAAGAGTATTTATAGAAAACACTTTTCTCTCTAACGCTTTTTTTCTTTCCAGTATCGGTATTTTCCTCTAAAAACGGCATGATTGAAACACAAAGTCACAATATCCACGCTTCAGTCTCAGACCGGTCGGAAGTCATCAACCGGATACGCGGGTTATGCCCCTTTCAGCTGTGCATCTGTACAAAAATCTGATACAAATCTTGAAGGCAGGCAAAACATTTAATTTCAATTTTGTTGCGTTTATTATTATAATGTCTTAAATTATTTATTTAAAAAAATAAACCTTAGAAGTTGTAAGTTTTTTTGTTTTGTGTGTGTTTGTGTATGTGTGTGTGTTTAATCTCATGGTTATGTGATTTTAGATGTACTGTGATGTTGCGTTTTAATGTATGCTGTTACCAGTTTCCTGTTTCGTATTTATTTGCGAGCCCAGTGTTGCCTCTGTGGCAATGATAATGAAATGTCGTGTATGTGACTAACGACGAAATGTATTCATTGGGCATTTGTAAGTCACTTGGCAATAACGTATCTGAACAAATGCGGAAACCCAGCGTATATTTTGTGCGAGCCTGCTGCGCATTTTCTTCGCCACCTCTGCTTTCAGGCTCTTTGACGACGTCCAACCCTGCTCTCATCTCAGGTCCATTTCATCTGTCACATCTCGCCCCTAAGGCCATCTCCCATGAGACCAACACATCACCAGCTGCTAGCCCTACAAAACCCTCATATAACCCAGCAGCCCCTTCCCACAATGAATTAGCCCCGAAAATAATAAGATCGGGGGACCGAACGGCTAAAACTGAACCATTCAGTCTAGGGGTAGGTACAATCCATTTAAGAGTTATTCATTCATTATTAAATTGATTTATATCCTAATTCACTATTATTATTTATTCATTAATTCAGTAATTGATTTGGTAAATTATTAGTTTCATTTAGTCACGTTGTAATAAATTACCACAACAACAAAGGATGTAGTACTGTACTTTCTATGCCACAGGTGCCCGTACCGGGTTGCGAGCGGAGTTAAGTCTACTAACAATACTAGTAATGAAGATACTACTCCGCTCATATCCCGATACGGGTACTTGTGTCCTATGCATGCTCAGGCATCGATGACAAAGAAATAATAATAATAATAATAATAATAATAATAATAATAATAATAATAATAATAATAATAATAATAATAATAATAACTGGACCCTTTTAGGTGCCTAACCTATGGCTCTAGGCCCTTTACAAAGAGCATGCAGAATATGACAATTAAATATACATAAGACAGTTAACCATACGGACGAAAATTGTACATGTACTATTCACACAATATTCATATATACTATACACACTATAATATAGATAGATACACGTACTCAACAAACACTTTCAACCATCATAATTTTGTGCTTGCAGAAATGAAATGGAAAAACATTAGGCAGCGTTGGTGTAGTATTGCGTGAAAAATAAAGTTTTCAACTGTTGTTTGAAAGAGCTGAAAGAGGTGCAGTGTATGACAGAGGAAGGAAGAGAGTTCCAGAGTGGTGGTGAACCACAACAGAAGGTTCTTGCTGCGTTCTGCTTCCTTTTAAAACGCTCAACTTGTAATAGCCTGGTGTCAACGGATCATCTGAGTGTGCGTGATGGGGTGTATATGTGCAGGAGTTCAGAAAGGTACTGAGGGGCACTCCTTGAGAAGATCTCGAAACGCAGACAAGCTACTTTGTACTTGATATGCTGTTCCATTACATTACATTACATAATTGTTGCTTTAGGTCCAGCGGACTCTTCCGAGCCAAATCAGGACCGGACAACCCCTGATCCGCATAAAAGATCTGCCGAAACAACACTAGTGGGAAAACTGAATGCCTTCCACCAGCCAGTCACTTTACAATAAAGACATCCCACGCAGGGGACGCTGAGGCTGCACTTTAATTTATCGAACCCCCGTTTACAAAAACAAAATAGAATACAAACATCATTATAAATTATCAACAAAACATATACATATAAAATGCCTACATTGCTAAATAATAACATCACAGGAAGCCCTAGTGACCACCTGGCAGAAAGCGTCCAATATTCCCAAGCTGATCCAACAGACCTCATACACAAACAAGGAGTCTTGTCCCGGAAGAGTTTTCAAGAAAAAAGGTAGGTGACTGGTCTAGCGAAGAAGAAGATAGTATAGCAGATTGATAGAACAGAGCAGGACTGAGAAAGAGCAAATGAGAAAGACAGCGACAGTGGGAATTTAAAGCACTAAATTTCCAGAAAGTGGGGATACTATTTATACTGAAACCCCCGGCGCCCCAACGGGGGTTATGCTGTTCCACCGGCAGCCAGTGGAATGTGTATAGCATGGGAATGACATGCTTTTTTTTTTTTTTTTTTTTTAACCTAAAGATGATGCGGGCTGGAACATTTTGAAAGGTTTGAGAGTTTGGATAACGAACGAAGGACATCCAATCAGCACTGCATTACAATAATATAGTCGAGACAATATGCAGGACGTGACAAGGGATTTTGTAGCTTCTTCAGTGATAAAATGGTGGATAGAGCTGAGGCGCCTAATTTCAAGGTAGGCTGCTTGACATGTTTTTGTAACATGATGTCTCATGAAAAGGTCAGAGTCAAGGTAGAACTCAAGATCTCTGGCCTTCTCTGAGAATGTGACAGATGCTGAGCCCAACTGAATTGCAGATGGAAGATTGTGACGAGAACAAAAATAGGAGGAGGCAAACACAACTGCTTCAGCCTTTTCTTCGTTAAGTTTAAGTTTGTGTTCACGCATCCAGTCCTTTACATCAGAAAAACCTTTTCAGGAGGAGATGCTTGATTGAGCTGTGTGTCGTCTGCGAACATTTCGTGACTGATTGCATGGTGGCAGATGAGGGTATACTGCTGTGTTGTGTACAAGACGAACAGTACCGGACATAGGACTGAGCCTTGTGGTACTCCATAGAGCAGAGATGTTATGCTACAACGATGGTCTGCTATAAGAACAAACTGACTTCTGTCTGACAGATAAGAACGGAACCAAGACAGAGCTGTGCAACTGATGCCGAAAGATTGCTCCAGACAAGAGAGTAGAAGGTTGTGGTCAATCGTATCAAATGCAGCAGAGAGATCTAACAGCAGAAGAGCTGAGACGTTGTTGTCAAAAGCAGTGAGTAGGGCATTGACAAAGTGCAAAAAGACAGTTTCAGTGAAGTGGTTCGCACAATAGGCGGACTGGTGTACGTTCAAAAGGCTGTTTATTTGAAGGTGTGCATTGAGCTGATGTAGGACATCTTTTTCTGAATGAACCACATTAATGACTAGAAAGACTAGTTAATGAACACACTGTAACATAAGGTATAACAAAAGGTCACATAAAAAGAGACCTAAACAACTACGATACGACAGTACATTCCCCCGATTCCTCTCGGATCTACTTGTAAATTAGAGTTTAAAATATCTCTTCTCAGGGGCAGCTGCATAGTTGACTTTTAAAAGAGGTGTTAATCTGCACAATTACATCAACCAAGTAGATTTCAAAGCGCAATGAAATAAACCAAACTTATTGGGTGTTTAGGCTGTTTAGTATGAACCGGACATTCAAACAAATGTAAGCTGCATGTATATTTGCCTGATATGTGACTTACTAAACTATTGTAATTCCAGTGATACACGTTTGTATTGTGACAGCTGATAGTCTACCATGCAGGATTGCATTGAGACGAAAAAAACCAACCTATCCTACTTTGTAACTCGAAAGTCGGCACCACAGATTATCATTTAACCAGCGTACTCCATCTTTCTCTGTCCTCAGCACTCTTCATGGCTTCGTTCAGTGTCAAGCCAGTCCATTCTCGAATGTTGTCCTCCCACCTCTTTTTCTGTCTCCCGCTTCTTCTGCTTCCTTGCACCGTGCATTGCATGATGATCTTTGCAAGGCCTGATACTCTGGTGACGTAACCATCGGAGTTTCCGTTTCTTCGCCACTGTGAACATGTCATCATGTTGTCCAATGGCTTGCGTGATGGTCTGTGGGATTTCGAAGTTTGGTTATAGAAAATGACCAGAAATCGTCTGTAGCACCTCATCTCCATGCTTTGTATTCTTCGTGGTACATCTGCTGTGAGGGTCCATGTTTTGCAAGCGTATAGGAAGATGAGATGACAAGGGAGCGCAGCAGCCTTACCTTGGAGTGTAGGGTGATGGTCCTGTTTTTCCAAATGAGCTTCAACTTTGTCAGGGCAGCAGTTGTTTGTGCGATCCTGGAGAGGACTTCCTGTCGGGACCCATTGTCTGATAAAATGGCTCCTAAATATTTGAAGCTATGCACTGTGCTGAGGGATTGGCCTTCGACTTTGAAGTCCGTGTTGATGCCATTGGTGTTGTGGTCATATATTTTGGTCTTCTCTGCAATTATTTCCATTCCAAAGACTCTGGAGGTGATGTCAAGCCTCTGTACCAGCTGTTCAAGTTCTTGTTCCTCTCCAGCCAATCCATCAATACAGATAATGGTGAGGTCGTCAACCATCGCTTCTCCTCCTCTATTAAGCAATTCTGCGGGTGGGTATTTTGTCCACTCCGACTGACTTCCCTTTCTTCAGCGATTGCACTGCTGTCTCAACTTCTTCTTGGGAGAATTGGGAGGATTTCTTGTTCCTCTCGGTTCTGGGGACATGCTAGAACTGATGGGCCTCCGTTTGGTGTGTGGTTGTAAAGGTCAGAGCAGTACTCTGACACATATATCCAAGACTTCTTGTTCTTCTGCAAGGCATATGCCAGACTCGCTTTTAATAGTGGAGACCGTGGGCTGTTTAACACTTGTCAGCCTCTTCACAGTCTGGTAGGCCTTCTTGCTGTTGTTCTTATTCAGACTGTTGTCTGTTACCTGGCATTGATCTTCTATCCAGTTCTCCTTTGCTGTGCGCATGTTTTTTCGGATGTCATTGTTGATTTTCCGGTAGGCACCAGCTCCTTGTGAGGTGTGATGAAAAGAGAAGTGAAAACCCGGTCATGGTTTTATAGCCTGTGCACACATGTACTCCATTGCTCGGACAATCCTGGCGCTGAAGTCCTAACGGATGAGTGAAAAATACAAAAACACACCCAGAACGCACTATGTCCTATTTCCACCATGGTCGTTCAGGATCCCTCAGTTGTCTGACTGAGGCGTTAGTCTGTGCGCATCAAACAGCACGTTGACGGTTTTTTTGCAGCTTGATTTATATCCTGTTCTGGACCAGATCCTTGAGCATTTATCTGAGGTGGAAGAAATGCCTGCATAAGTTCATATTCAACATTAACCACTGTAATTCCGACCATGCATGCTTGCCTTCACCAATGATACTAAACTACTATAGTTCTTACTGCGCTTGTTAACTCGAATCGCTGATTTACTGACCTCTTGGTAAAGGCTATTGTCTCCAGTCATATAGCGAACACCGGTCACGTAAATCGTCGGCCCGGGCAGTTTCCGTTTGTCCGGAAACGGAGGAAGGTAGGAAGCCACGCGGTTAAAGGAAAAAGACAATCTTGTGCTTTTATTCTTCTTTCAGTTTTGTAAGGATGAACAAAGCTGATCTCGACTACATAAATTCATTTCACAGTACTCAATAGTGGAAGACAAACAAAAAAAATGGAAGTGAAAACATACTTGTTCTAAGGTGAACTTAAATAATAAATTACGGAATATCATTTTTTTGCCCTGATTATGTATAAATACATAATAATAACATATTAGACTATTAGAGAAAGTATCTATACTTTTTTCCCAGTTATCAAAGTTTTGAATTAGCATATTTATATGGTAAAAGGTTAAAACGGTACCTCATTCTGGGTTGTTTTTTTTTTTTTAGCCATGACACAAGATTGGAATAGCCTAAAAGAAACTGACATGCCATGCTTCATGACAACAGCTGTAGACAAAGTAGCGAAAACTATGCGTCAGCATCCCCATGTTGATGCCATGATGAAGATGATGGTGATGATGATGATGATGATGATGATGATGATGATGATGATGATGATGATGATGATGATGAAAATGATGATAAGAAACAGACAGCAGAAAGTTGTTAACTTTGTAGCCCATATACTATGGAAGACAAGAATTAAGAAAGATAACGAACAGAAAAACAAGCAATCAAACAAACAACAACCTGTGCATTGAACACATAAAGATTATACAGATATTCCAAAATAACATTGAAAGTTGTCTTAATCACTCGCCAAGAAAATGACAAGGCTTTCCATAAACAACTCTTTTATATTATGACTCCTAAAAAGAAAGTAAGAAATAATCAAGGAACAGAAAACACTAAGCTTAACACATTGATTCAGACTATAATCGGACCATGCGCCTGTCAGAAGTAGACAGTTTTATCCATCAAAGTTAATTCCCGACTTTGTCTTACTTCTCGTCCAACAGATGCTATCACAGCATCTTCGCTCTTTCCTAGACGTATCGGTATTCCCAAGCCATTTCCAACGCGAAAGCTTAGTCTCCTGTCTGATCTCACTCGCTATTGTTGAAGAAGAGGAAGTAGAAGATGAAATGAAGAAATCAACGACGACGACGGTGGTGAAGAAGAAGAAGAAGAAGAAGAAGAAGTAGAAGAAGAATTCTACAAGAAGAAGAAGAAGACTGAGGATGAGGAGGAGGAGAATGAGAAGGTGGAGAAGAAGAGGAGGAGGAGGGGGAGAAGGAGAATGTTACCCGTTCAATGTCTTGTCAATCATACTCAACACGTTCGCGGGTGAAATTCGGGTCACCTCCTCAGCGAGAACGAAGATTTAAATGAACCCAGAAGGGATATTATAATAAATTAATAATACTGGACGCTATATAAATGCTTATCTCTTAAATCATGCTCAAAATTCGGCGATCTGTATACAAATACAAGCTCACATGTGACACGCACCCTTAGTCTTAAAACACAACAACAACACATCAACCATTCAAATAGAATCGAGGGAAGCAGACAGAACTAGCAATAGTCACTGAAGTTTAACACATCAATAGGCTCTATAAAACATTTACGCAAACACAAGACATTTTGTAGAGAATCGGAAAGAAGTAAAGAGCACAGATATTTATGGTTTTATGAGGAATAAGAGGTTCAAAAACGCAAAGATGTTTAAGCGGAATGGTTTCCCCGAGGAATTAAGAACAGAGCTTGAATATCCAGACAGTGTCCCAGGCGCGGCTTACCAAACAAAAGCCCAGACCAATACTTGTCATTTAGGGAGACCGGTACTCACCGTGGAGACAATCCTGTGTATGATAAATGTCTTTTAGAACCCATCTATGACCCTAGCATCTCCCGTTTTCATAACTCCTTAACTATGAGCAGGCACCACAACGTTTTTCACCATCTCCGCGTCCGGACCTTAAACCATCGACATAAACGACAACAAGTTCAGAGTCCAAATAGAAGGAAATATGCTTCAGGTTTTTTTCTCAAATAAGCGGTTTAAAACATGTTATAATCAAATTATCAGTTCCCGTTAAAAAACGTTTTGGCTTTGCATCCTTTAAATTTTTATTTTTATTTTTAGTTAAGTCTCATCCTTTCGGTAGAAACAGTTAACTAAATAACTAGCTGACAGGTTGCCAAAAGTTATCCATAAAATTGTTAATAGATGTATTCATATCGATTTACGAGTTTTGAACATTTTTCTAACCCATTGAGACACAATAAGCACGGCATCCGGAGAGAAACGCCGCAAAAGACGAAGGTATATAACCAGTCGAATCAACTACTCTTAAATTTGACATTACTCTTAATCCCACCCACAATGCACTGAGATAACTACCAAACTGTGTCATGCAGTAAGATGTTTACGTTTGTCCTACCTATCCTTAGCCGGAACAGCAGTGATATATGTTTATGTTTGTCCTATCCTTAGTCGGAATTGCAGAGAGATGGTCAATACTCCCAGCCAGGTTAAAGGGACTCACTTTGACCACGCTCTCCTCGACAGATCCATTTAACGTTCACAGTGAGTGTTTCCCCACTGAAATATATATAAAAAAAGCTTAGAACAAAAAACTCATTCTTTCGAAAGTATAGTTATTTTTTAAATCAATAATTTCGTAGGTTTTTTTGCCTAATAATAGCAACCGCTAGCCAACTTGTCTAAGCTAACAAAATAGCATCTCTCAAAGCCGGTAAGAGGCAGAGCTTATTCACACTTTTCTGCTATCCTATGCACCAACGGGAATCCCCTCTATGAAAAATACTTCCGTTTTTTTTTCTCCGCGTGTTTTAGTGAGTTATTTCCAAATATTCAAGAATAATAACATGTGTCACTGGCCACCTGTATCGTACCCTCACATATTTTTATTTTTTTTTGCTGCAGTTTATTATCCCTTTCTATCGCCAGTGGCGCGCCTAAACCCTACCTACCTAACATTATTTGTGAATTTTTGAAAAATATTAGGAAAAACATAACGCCCAGATGCTGGCTCGAACCCACACCTGTCAGGCGCCATTGGTTTCTGGCTTGTGGACAAGGCAAGTTAGTCCCGCCTTAGCCCACTTGGCCACAACGCTCGCATAAACATAGTCAGTTACTTCGTGTTTTGTGAAGGTTGCGACGGCGAAGCTATGGAAAATTACAAGAGTTTTCAGGTCCTGTTTCACTTTCTGTCGATGATCGACGCACCTCCGAAGTCGCCACAAATACAGGCCTCTACGATTGTTTTTTGCATTCTTTCACTGAGCATGTACTTCCTCCACCGTTTTTATACTTATCCCACTCATTTTCGGGCTCTAACAATCGTCGTTTTCGGCAATTTGCCATATTTAAAAGTCACGCATCAAGCTTTGATAAAAGCAAAACAAGCAAAACCGGAACTTGGTTTCATATAACCTCGTTTTAATTTATAATGGCGATACCCACGAGTTTTTATGAGAGGTGCCGGAAAGTTGTGAATATAAAAAAAGTTTTAAATTTTTTTGTTTTAGGTTGATACAATAGACCCTACCCTATCCCAAACACCAAAGACGCACTCTAGAATCTGTGTGGTTCATTCAGAAATAGGATCAATGATCAAACGGCTATAGTACTGGTAGTACCGTTAAACAAAACAGGGGAAATCACTCCTTGTCACAACAGAAATGGAAAATGAAAACTTTAGCGGTTGGTTTGAGCAAACGAAAGCCCACTTTATTATTGTTTAATATAAATAAATAACAATGCGAAATTAAAGATAAAACCCTTTTCCGCGATCGCTAAAAGTAAACAAAGACTTCAAATGAGGACCCTTTAAGGTTTGAGCGTCCTGCGATCAAACCCTCGACCTATGAGACCGCCTGGTGAATTCGGCTGAGAATAGGACAAACATACAGACTCCAATATGACTTATTCCACTCTCAGCTCTAACACTGTGTATTGCCTGGAGTTCAGGAGCTACCTCACATAGGACGTTTGGGTCGAGAAAAAGGACTGGGTGATGTCCCTTGAGTTATTAGGAATGGAAGCTTGCGGCATTAGCTATGCAAGCATAAAAATAAGTGTCGGTCTTTGTTTATACCTACTTCATGATCATATACTGAGACAATTTTGCTATCTTCTGCTAGCCCTTTCTTTACGAAGAAAACAATTAATAATAATAATAATAATAATAATAATAATAATAATAATAATAATAATAATAATAATAATAATAATAATAATAATAATAACAATAATAATAATAATAATAATAATAATAATAAGAAGAAGAAGAAGAAGAAGAAGAAGAAGAAGAAGAACAAGAACAAGAAGAAAGAAGAAAGAAAGAAAGAAAGAAAGAAAGAAAGAAAGAAAGAAAGACATAACAAATCCTACGATGATCCCCTATGATCATCTATATAACATAAAGTCCAAAATGAAATAATTTTTATGATCACTCCAAAGTCCATAATGACATTCAAGCGCCTTCCTGAAGAGTAAACGCTAATCTTCTGTTTCTTATATACACAAGTCTCAGGGGACGCAGCCCAGAGGGGCACGATCGTTCATCATTATTATTGCTATATTGTGGACACAACCCACACAAGCCAATGTATGTAAAACGAGGCGATTATGAACTTGTATTCGAAGCTGAAATCAAGAGGAAAAAAGATGATTTTTGAGTTGTTTTTTTTTTTAATTTGACCACTAACAATCCCAGTCTAATACACTTTAATTATAAATATTTTAAACTGAAAGGTTACATCAGGGGAAAAAAATGCTACAACAATCATGATTGCTATCTCTCTATCTATCTAATCCTTCCGTTTATCAGAAAACATAAGGGATGTTGTCGGGGAGAGTTTTCGCCACTTCAGTCTGTTGCTGTCGTCAGTAGGCTTGACGTGTCCAGCGCCGTTCATGTTTTGACATCATCTGTCCAGTTCTTTCTTTCTTTGCCTGGACTCCTGGAAAGTGTGTAATTGTCAGCTATCTAGGCTACTAAAAACTCCTTCATAACCGCACAACTTAGCATAATGGGCAACGGGGTTAAAGGTCGTAAGACCGATGGCGAGCAAAGAATCGTTAAAGCTAACGAGAAAAGGCTAACAATATTTCCTTCACGAACCGTTGCTTGGAACCAAGATGAAGGTGTCGTCCGCAGCCTAAAAAGAGCTCTACGCGAGGCATTAAAAAAAAAATTGGAATAGTAGGCCTTATGGATCTATAGTTTTTGCCTGCGAACTGAAGCAGAAATACGTCCGCGAAGGAGAAGTTGCTAGTAAGAAGAGGAAGATGACGAGAAAAAAAAAACAACAACACACGTAGCCAAACACTGCCAGGTAAATTAACAATCTTTTGAACACCTTTGACAAGTAATGACAGGATGGAGAAAATGGCCAAAATGTGTGGAATACATTGGATATAACCTTCTCTACCATAATCGTCTAGGCACTCAATACAGATTTCATGGGCAGCTTTATCGTGTGTTCTTGTAGCTTATTTCTTTTCTAGATTTAATAATCCCGAGTTCAAGTTACCCTTGACCCCTTCCATCTTATTAACGTCTCTCTCTTCCTGTTCTGCTTTGTGCCACAGTATGCAGATGAAGGTGTGGAAGAAGACCGGATTACATCTCCACTGTAAGAGAGAAAATAAAGGGAGGAGGGATCTTCTTGAGAGATATCTATTCAACATTAGACTTGAGTAACAAGTTAAAGTAATAAAAAAACAACTGATGCGTACCTCTATCCTCTTACTCAGTCACTCATTCACGCGCGCGCGCGCACACACACACACGCATGCGCGTACACACACATCAATACAAAAATACACACAGACACTCCCCTTTCCCCTAACACACACATACAAATAAAACGCTACAGAGACATTTCATGCATTTGTATAGTGCAGCCATTGTGCTGAGAGTACCCCGAGGGTACTCCTTTGGTGATGGGATTCTGGAGAGAGGGACAAGAGAAATGGTTTTAGTCTCTCGTGTGCTGTAAGGAGGGTCTGAGGAGTCATGGTACTGCAGGACCATAGCCGACAAACACGGGAAGTAGAGTAATGGGACGGAAACACAGAATATCAGGCGACTGAGTCAATCCCCGACCACCACCACCACCATCATCAATTATCATCATCAATCATCATCATCAATCATCATCATCAATCATCATTATCATCATCATCATCATCATCATCATCATCATCATCATCATCATCATCATCATCATCGTCGTCGTCGTCGTCGTCGCTGTCGTAGACCTCTTCTCCTTCATTATTGTAAGGATGGCGTATGATCAAAAACAGCCGTGCTTTACGCCCTAATTCCTCAGCTAAAATAAAACATAAATGATGTAAATAATGAATAGGTTAGCTTACATATAGCGCGGTATACATCCAGGCCTTGCAAAAACCATCCTGCAAGGCACGGTGCAAGGAAGCAGGAGAAGAGGGAGACAGAAAAAGAGGTGGGAGGATAACATTCGAGAATGGACTGGCTTGACACTGAACGAAGCCATGAGGAGTGCTGTGGACAGAGAAAGATGGAATACGCTAGTTAAAGAATCATCTGTGGTGCCCCAACGACCTTTGAGTTACAGGATAGGATAGGATAGTATATACAATTTTTGAACCTCTTCACATCCTTCTTCTTCCTCCTCCTCCTTCTATTTATCCTTCTTCTTCTTCTTTTTATCCTTCTTCTTCTTCTTCTTCTTCTTCTTCTTCTTCTTCTTCTTCTTCTTCTTCTTCTATCATGTCTGCTCAGTTTTAACCGCAATATTGAACCATCGCTGTACTATATACGCCCTACTTAGCTCCTCTATGTCCTTGGAGCAAACTCGGGACAGTCTCTGATACTGTGAGAGTGATTGTATCGTCGAGACAAGTCGACAGCAAAAAATGGAGTTTTTACATACAAAGCTGTAAAGTGACACAGAGCATGAACATTCAATGGAATCTATTTGAAACGTTAGTGGGCTGGAAAGAATGGACAAGACATTGTCAGGAAGAAAGACCCATAGTCTAGAGCGAACGATCAAGGTAGCAAGAACTTAAGGAATGAAGGAAGTAAGAGAGATTGAAAGAAATAAAAGCACGAAAACAAAATAAATAAAAAAAAAAAAAGAACACAGAGAAAAAGAGATAGATAGTTTGTTAGTCATTGTTTATAGGGACCAGATAGATAAATAGATAGCTTGTTAGTCATTGTTTATAGGGTCCAGATAGATAGATAGTTTGTTAGTCATTGTTTATAGGGTTATTTAGTTAGTTATTCATTGCTTACAGGGTCCAGCGAACTGCAAAGAGCCGAATCAGGACCACAAAATCAAGACCACAACTTCGCTGAAAGAGGACTCACACCTGATCCATATAAAATATATGCCGAAACAACCCTAATGGTAACACCGAAGGCACTCCACCAGCCGGTCACTTTACAAAAAAGGAATCCCACGCAGGGGACGCTGAGGCTATACTCTAATTTATCGACCCCCCCCCCCCTTTACAAAACCAAAATAGAATACACACATCTTTATAAAATATCAACCAAACACACACATAGAAAATGCCTACATTGCCAAATAATAACATCATAGGAAGCCCTAATGACCATTTGGCAGAAAGCGTCCAATATTCCCAAGCTGATCCAACAGACCTCACATACAAATGAGAAGTTTTGTCTCGGAAGAGTTTTCAAGAAAAAAGGTAGGTGACTGGTCTAGCGAAGAAGAAGATAGTATAGCAGATTGATAGAACAGAATAGGAATGAGAAAGAACAAAGGAGAATGACAGTGACAGTGGGAATTTAAAGCACTAAATTTCCAGCAAGTGGAGATACTATTTATACAGAAACACCAGATACCCCCCCCCCCTCTTTGTGGGTGGAGGGTGTTTATAGGGTCCAGATAGATAGATAGATAGTTTCTTAGTCATTGTTTATAGGATCCAGATAGATAGATAGATTGTTAGTTATTGTTTATAGGGTCCAGATAGTTGGCTAGTCATTATTTATAAGGTCCAGATAGATAAATAGTTTGTTAGTCATTGTTTATAAGGTCCAGATAGATAAATAGTTTGTTAGTCACTGTTTATAGGGTCAAGATAGATAAATAGTTTGTTAGTCATTGTTTATAGGATCCAGATAGACAGATAGATAGATTGTTAGTTATTGTTTATAGGGTCCAGATAGTTGGCTAGTCATTATTTATAGGGTCCAGATAGATAGTTTGCTAGTCATTATTTATAGCGTCCAGATAGATCGATCGAGAGATAGATAGATAGATAGATAGATAGATAGATAGATAGATAGATAGATAGATAGATAGATAGATAGATAGATAGAGAGATAGATAGATAGATAAGGGAAACAAACGATGAAAGCAAACAAGATTTTTTTTAAAAAAGGAAAGGAAGAAAAAAAAAGAGGTAAACTTCTGCGGTAGAGCACATGTGACGGCACGATTGGCTCGCCACTGTAACCTAAGTAATGTACCTTTGAAGTTTGGCTAAAATCCTTTATCTAGTTGTTTTTTTTTTAAAGCTATAGCGTGCGACCGACCGAACGACCGACCGACGGACTGATTGACAGACTGACAGACCGATAGACAGCCAGACATTTGGCTAGTTTTGATTTTTGACTATTTTCAAAAAATTTTTGAAAATGCAACAACAAAAATAACAAATTAAAAAAATTTAAAATAAATAAATACATTAAGTTTGTTAAATAAAAGAAATAAATCGCTAAATAAAATTTATCATAGAAGCAGACGGGTAGACGAACGCACGAACAACGGCGAATCCATCGTCAGTACCTGATGTGATACAGCATAAAAGAAAGAATATGAATGAGAGAGAACAAAATTAAGCAGGCCCGAAACGCCTTCGGCATGTACTATTTCCGAATAAAGTAACATGTGCAGGACGTGATGCACGCCAAAAATGACATCAGGGCACTAATCCTAGACTGGAAAAATCCAGAATGTCAACATAGATTACGTGCTGCAGTGTTCGTGACACAGTCACAATTATTTTGTTGGCGGGCCAAAAATGAAGATAGGATTCACAGTGTATGAATGAATGAAGAGGAAGACGATGTGATGCAAAATGAGACAGTGGGGAGAGGGGGAGATAAGTGAGATGGAGTGAGATGGAGTGAGGAAGGGAGGAGAGAGAGAGTAGAGTGAAAGAATGAGAGCTTGGCCGGATACAGGGGGGTTAGAAGGGTTACCTGGGTTCCGAAACCCCCCCTCCAAACTAAAAAAAAAAAAAAAAAAAAAAAAAGATTTTTTTGGTTCAGATTGCACCATTTTACATCCTTGAAAAAAAAAAAATTTCAGATCTCCCAAGAAGGCTCGGCGCTTCGCGCCTTCGCTGAATCTGTAACCCGCCCCCCCCTCCCCTCCCCCTCGACTTTTCCCAGGTCCGGCCCTGGAGAGAGAGAGAGAGAGAGAGAGAGAGGAAGAGGGGCGCTACCACACTACTACTACCGCCACCACTATTATTACTACTACCAAAGAACGTACAGCTTCACGTGAAGCTGTACGTTCTTTGCTACTACCACTGCTACTTCTTTTGCTGGTGCTGCTACTAGTCCTAGTACTAGTTCTCGATACAGCGCAGCTGCTCCTTTGCTAATGAAACATAACGTTCGTACATAAGGAACTACACCCCAGTTAACTTCATTGGGGGAACAACAAGCTCGGTTTATCTACAGCTGCTTATCGCGCGTCTCTCTCAAAATTATATTATTAAGGTAATTCGCCATTCAAGCAACTGCACCAGATTACCTGCTTTACAAGATGATGATGATGATGATGATGATGATGATGATGATAATGATGATGATAATGATGATGATGATGATGATGACGATGTCAATTATTATTTTTATTATTATTATTATTATTGTTGTTGGTGTTGTTGTTGTTGTTATCATTATTATTATTATTATTATTATTATTATTATTATTATTATTATTATTATTATTATTATTATTATTATTATTCCATTTGACATGAACAAGATAGACGCTGTCCTTGTTATCTTTGCGATTTTAATCGAAAAACATTCCTGCTCTGTCCTATCACTCTGCTATACTATCTTCTTCTTCGCTAGATCAATGACCTACCTTTTTTCTTGAAAACTCTTCCTGGACAAGACTCCTTGTTTGTGTATGAGGTCTGTTGGATCAGCTTGGGAGTGTTGGACGCTTTCTGCCGGGTGGTCACTAGGGCTTCCTATGATGTTATTATTTAGCAATATAGGCATTTTATATGTATATGTTTTGTTGATAATTTATAATGATGTTTGTATTCTATTTTGTTTTTGTAACCGGGGGTTCGAGTAGTTGGGGTAAAGCCTCAGCCGTCCCCTGCGTGGGATGTCTTTATTGTAAAGTGACTGGCCGGTGGAGGGCATTCAATTTTCCCACTAGGGTTGTTTCAGCAGATCTTTTATGCGGATCGGGGGTTGTCCGGTCCTGATTTGCCTCGGAAGAGTCCGCTGGACCTAAAGCAACAATAAATCAATCAATCAATCGAAAAACAAAACAAATAAGTGCTGGACCCTGACAGTTGCAAGGTCCCTCGCATGCACACGCGCACACACACACGCACACACACACACACACGCACACACACACATTCTGTATTTTAGACAATAAAGAAGAAGAAAAAGGAGGAAAAATTGGAGAAGAAGGAGGAAGAGGATTATGGATAAATAATCCCCACACTTTAAAGATCATGACACTCATGTCCTAGGCGGGTGAGTGCCAGTTATAAATACGACAATGAAGGCATTAGACAATGCGCATAAGAATGCAAGTTGGTGCCTTCGTTACGGTAATTACGTCATTCGATTTGCAGAAGTTTGTTTTTACCTTGGAGGGACAGGTAAAGTCTAAGCACATACAAACTTCAAACCAAATCCTTCCAGTAGTTTGGGAGAGAATAAGATTAGAAATAAACACAATAAATTATGATGTCATCATGATGACGTCAACCGATATGCATTTTTTTGGGGGGTGGTCATCTGGTAAATGAACTTTTTTTTAAAACCAAATATAAAGTTTGAAAGAAATCCGTCCTTTAGTTTCACAGAAAAGTGCACAAAATAAATAATTAAATGAAAAAAATATATATTACGTCACCACGATGACGTCACTCGATATACATAGGCTTTGATTAAGGTTCAACGCCTCTGTACACTCTCATTACATACAAAGTTTAAAGGAAATGTAAAAATAATTAAAATTATTACTTCATTATGATTGTAATTACATCACTCGATGTGCATAAGTTTGGTTATACGTTTGAGGCATAGGTAAAGTCTAAGTATATACCAAACTTGAACCAAATTCCTTCAGTAGTTTGGGAGAAAAATAGGATTAGGGACCAAAAAAAAAAAAGATGTCACCGTGATGACGTCACACGATAACGTCACTCAATATACAATAGTTTTGTTTAAGTCTGAAGGCATCTATCTGTACACTCTAATTACATACTAAGTTTAAAAAAAATTCATTAAAACGTTCTTAAAAAATTGACGTTACGATAATTACTTCACTAGATTTGCATAAGTTTGGTTTTACCTTGGAGGCACAGGTAAAGTCTAAGAACATATCAAATTTGAACCAAATCTCTCTAGTAGTTCGGGAGAAAATAGGTTTAGAAAAAAAACTCAACAAATTATGACGTCACCATGACGACGTCACCCGATATGAATTTGTTTTTGCCATCTGGTAGAGTTCATTATTTCGTAACTAATTACTACGTTTCACAAAAATCCGCTTATTAGTTTCAGAGAAAAGTGCGCAAATGTTACCTCCGGACGGACGCCGACAGCCCGGCCGGACGGACAAAGCCAAAAACAATAATTCCAGAGCTTTACAGCTCGAGAACTAAAAATCTTTTTAGTTCAATTAGTATCAAGCAACAGCCCTCTACCTGTTTTCTCCTGCAGGGGCCTACTAAGTTGCAACCGAACTCCCAATTCTTACAACAATGACATAAACTAACATTAATAATACTATAAGCAACGTATGTGTAGTAAACGGAATAGAATAGCTTTAAAAACAAAAAGTTTACATATATTTTCACGTGCTATTTCCTCCACCCCTTCCCCCTCGCCCCCCCCCTCCCCCATTCACATTTTTATTATGCGTAGTAAATAAATCCATTTGAAAAAGTTTCAACATCTACCCTACTATAAAGCTGACATTATGAGAAGTATCTTTTGAGTACCAGCATAACCAGCAACACATATATTAACAAATATAACAATGAACATTATAGCAATGAACAAAGACAGAAGCGGCATTTAAGCTATATTTTACATAAAACGAACTTGAAGAATTTCCTGAAAAGCGCCATAATATTGTAACTGAAGGTTACATACCACTGCCTTTATTACAAACGCTTGTACTGGCAGCATATTGCATTGCCACATCCTGGATAGCCGCGCTTGGTATAGTTCTTTATTATTCCCTAAGTCCCGTATGATGGATGTTCGATTCCAATGTCAACTCTCCCCCAGCCGCAGCAGTCATTCAAGCGTGAAATTTTGTTCCGTGGTTAGCGTTTCTTTGGTCTGACGTAATGGATGCACTCAGCCGCAAACAGGACAGGCTCTGGCAAAATCCAGTTGAAAATCAATAATAACGTTGGTTCCTATGGTCTTCGCCAATTCGCACCGTATAAGCGTCTTATTTGGAGGAGTTATATAGGTCTCTATGTTCGTTGAAGGTTTTACAACTATTTGTGTCTAAGTAATAAGATTTGAGCAGTCAGATGCATGCATTGTCTGCATTCAGATATTAATGAATTGGTATTCAGTCTAATAAACAAGTAACAGCAAGACAGAGGAAGAGGAGGAAAAGGAGTAGAAGGGTAGGAGGAAGAGAAGAAGAAGAAGAAGAAGAAGAAGATTGATTGATTGATTGATTAATTGTTGCTTTAGGTCCAGCGGACTCTTCCGAGCCAAATCAGGACCGGACAACCCCTGATCCGCATAAAAGATCTGCTGAAACAACCCTAGTGGGAAAACTGAATGCCCTCCACCGGCCAGTCACTTTACAATAAAGACATCCCACGCAGGGGACGGCTGTATGTCCCCAACTACTCCAACCCCCGGTTACAAAAACAAAATAGAATACAAACATCATTATAAATTATCAACAAAACACATACATATAAAATGCCTATATTGCTAAATAATAACATCATAGGAAGCCCTAGTGACCACCCGGCAGAAAGCGTCCAATACTCCCAAGCTGATCCAACAGACCTCATACACAAACAAGGAGTCTTGTCCAGGAAGAGTTTTCAAGAAAAAAGGTAGGTCATTGATCTAGCGAAGAAGAAGATAGTATAGCAGAGTGATAGGACAGAGCAGGAATGGGAAAGAGCAAATGAGGAAGACAGCGACAGTGGGAATTTAAAGCACTAAATTTCCAGAAAGTGGGGATACTATTTATAATGAAACCCCCGGCACTCCAACGGGGGTACTGTTGCCGCAGTGAATCGGTCATGCCTATAAAGGAAAGACAGGTTTTCAACTGGGGCTTTCACTTTTCCTTTAATAGGTTAGAACAATCTACAGTGGCAAGATTGCTCATGACCCCAAGAAGAAGAAGAAGAAGAAGAAGAAGAAGAAGAAGAACAACAACAACAACAACAACAACAACAACAACAACAACAACAATCTAATAACTATAACAACAAGAAATCCTTAGAGTAATTCTTCCCATAACTAATTCATAAAAAAAATGTCAAATCAATAAAACAGTTGATCATGAACTGACCCAAAAGACAAGGCAAATTCCTCGATTCGACATTTTGTAAGTTTCTTGATACAACCAATAACATGAAGACTCCAATAACAAGTTGGCTTCAAATTTTCAATCTCCACTTCAGTCACACATGTTGTTATCAGTCTGGTCCGTTTTTAAAAACTCCATGCCACCCACATCGATGTTTGTCTATACGTCTACCGACACAGATGTTCGTCTTCTAAATGATAAGAGAACATTTGTCACCGAATGAGAAACCTCCAAGCACGGAACATGTCAAAAATGTGACAATTTAAAGAGCTTCAAATACTGGAGTTTCCATTTCTGGTAAAGGAACTCCTTTCTCTCGAGAGGATCGATATCGTCGGCTCGGTCACCATGATACAGTGGAGAGCGTGCCTTGGCATACTGAGTTCACTCAACTTGAATTTTGGGCAAACAGTTTAACTCTCCGCAAAATCCAATCCATCCATACTTGGCCCTGTTCCCCGTTTAACTCGGAACTGGGGCCGTGTACTCTTCTCTCCGTCTCCCTATACTGTCCATCTTTGTAACATCTCTCTCTCTCTCTCTCCCTCTCTCTCTCTCTCTCTCTCTCTCTCTCTCTCTCTCTCTCTCTCTCCCTCCAAAATCTTTTATCTCCTTCCTGGATTTCAAATTTCTACCCCTCCCCCCCTCTTTGTAAGCCTCCATTTCCACCCATCCATGTATCACACTTATCCCCCGTTTCTCTGATGTTATTCTAAACTCTTCCTTAAAAAAAAATAATACTCCATCCCCAGGTATTGAATCCCTCCTCTTTCTTTGACTTTCCAGTCTACACTCCTCTCCGTCCCAAACCCGATTGACTATTCCACATTTGATCTCAATGTCAATAAATAAAAGCCACTTCCTTGAACTTATCCGTACTCAGGGACTTCTACCCTCATCCCTCTCTCTGACTTATCGAAACTACCCATTGCACATAGCTACGATCGAAAGAAAGTATACTCCAGCAGGCCAAAGTATGTCCCTTGTCCCTTGAAGGGATACTTTGGCGAGGTTAGCAGCCTGCTCAGTTACAGTGTCGGTGAAAGACTAGAAACGGAAAAGTAAGTTTCGTCTCTTCTAGGCGACGAATTAGGTCACGCTGTATTTGTTTCTAGGTCAACTGTCTTTTACCAACCGTTTGAGAATCTTTTCGAACCGTTTATTGACGCCGGATAGTGTCCTCACTTGGTTTCATACAATTAAAGAATCCAAGAAGACAAATGGGTTTTTGGGACGGAAAAAGAGCATTTTTGTAGAGAAAAGGGTTAGGGCAAGGGCTAGGGCTAGATCTAGAACTAACCCTTACCCGAACCCTTGTAGCAATATTCCGCTCTTTCCGTCACTTTTAAACAGTACTGCGGTTCGCATTCGCGGCTAGCTGCGAGCCCAAAGTATACTTTGAAGGGATGGACAGGAGGGAATACTTTCATCTGCTGCTAGCGGGAGTTTTGGCGATACTTTCTACCGATCGCAGCAATGTGTATTACCTCCAAAACCCAGGGTCCTCTTCTTTCAAATTCGTCACCCTCACTTTTCCGCACCCATCACGTTTTTCTGGTTGATAAAGTTATCCACCAAAGTCATTCTTTCTGCTTCACAGCCAACAGAACGTGTCGTATGTGTTGCACTCTTTGTTTCGCTACAATGCTATATACAGAATCACCCTTGGCGCTATTTAAGCACATACCCACAAATGAATGTATCGATTTATATCAAAGCGGCACAGTTAAAAGAGGATATCTTTAGGCTTAATCTTCTTTTCTCAGTGGGGCAACACCAACTGTGAATTTGAAAAGGGTCTGTGACGCTAACATGTGTTACCCTTTAAATATACTGACTGTTCGCTTCACCAACTATTCCATAGTAACTAGGCACATTTTCAAATAGTTGGCTCAGTTCTCCTTGATCGAAAACACGAACATCACCTCGGTCTGTAACAAAGATGGAAGAACGCTTTAGTGTCATCCTTAAGGAAAAATCCGTTATAATAAGGATATCTCATCTATTTCTGACCAAGCGATTTCATTTATTATTCTGATCAAGATTGAAACCATTTGATTATTAGAAGAAAAAAAAAAAGGATCCAATTCACAAACATTTCTTCATTCAAAAAAAATATATATGACGTCCCAAAATAAACCCGACTGACGCAAATGCCTTACCCATGCAAAAAAAAAATAAAAAAAAAATAAAAAAAAAGAAAAGAAAAGAAAAGAAAGCTAAAATCACTAAGTGGACAACGAAGCTGTTTTGGAGAAGATTCTATTTCTGGTCCATTGTTTGCTGAGGTAAAAAAAAATAATTACACACACACACATACACACACACACGCACACACACACACCCACACATACAAACAAAGAGTTAATAAGTACTAATTGTTAGTCATTATATTTGATGCTTTTAACATTACTGAATTCTAATGTTATTTCAAAACATTAAACTTATGCATGCCAAATACATCATAATTGTGCGTGCCAGACAAATAAATGAAAATGTGCACCTTTATGATTGAAGTTTAGAAGTTTTCATTACCAACATGCCAAGTCAAATGTGTTCAAGACACTGCAACCGCCGTCACTTTGATTAAGTTTACTTTTCAACCCAATCTCTAGATATGCTCTGAGAGCCTTTCGCGACGCGCAAATGTATAACTCTTATGAGGATGTAGAAAGCAAACATGATTATCAGAACTGCATACACATATTAAGGCAGAAGCCAGAGTCTTTCGGGACATATGGATGCGCCAGGTCAGCGTAACAGAGATGATGGGGGAGGGACATTATTGGTATACGATGATGCTTTTTCTGCAAACCAATGTACTTGGTAGAATCTCACAGTGGTTTTCTGGGCTGTTTTCACAAAAGCTACCGTTATAACAATAGCTCAATGTCTTTGCAAGGAGTCACCGAGTCTGGCAAGGATTGTAGATGGGTAAAAATCAATAGAGGATGGTTCCAGAAAACATGATGACAACTGCTACTGAATGCAAATTATGTATGTGCGAGGAGCTGGAGAACCTTTTAGGGCAAAATCGATGGGGGGGATGTTTTGGCAAACTTCTCTTATTGCAAACCGACGTCTTTATTAGGAGCCACGGCGTCCTTTCTCTTTTAAAGGACTTGTTAATGTTCCCAAATCGATACAGGATGTTTTGACAACAAAGATTACTGCAATAGCTGCTGTACAAATGCCTAGATAAGAACAGTAGTAAAATTTAATGGAACAATTATACTAAATAAACATTCATTCAGAGGGAAAAATAAATAATTGGAATAATGATGATCAACGTGATAACTTCAGAAAAGTGATAACAATCAACACATTTGGAATAACTATGATAAACGAGATTACTGATATAACTGCATATCTAGGTTACATCTTTGTGGATCATGGAGAGCCTTTTATGGTTTGTAGATGGGCGAATATGAACAAAAGATATTTTGGGTAAACATTATTATTATGTTTAATATAGATGTCTTTTGTAGAGCCTGAACATCTTTCACGATTTACAGAGGGGTAAAAATCAAGAGAGATTTGTGTGTGTGGTAAGCAATCACAGCATACAAAAGTTCAAGGCAAGCCCAGCGCTTTCAGTAGCTCTTTGAGCTGAAAAGAGCGCTATATAAGGTCATTCACTTTTCGTTATAGAAGCTGAAGAAATCTGCGAGGCAGAATCTTCCACTTTATTTATAAGCGCCGAAGAAATCCTTAGGGTAGAATTCTTTACATACAGGAGCCGAAGGACTCCCCCTACCCATCTAAACCCCGTGTCCTCGCCCAACCTTTTAAGGTAAAATCGGTTGATTGATTGATTGATTGATTGTTGCTTTAGGTCCAGCGGACTCTTCCGAGCCAAATCAGGACCGGACAACCCCTGATCCGCATAAAAGATCTGCTGAAACAACCCTAGTGGGAAAATTGAATGCCCTCCACCGGCCAGTCACTTTACAATAAAGACATCCTACGCAGGGGACGGCTGAGGCTTTACCCCAACTACTCCAACCCCCGGTTACAAAAACAAAATAGAATACAAACATCATTATAAATTATCAACAAAACATATACATATAAAATGCCTATATTGCTAAATAATAACATCATAGGAAGCCCTAGTGACCACCCGGCAGAAAGCGTCCAACACTCCCAAGCTGATCCAACAGACCTCATACACAAACAAGGAGTCTTGTCCAGGAAGAGTTTTCAAGAAAAAGGTAGGTCATTGATCTAGCGAAGAAGAAGATAGTATAGCAGAGTGATAGGACAGAGCAGGAATGGGAAAGAGTAAATGAGGAAGACAGCGACAGTGGGAATTTAAAGCACTAAATTTCCAGAAAGTGGGGATACTATTTATACTGAAACCCCCGGCACCCCAACGGGGGTAGTAAAATCGGTGGAGGATGTTTTGGTGAACATGATTTCTACTGTAACGGTGAACCAACATTATATCGAAACACAAAAGATCGAAACGTCTGTAAATCGAAACGACATCTGATCGAAACGTCTGTAAATCGAAACGACATCTGATCGAAACGTCTGTAAATCCAACCGACATATGATCGAGACGTCTTAAAATGGAATCGTCAATATATCGAACCGATAATTGATCGAAGCGTCAATGCATCGAATGATGCAAATTTCGGATAGACAGCATATTAATTGGACAAAAAGTCAAAGTGTCATTTAATCGAACGCTTTCGATAGTTTGTCGTTTCAATATTTTTGTATATTTATCAAGCAATCGAGCGATAACAGATGAGTGAAACAAAGTATTAATATAAACTATTGATGAATTAACCTGAATACTATGAGGACTGTCATAATTGTGGAGGTTTTCTTCGCGTAGCCCGAGTATCCACATTATCCTGAAGCAGAAGAAGAAGGACTACTCATGGGTTTGAGAAAGTCTAATAGCTCTTGCTGGAAGATCTTTTATGGTACTTCAAGATGGAAATGGTTATAGGTCGGACACAAAAAGGCAAGCCTCTTCTGTTCTTAAACGGGCTGACATATATTCTGGATGTACATTATACATAAGCACAGACATACCTACACACAAATCTATTGTTTCTCGCACCACAAAAACATTAATTATATGAGACCAATTTGTTTTCGATATTTTGTCCATTCAATATTATTCGATATTCAATATTATTTTTCAAAAATTTGACGTTATATCTAATGTCTTTTCGATCATGTAACGTTCGATCGAGTGTCATATCGATCTTTTGTCATTCGATATTCCGTCTTTCGAGCCAGTGACTCTTTGACCATTATTTTGTCTGTTCGATATATTGACGGTTCGATTTTGAGACGTTTCAATCATGTGTCGGTTCGCTCTAAAGACGTTTCGATCATGTTTCGGTTCCATTTCAAGACGTTTCGATCATAATGTCGCTTCGATCTTTCGGTCTACATACGTTTCGAGCATATCCGATCAGCCGTTATTCGATCTTGGTCTTTCGATATAACGTCATACAACCACTGTTACAGCAAGAGCCGGAGGGCCTTGCAGGGTTCATAGATCAATGACGGGAAGAGCGCAATCAGATTTGCATACGATATATACCCGAGGCTCCCCAACAGTCCCCATCCTATTTTCCCAACCTGATGCAATCTGTGTATAGTAGGCGATCTTCACCACACTACAGACACTTGCACAGTGTAGACTTCATGTACACCATACAACGTGGCTGAACTTGATCAAGCTGAACTCCATTTCTAGTCTCAGCCCACTTTGATGAAGTATACCCGTTGACCACGCGGTGCGTACATAACTTAAGATACATAGCCGACCTGTCTATCAATTAAAAATAACATGAGTCTTAAAAAACCCAAACTAGGTCCATTTAAATAGCCAAAGCTTACATATTTTAGCGTCACAGATGCTTTTCAAGTTCACAATGAGTGTTACACCACAGGAAAACAATATGATTAAGAACACACACACCAATACACACACATACATACCCGCGCTAAGTCTTTTAAAAGTGTAGTGAAAGTAATTAATGTATAAGCCTAGTAATAGCCCCAAGGTTGATTCTAAAAATAGCACAGTTGTTTAATTTCAGAACAAAGAAGAGACGCCTAAAATTCAAAGCTTAGCGGTCGGCTTGAGCAACAATTGCCCATTATATCATCTTTAATGAGACAACAACGCAAAATGTCCCATTTAAACTCATTGTCACAAATATAAATAATACGTTCTTGATACTTTCGCCACGTTAAAGGGAAACAAATATAATGCAATGCCAAACAAAATGCAGCCTTAACAGTAATGCCTGAAAGTTTCTATCAGTACATCACTGTACTGTACAGGGTTCTCACGAGATCCTTTTTGTGTTCTGTTCCACTATATGCTATAGAAATTCCGACCACTCCATTTAAATCAAGTGATCCATTGTATGTGAGAGAGAGAGAGAGAGAGAGAGGGGGGGGGTAAAGCATATAACGTGGAGTGTTGGTGGAGAGGGGGATGGAGTGAGTGGGTATGTTGTGGGAAGGTGGTGAAGGGCCGTTGTAGGAAGCCAATATAGGATGGGGAAGAGGAAGTTTGATGAGAAACCAGTGTACTGAACAACTCAATGCAGAATCGCATCGGGAAAGAACAATTTTCAGAGGAAAACACCAACAGCACACACACTCACATACAGCCGAGGTTGCACAATATTATCATGACTTTCCCGAAACGCCACCTACGTTGTGCTGACAATGGGTCATATTTCGTCCCCATTTTTAAGTACTTTGAAGTGTTCGAACCTTACCTCCGTTGGGGTGCCGGGAGTTTCAGTATAAATAGTATCCCCACTTTCTGGAAATTTAGTGCTTTAAATTCCCACTATCGCTGTCTTTCTTATTTGCTCTTTCTCATTCCTGCTCTGTTCTATCAATCTGCTATACTATCTTCTTCTTCGCTAGACCAGTCACCTACCTTTTTTCTTGAAAACTCTTCCGGGACAAGACTCCTTATTTGTGTATGAGGTCTGTTGGATCACTTGGGAATATTGGACCCTTTCTGCCAGGTGGTCACTAGGGCTTCCTATGATGTTATTATTTAGCAATGTAGGAATTTTATATGTATGTGTTTTGTTGATAATTTATAATGATGTTTGTATTCTATTTTGTTTTTGTAAACGGGGGTTCGATAAATTAGAGTACAGCCTCAGCGTCCCCTGCGTGGGATGTCTTTATTGTAAAGTGACTGGCTGGTGGAGAGCTTTCAGTTTTACCACTAGGGTTGTTTCAGCAGATCTTTTATGCGGATCAGGGGTTGTCCGGTCCTGATTTGGCTCGGAAGAGTCCGCTGGACCTAAAGCAATAATGATGTAATGTAATGTAATGTTCGAACCTTAACCCTAACCCTAACCTTTTCCCAGCCCTAACCCTAACGGATCATTGTTCTGACGTCAAAACAAGTAGGCATGTAAATACAAGTTATGTAGATTTTCACTGAGTTGTCCAGATAACACTATGTAAACAAGGACACCCCCCCCCACACACACACTCACACACACACACCCACACATACACACACGCACACGCACACCCACCCTCACACACACACACACCAACCTCCATAACCAATTTCACCACTACCTTCACCCCGATACCTGTTTTGACCAACTATATTTAAACAGTTAGTGCACTAAAGTCCTGTCCTAATTGGAAGGTTTGTGGAGGTCCCGAAACTGGATTGTTTGTACAAAAGGTTCAGGAACCTAGGTTCGGGATCTGAGAACCTCGGAAAAAGGTTCGTGAACTTCCACGAACCTTCTAATTAAGACTGGCCATAACATGTCGCATTATAAATTCCAAGAAAACCCGAGAGTCCGAGCCCCACCGAGCATAGTTCCCTGAATATTATAGACGGGGGTGGGAAAAGACTGAACCTAACATGCAGTTTGATTCATCTCGCACTGCGTTGAAGCCACACTGCGTTGCTGAGACTGGCCGAGGCTTACGTTCGACTCAGCTACGCTGCGCGTGTTGAAGCTTCTTCCACTAAGCTCCATCGATTTAAACAGAAAGGAAAAATCATTCGTTTGCCTACCTTCTCTTGCTGTCTGCACAACCAATTCCAACCTAGTAGGTCTATCTATCTCACACAGATTCTGTATTCCAAACACATCCCGAACGAGACCAGAAATTGCGTTTCTTTCGGTCGTCTGCTACGAATTGCTTCGTCTGATGTTCGGCGCAATTTTGAAAGCTCGCGCTCGCGTGACTTTCCGATGTCCTTTCCAGTAAATACCTGTTAAGTCCCCTTGCTTTCTTTGAAACTGTGTGTCACACATAATCTCACATAGCATGTGCACAAGACAAATTTAAATGTTTTTCAATAAAGTTTTCCATTAATGAGAATAATCCAAACTGAGATTTTAAAATTGTTTTCCAAAATTATATTGTAATGATATGATTTATAACTGCATAATAATGTATTTTTTAAATTAAAAAAAAGGTTTTGAATCTCTGACTGGATTCTGCTGGTGTTTTTCCTCCCTGTTAAACGATCGTGCACGTTTGTTGCAACAGCAAAAAAAAAAAAATCAATAAATCAATAAATAAAAATAAATAAATCAAATAAAATAAAATAAAAACTGCAGTGCATTTGCTGCGGAGTGAGATATTGACCGACGGATCAAAAACTGATTACCCTGATTGATTTTAATATGTCTCACAATTTCTAAATGCATCAATAGACGTGACAGCGGACATTTTAACAGCAACGAGTCCCAACAGATCACCTTGACCATAAATATCTTCTTGTGATTTGTGTGTGCGTGGACACATGATTTACTTCTGAGCAACATTCCTTTTGTCCTTTTACAACGCAACATAATCTCCATGCAGGATCAAATGTACTACACAACCAACACTTTGCGTGTTATTTATTATTATTACTTTTGTGAGGGGTGGGACCCGTTGCATGTTGTTTGGAACTAAGCAATCTTCTTTTGCAATTAGAGATGGAGACAAGGAAAAAAACTTATTTGGCACCAATCAGGGTATACGTTACAAAACGTTGCGCCCTTTAAGACCAATCAAGTGCTGCGTTACAAAGGCATGCATGGTTGCAGAAACCGGAAAGTCGGTGCCAGTCACTTGGCTAAGCCCTGACACCCGGTGACAGCTTTAAGTGTTTCCGGGTCATTGTTTAAACTCATTTGCATAAGGGTCACAGGCAGGCCCCTTGTCATGGCCAGACCCAGGGCCGGAAATTGACTGTTATTAAAAGCCATTTGCCTTCCTTAGGGTCGCCACCGAGACAAGTCACAGAAAAAGAGAGAGAGGGAGAGAGAGAGAGAGAGAGAGGGGATGGGTGGGAGGAGGGAAGAAAGAGAGCTCCACCCCTCACACTCGCCGCAAAAAAGCAGATCGCGTTATGCACTATGTATGGAAACAGTTAACATGTATCGACAGAATGATTATCGTACAGTCCGCATGCAATAAATCTTCGAAAGAAGTTCTGTTTTATCGGATCGCGAACAAACAGAATAATACGTACATGCGTTCATCAAACCTAAGTCCTATATAAGACAAACATTGAGGATAAACTCCATGTACAGTACGACAGTACGAAGAGAAAGAAGAAACACATAAAGAGCAGTGAACACAGAACATAGCCTACATTGCGTGAATATAATTAATATGCGCCTAATTCTTCGTCATTCATTTTGTTATATCAAGAGAGAGGGAGGTAGGGAGAGATAGAGAGAAAGAGAGACAGACAGAGAGAGAGAGGGGGGAGGGATGGAGACAGTGAGTTAACCCATACAAAGATATCTGTTCACGATATGCGTGAATGCTTTTTTTTTCCCGCCCATCCTAATTCGTACTCCACCACCAAGCTATTGAACTCACCGCAACCATCCACATCATATACCCACAGAACAATACACAAACAAGCACACACACACACACACACACACACACACACACACACACACACACACACACCCACACACACGCGCGCAACATGCACACGACAACAGTAGTAAGCTCTTAATATTACATAAGCAATAATATTATAAAGGGCCTCAATGTCTTATAACAACATGAACGTTAAACGGACACACAGGGTATAAAAATAACAAGAAGAATATCACCAGAAAGATTTGTAACAGATGTTTATTAATGCACCTCAAATAAACCATCAGCTAAACGGAAACAATAAAATACAATAAAACCAAGCCCCCCTCCCTCTCTCTCTCCCCAAAAACAACACCCCCCCAAAAAAAAAAAAACGTTGGTTACAATAATACAATTCGAACACAACCACATGTGCAAATGAACCAATTTGAAGCAGAGAGCTGAACGTTCACCATTTTTAAAGAATGGCTACTGCAATATTTCTTGGGAAAACAAAACTCAATGCAGCAAATAAACGAACGACAGAGATAACTGTTGATTCTTCAAAAACAAACTCAAATCCCGATGTTCAAAACAACGGTGTAAAGCAAGAAGACCAGATTAGCACTGGCTTTAAGTTATATGAAATGTGCGCAAAGATACAATACACAAGTGCGTGGATTTCAAAGAAATGGCACACACAAAAAAGCGAATAACCTGATGCCTTTGCCAAAAGTGTATGGTAAACAAGTTAAAAGACCTAAATCTATGTACATTGATACTGATAATAAAATGTAAATAAATAAATAAATAAATTAAGGAAAGAAAGATGAAAATCTAAACTTAAACCTTAAACCCTTCGCAAATAATTATACAAATGCATATACAATATTTTCAGAATAGAATTACATAAGCTGCAAGCTCTCGTTAAACAAGAGGGTAACCACAGTGGTGAAGATGTCAACAAATAGCAGCATTTTGAACAGGAAGAAGAATAACAAGAATAACAAGAAAAAGAAGATAAGCCAAAGAAGAAGTAGTAGTAGTAGTAGTATAGAAGAAGAAAGCTGAGAAGAAGAGGGGAAAAAATACACAACCATCATCACGGCTTAAACCGTCCTTAAAAAATGCATCACACCATGGAATTAATTTAAGATCGAGTAAACGTTCAAATACAGCTATTCGCAACTTTCAAAATAGTTCGTTTGTAATCTTAACAGTGTCAAAAGGACAACTATTCTGTACAATGATAGGTAAATCTAAACAGCCATTACAGATCTTTTTAGAAGAATAATATAAAAATTTTTTTTTATATAGTTCACAACCGATGCAATAATTGTACCATGAACACAACCATTTTATAAAAGACGAATACGAAACAATTCAAACCATGGATAGTCTTCCAAAAATTAAGATCACAACCATGGAATTAACAATTACAATAAATTATTAAGGAATACATAAACCTTTGGGTAGATGATGTGTGCACCGAACCATGGAATGAGGATGACAATGTTGAATATGTAACAACATCAATGAATGTAATTTGCGTACAATTCGAAAGCAAACCAAAACAAAATCAAATGGAATGCGTAGATAGAAGTGAAAGACATTTAGTATAATTAGCGTAATATTACAACATACTTTGAGACACACACATTTTAATATCCCAAAAACCTGTCGTCGCAAATATTCTGTGTAACGATATTAAAATGAAAACAATAATTACGTAAATGTCCATGAATAAAAGAAAACAAAATATAGCGGGAGAGAAGGATGGAAGTGAGAGGGGTGGGGCAGGGTTGGGTGATGTGAAAGGAAGGAGGAGTAGGGGAGGGTTAGGGGTGGAAAGTTACAGTTCCATCAATGCATATGCCTGATCTGTAGAACCCCGTATACCACACACCCACACACACACCCACACCCATACCCTGATTATATGCCCCTCCATCATCCCACACCCCCCCCCTTTCTCATCCTCTCCTCCGCTGTGCTCCCACATCACCACCTCCACCAACACTATAAAATCCACACGTGCTCTGAAGTAAACTTACTCTTTCACTCTTAGAATGGACCAAAAAAATTGTTTTCCTTTAGTTCTTAACTTTGATATGGCTGTTCAATCACTCTTAAAGTTAAAATTAACTAAACACTCGACTCGATCATGATTTTCTTTTAAACATATACTGACCAAAAAAGAGAATACTTTCGGATTAGAACAGTTTTAAAATATGTAAAAATGAATCTGTATAAAAAACAACACACCATCCAACAGATTAAAAGTGTAAAAACAATGGATTTCACAACTAGTTTCTTGCATTCCTCTCTTCCCCCCCCCATCCCCCCTCTCCCCATCCCTCACGAAGTTTGACGTTATGACTCACGACTATAAGCAATCATCTTTTCGGATAGTAATGTTATGATATTTGTAGGATTAAAATTGCTTTTGCATGACAAAGATTCAAACAATTTTTGACTTTTCATTGCGCCTCTCTGCCAAGATACTTTATTATCCTTTAAGTTTAGTGGTTTATAAATGTAATAAGATAATAAGATAATAATTATCCTTTAAGTTTAGTGGTTTATAAATGTAATAAGATAATAAATAACAAAATCACTAGTTTTTTTAGTCGTTGAAAATCTGTCAACCAGTTCAGGTCTTCATCCTTATCAATATTAAAAAAAGATGATTATTTTTGTGAAATAAATATTTCACTTATTCTGAACATATCTATCATTCAAGAGGGTGAAACTCGGGTTGCCTTCTGAATGAAAGCCTGACAGCCGCAGCGCAGCTGCAATAAGTTCTATAGACACTGCTATATTAATTTGTACAGTACTTCTCCAAATGGTGATGGATATGAGCTTAACTACATATTAGTTTTGAAAGCTGTCTTGAATTAGTGATGCTCATGCGCATCATAACATTATCTACTGTTGTTTCTGGTACATTTCTATCAGAACACTAAATACTGTTGTTCCTTGTAAACTTCTCCATCTCCCCACCGTGAAGGGACAAAACCCCTGAAACAGACTTAATTTCAGTACTTACTGGTTGAGTAGAATACTTCAATCGATCCAATCCCATATACCATTTGCAGAGCGCACCCCCAGTTAGCTCCATGCCATGAAGGCATGATCAGGGCGCTGAAATTCATTGTATACACTTTCAAGACAGTGGATCTTATAGCTCAGTGGTCACAGCGCACGACTTGTGTGAGTGTGTCTTGGGCGACGTGGTTTCGAATCCTGACTTCAGCAAACTATTGTGTGATTGCTGGATATAACGGGCCAGCGGCTTGAGAAGCTCTTTGAGCTTGTAAGTGCGCTATATAAGAGAAATCTTTTTTCTTTCTTAATACTTTTCCATCTCCAAATGGCTGAATGGATATGAACTGAAAACAGTCAGTGTTTATTCTGGTTGAATTGGTGAATTTTAAATAGGCTTTCCAAAATCAACACATTTTATTATCCTTAGTGAAATTGTCCAGTAGGCGAATAAGTTAACCCCTGGCGAAATTCATTAGCGTACAAGACTATTTAAAATTCACCGTAGCCCCTATATTTGGTGTTGAGAATAACATTCTCCAAGTTGCAAGGGGATAGATAGTACTTTGCAAATTTCATAGGCATCCAATTAAAAAAAAGAAAGAAAGAAAATATTTTGCATAGCAAATTTCTCCATCTCAAGATACTGAAGGTGTTAGTGCTTATTGAACTGCTCCATTTTCAGTTGGGTTCTTTTAGCTCCTTCTTCGTCCCCATTTCTCTCCTGCGCTATTTTCAAATAGCTCCAAAAGGAACTTATCGTAGGATACAATTCTGCTCCCTGAAAACAGAAACAAACATTTCATGAATACTTTTTTTTTCACACAGTCGCACGATTACTAATTATTGACATACCCGTTATTAAAACCCTCAATCAACAACAGTATACATGCAAGCACAGAGAGAGAGAGAGAGAGAGAGAGAGAGAGAGAGAGAGAGAGAGACGGGCAAAAGTAAAGAAGGGACAGAACCCACCATCCAGCAATGCTACACTGGGAAAAGTAATCTCCCATTTATCAACTACAACAAAGATAACGTAGGCTTCCGATTTGAGAGAGAGAGAGAGAGAGAGAGAGAGAGAGAGAGAGAGAGAGAGAGAGAGAGAGAGAGAGAGAGAGAGAGAGAGAGAGAGAGAGAGAGAGAGAGAGAGAGAATAAAGAAAAAAAAAGACGCATTATGTATTTTCAGAAAGAAGAAAAAGAATCGTTTGTTGAGAAGGAAAGTGAATGAAAGTCTTAATCTAGTGAAAGAATACATAATATTCTGATTTGCTGATGCCTAAATACTTACAATAATTAATGTTTGTGTGCATGCAACTGAGCACCAAGAACAAATTATTAGTTGGAATTCACGCTTTACGAAATAAATAAATACAATAATAATAATAATAATAATAATAATAATAATAATAATAATAATAATAATAATAATAAT
>CM072514.1:58788736-58836236 GCA_036898135.1 Oncomelania hupensis | reverse complement strand
AAATGCCTATATTGCTAAATACTATCATCACAGGAAGCCCTAGTGACCACCCGGCAGAAAGCGTCCAACACTCCCAAGCTGATCCAACAGACCTCATACACAAACAAGGAGTCTTGTCCAGGAAGAGTTTTCAAGAAAAAAGGTAGGTCATTGATCTAGCGAAGAAGAAGATAGTATAGCAGAGTGATAGGACAGAGCAGGAATGGGAAAGAGTAAATGAGGAAGACAGCGACAGTAGTGGGAATTTAAAGCACTAAATTTCCAGAAAGTGGGGATACTATTTATACTGAAACCCCCGGCACTCCAACGGGGGAACTGTTGCCGCAGTGAATCTGTCATGCCTACAAAGGAAAGACAGGTTTTCAACTGGGGCTTTCACTTTTCCCTTTATAGGTTAGAACAATCTACAGTGGCAAGATTGCTCATGACCCCAAGGGGTTCCGTAGTATTTAACAGCAGTTCACAATTATGATTTTAGACTCGAAGATGGTGGGTTTGGGTTGGTGTGGGATTTGGGTGATGGAATGGATAAGGAATTCAGGATTTATTGCACACCAGGGAAAACATCAACTATTGAAAAAGATGTGTCTTTAGATGCCTCTTGAATAACTCTAGGCTTTCCACATCCTTTATAATCTGTTGGCAAAAGGTTGCCCGGCTTGGAGCAGCAGCGCAAAAACTGCATTTCTATTTGTGGATGTTCACTGTGGATTTGTGGATGTTCACAACCTTGTCTCTGCGGAGGACCGAAGTTACTTGGATGGGTTATGCAGGTGAACTACTTCTTGAAGGTAAAAAGGGTCTCTCATGTTCTTGACACATTTAAAGCACATTTAATGGGTTATCCTTTGTTTATTTATTCATTATTTATTTATTACAAGCAATTTGATATAGTGCTTATATCCACCAGCCCTATGTGCTTTTACAATGATACTACACTCAACAGACTCACAATGCAGCTTATAAGACATATTTTATTTTATAAAACCAAAAGCAAGCACACATGCACACACAAATACACCCACACGTACATACAAACACATACACACACATACAAACACTCCCCCCCCCCCACAAACACATACACACAAACGCGCGCACACAATGTTGTTTCAATGAAAGCCAGCACAGTTGTCTAAAGACTGGCATAATATGTTCACTTTTTCTTGTATGGTTAACGATTTTGGCAGCATGCAGTGTACATAAAATCAAAAGCCACGGTTCTTACTTTGGTAGAACAGTTTCTCTGCCACCGATGTCACCGGCTTCCGTTGTAAAGCCACCGCCACAGTATCACCAATATTGAGAGTGGCGTGGTAAATTCCTTCCGGCTGCAACAGAACAACACTAATATTATTTAGTTGGGAAAACATTAATTCTGGTCGGCAACGTGCAATAACAAATTGAGGGAAAAGTAAGAAAAAAAGAAGAGTTGGGATGAACAACAACAACAACAACAACAACAACAACAATAATAATAATAATAATAATAATAATAATAATAATAATAATAATAATAATAAAAAGGTAAAGGTAAAGGTAAAGGTAGTCCCATAGCCTTGTGGCCGTAGGGGAGCGTGATGTTGGAGATCACACTTATCTTGGGCCAGCGTAATGAGGGTGATGCCCAACTCTCTCCCTCGCTGCTTTACCTTCCCCACCCTCAAGAGAGTAGGTACTCAATCACAGTTGAGTCAACTGGGGGCGTTGTTGTTTGTCGCTTCACACCTTAGCGGTCACCCATCCAAGTGCTAACCGCACCGGACGGTGCTTCACTTTCGACACAGTAGCGAGTGCTCCAACCACTGCACTATCCGACAATAATAATAATAATAATAATAATAATAATAATAATGCAATAATAATAATAATAATACAATAATAATAATAATAATAATAATAATAATAATAATAATAATAATAATAATAATAATAATAATAATAATAATAATTATAATGCAATAATAATAATAATAATACAATAATAATAATAATAATAATAATAATAATAATAATAATAATAATAATAATAATAATAATAATAATAATAATAATAATAATATGGGGGAAGAGGAGCAGAAGAAGTAGAAGAAGAAGAAGAAGAAAGAAGTAGAAAAAGAAGAAGAAAGAAGAAGAAGAAGAAGAAGAAGAAGAAGATGATGATGATGATGATGATGATGATGATGGTGGTGGTGGTTGTGGTGGTGAAGGTACAAGGAAATAACAGCCAACTTAGGTATTTCAGACTAGGAAAGTTATATATGAGCAGAGAGGTGTATGACCTGTATTAGATCAATACATTCCACCACCTTTCACTTGTCTTATGGACTACTTGTCAACTGCTTTAAGATCCATTATTATTCGTACTTGGATTTTCAGCACGTTCTTTACACAATGTTGGTATTTTAACTGCTGATGTTGATGCTCAACATGCTATCGCTATGCTCCGTGCTACGGTACACGCTTAGTGCATCCAGATGGCAATGACATTATACATACACACACACACAAATACACACGCACAAACGCACACATATCCATAGTAAATTTTATGCCGAAGATTTTGAAAAAGCATTATTACATACTTCACCTACTGATAGAAATGAAATGTAAACATTGAAACCAAAAGTTGCACACTCACAAATAAACACATTGTGAGAAGCAATGAGATAAGAGGGAGAGAGAAATAAAGAGAGAGAGGGGGGAGGGGGGCAAAACGAGAGAGAGAGGGGGGAGGGAGAGAGAGGGGGAAGAGGAAAAGAGAGAGAGAGAGGGAGGGAGAGACAGACAGAGGCAGAGACATAGAGAAACAGACATACAAACAGAGACTAGGACCGAGGGTTGTGGTAATAGTGGTTGTTAGGATGTGGTAAAGAAGGGGAGATAACAAACCAGGTATAGAATTTCCCCTCCTTGCTGGACACACTCCACGGGCTTCTGCTTGGACGTCAGGTTGGGGTAGACCTGGTCATACCAGTCGGTGATTGTGTACCCATGATACACACCTGCATAATACAAAAGAAAACATATTTTCATGAGCTTGGCGGGAAACCTTTGCGAAAACAGAGTTATAGTTACTTTTTTTCTACACATATTATCAAGAATATTATAGGTAGGACTTGAATATATAGCGTTTCACCAGTTCATAGAGCTGCTCAAGGCGATGACTGAAAACAGAATCTAACTCAAGCCGTCCAAGCCGCCATCTCGCTGCTTGACTGCGTACTGTGTAACACCTCGAGCCTCAAGCAACTGAGAAATCCGAACATTGCAGACAGATTATTATCCAGTCCTACCACTGGATCCATACTCCAGCTCTTTCACTTTTCTGAGTGCTGACTGCAGTTTATGGTTAATGCATGCCACATAAATCATGTGGAGATTGGTTTATATTTCTGTTACAGAGTCAGTCCGCTGCTGTACACTAAAAAAACAAAACAACAACAATGCTTTAAACGTCGCCATCATTATTATTATCACCCTCGTCGTCATTGTCGTCGGCGTCATCGCATCGTCAGGCTTAACCTTTGTGGTCATTGCGATCATTGTTATTCCATCGCTATATGTTATTGGTCGATTCTTATTGTTTGTGTTTGGTTTGGCCGGTGATAACTTTTCCAATGTAGTCCTTTGGACGAATAACATTGTATGTCACTCTTTCCCTGCCAATCGACGATATATCGTCGATCTGAGCCGCCATGTTTGTGCCAATCGACGATATATCGTCGATTTCAGTATTCCGTTTCGTTCCGGTTTTTTGCGCAGTCCAATCCAAGTTTTATTTTAACCAAAGAGAGATAACTCTTTCTACTTTCGTCCCCGATCGACAGGCGCGTTTTTTCTTCAAATTGATTCGTTTTTAGAGTGTTTATTGTGCATTTTACTAAGCATAGTGATGGGCACAATCGACAGTGTGTCAAACTCTGTGCTAATAATCAATATAATTTCAAACTGTAAAGTGTATTTTGATCCTAAATAAATTTTCTTTCTGGTGTGTGAAGCTGATTCAGTGATTGGAATTATTCCTCCAGATTTGTTTTATCACTGTGGTATGTAGAAATATTTTTATTTTATTTTATCATTTCAAAAAGATCAACATGCTTTCAAAACACATATTTCAATAACATAATCAAATTAACATTTTTGTGGTTATTTTTTCTTATTCTTCACTCTTTTACCTTTACTTTGATATGAAATATGTCTATTTAACAACTATTATTGAAAGAACAGTAGCTTAAATGCCTAAGGTACTGAACTTTCTTTCCGGTGCCAGAGAAATGTCTGGCACAAACGTGGAAACATGCCTGGCAGGGAAAGAGTTTTCCAAATACACCGAAGTTTAAATAAAGCTATTAAAAAATCATAATTATTATTTTATTCCTAACTTTAAAAAGTATAGAAAAAATACAGTCCTAAGAAAACAAGATGGCAAACCATTTAAATGTATTTCCAGGCACTCACAAAACAGTGCCGAAATATAAGAATTGTCCAAAGTGTTCATTTCCTTGTTGGTGTTGTGACTGGACTTTAACCTAACGAACAAAATGAAAAACATGAAATGATAGGCCACTATCAGAACTATCTGCGAGCTAAAAATAATCCAAATCTTCTAAGCCTTAGATAAAGCGTGTAAAGAAAAATGTTAAAGCACAACGACAGTGATCTTTGATAAAGTACAAATAGGAATGACCTATAAAATGCTTAAGCCGATGCTAACCTATCCGCAAAGTAAAATTTCGGTTCAGTTATTTCTGAGATGAGGCAACGAGTGTGTTTTAAACAAAAAGGTGAAATTCGGAGCGACTGACCGACAACCGGACGATTTGAAATATCCTATCCTATCCCGTAACTCGGAGGTCGTAGGGGCACCACAGCTGATCGTTTAAACAGCGTACTCCATCTTTCTCTGTCCACAGCAACCATGATGGCTTCACTCAGTGTCAAACCAGTCCATTCTCGAATGTTGTCCTCCCACCTCTTTTTCGGTCTCCCTCTACTTCTACCTCCTTGCACTGTGCCTTGCAGAATGGTCTTTTGAAATATCCGCACACCCAAACTCAACAAAATCGCTTCCGTCATTTTCAACATATTGAACAAAACGAGTTTAGCAACAAAATGTCGCCACTGAACTTAGTCTTTGTGGTAGAGCAAAATATGATGGCACGAGAGATTGTGCCACTAACCTAGGTAATGTTCCTAGGAAGGTTAGTCATCATACGTGCTGTTGTTATTGAGAAAGGGTGTCCAACGGACCGACCGACAGACCGACATTTGGCTCGTTCTGATCCTCCCACCACCACCACCCATTCTCACTGTTGCAAAGTATTTCCAAAATAGTCTGGAAATACAAAACGGCTTTTCTTTTGAGAAAGATAAAATGAAGATTTTAAGCAAGGACAATCAGCCAAGGGTTGGGGTGTGGGATAGCTTATAGGCATACCTCCTGGGGGGGTGTTTGACGTGGGATAGAGGAACCATCGTTTCTTGCCATAGACGACGGCGTTCCAAGTGTCTGCGTGTTTGTGGAACACAACACCCGATCCTGAGGCCCCCAGGAAGAAGATGCTTTCGTTGATAGTGTCCTGTGAAATATTTCACAGAGAAGGACTCAAGGAGAAATAGTTTTCAACAGTAAACAAAGACACACTACTTCACGATCAAGAATTTAAACGCAAATTTCAGATGAGAAAAAAAAATCGAAGTAAAGTATAATAAAGTAAAGTAAAATATTTCACAATCAAGAATGTAAATAAACAATGTGACAAACAAAAAAATCACTGTAAAAAAATTTATTTTCCAATAATAAACGAAATTAAAATAGTTTACAATAAAAAATGTAAATAAACAATTCGACAAACAAAAAAAAATAATTGTAAAATATTATTTTTCAATAATAAACTAAAGTTTAATATTTCACAATCAATAATGTAAATAAACAATTTGACAAACACAAAAATCACTGTAAAATATTTCAAAATCAAGAATGTAAACAAAATCTCATACAAAAATCACTGTAAACTATTTCACAAACATTACATTACATTAGATTATTATTGCTTTAGGTCCAGCGGACTCTTCCGAGCCAAATCAGGACCGGATAACCCCCGATCCGCATAAAAGATCTGGTGAAACAACCCTAGTGGTAAAACCGAAAGCCCTCCACCAGCCAGTCACTTTACAATAAAGACATCCCACGCAGGGGACGGCTCATGCACAAACAAGGAGTCTTGTCCCGAAACAGTTTTCAAGAAAAAAGGTAGGAGACTGGTCTAGCGAAGAAGACGATAGTATAGCAGATTGATAGAAAAGAGCAGGAATGAGAAAGAGCAAATGAGAAAGACAGCGACAGTGGGAATTTAAAGCACTAAATTTCCAGAAAGTGGGGATACTATTTATACTGAAACCCCCGGGACCCCAACGAGGGTATTTCACAAACAAGAATTAAGATTGAATACCCCACAAACGGTACTGTTATTGTCTATTAGATATGGAAGTCTACAATAGTACCACCACTGCTGGCAATCATCATCATCATCATCATCATCATCATCATCATCATCATCATCATCATCATCATCATCATCATCATCATCATCATCATCATCATCATTATCTTCATCATCATCATCATCATCATCATCATCATCATCATCATCATCATCATCATCATCATCATCACACCCATTGCACCAAGGTACCAGCGCACTCAAGATACACCTCTAATCTTCGCTGCGTAGCGTGAACAGGATATATCGTAATATCGCCAAGATAATAACTTGAGTCCGCTATGAGCGGACGAGGCTACCTGCGAAATCACGGAAAAAGCGCAATTTCACTGTAAATATATAAAATATATACAGAATGTTGCTCTACAACATTCCGCTCTTTCCGTCTCAAAAACCCAATTGCCTTGTTGGATTCTTAAATTGTATGAAACCAAGTGAGGACACTATCCGGCGTCAACAAACGGTTCAAAAACATTCTCAAACGGTTCGTAAAAGACAGTTGACCTAGAAACTAATACAGTTTGACCATAGATACAGAGAGAGAGGATCGCTAACTCCCTGCGCGCTAACACTATCAGCGCTGAGCGAAGTGCCGTTTGTAGCAGACGGCCTCGCTGAGTTCATTCGGCATTTCCGGTACATCTTGTTTACACTTTTCAAAGCGTGTGTCGAAGATACTTTGAAGGTACGTTTTTGCGTCTCATTTCTTCACTTTTTAACATAGAAGGATTCTTGGAATTAAAGTTTTGCACTTAGAAATAATCAGATGTATGTTTGGCGTGAATTAAATTGGAAGCAAGTAAGGATTTTGCCAGAAAAAAGACTGGTATATCAATCGTGGCCACTAGGCTGATCTACATAAGAAGAAGAAGGCATTATCTCAAAGTAAGTTATGTGATTATTGGTTGCAGCCTTCTAATCAACGCTCAAACTTTGACAATGATATGGATAGCTAAATATAATTTCTGTATTTCAATCGACAGGAAATGGAATGCAATGATGTCGAAAATGCAACAGCCAGTCAACAAACAAGCTGCCTTCAAAACATGTAAGTTTTTGTGTGTGTGTTTTTTTAATTTTTTTATTACGTAGGTTGTTGATATCCAATAGACTGGAAAACGAATAAAATCAAAGTGGTATGCTCATTGTTTGATGTGTATTTAACCAAAAAATATTAATCATAGCATTATAATTTTAAAAATCTACTACTACTACTGCTACTTCTACTACTAAAGGCTGTTTCAGTACAGTAATTATTGATCAAGTTTTTATTTTCTATATCAATTTGTGATCTTCTGTATTATAAGTCTGATAATATGAAGTGAAAATAAATTGGTATTACCTAACCGTTACTCCTAGTTGTTGTTTTTCACTGTATAGGCAGGTACTAATAGTATAATGCACAAAACAATGCGGTTTTTCATTTTATTTCATGCTGTCATAACACATTGCAAGCATTAACTTTTATCATTTTTAAAGACATATGTTGTGGAATAATATTTTTAGAATTTGAATGTATTATTTTCTTTAAGATATCTAAAACTTATGCACAGTACAAGAAAAACAACAACAATGCATAATTTCATAAATGTAAAACATTTACAAATTTGCTTGTGCCGACTCTAAATGCTTGACAATTTATACTATTCATTTATGATTTGCAGGTGACAATTGACATCATCAGTGCAGCGTGCAGCAAACTTGCAGAAGATGAGAGCATGCCAAGTGAAGTGCGCTATGCCTGTCAGCATTGTGACAGTAAGTGGTTGTTTTTTTTCTAGATTCCCCAGGAAAACGTGTTAAATGGGTTCCACTGTATTTACATTATTTATGTAGTTTTTTTTAAGGAACAATAATAACAACAAAAATAACTTTAATCCCAATTAATTTTTTCCTTTTGTTTCACAGAACAAGCAGTACTGCGCAAGATGCAGTTTTTGGATGAGTGCTCTGTTCCCATGGGACGGTTCGTAGAAAGCAGTAAAGAAAAAGCATGGGCCAATTTCTACACTGCTGTGGCCTTGGACAACAACACAGGTGAACTGGATGCCATGCTGGCAGGAGGGGCATCTTTTTTGTGTCTTGAGGCTTTTGCCATGCTGCTTGAGCCAAGCCACCAAGATGAAGCAGTTGAAGTTGAAGCTGTGAGTGACAGGGAAAAAGACATTCTGAGCTATGTTGGGGGAGCAGTTCTGCAAAAGGTGAAGCAGAAGGCATATAGGATGACAGGTGCAGGTGCGAAGGGGGCCATTCTGAAGTTCATTGAGGCACTGACCTCTACAACATGCAAGGAAGGAAGCATGACAGCCATTCTGGACAGAGGGGGCTTATGTTGACCACAGAAAGTGAGCTTATGTTTCTAGATTTGGAGTCTGCATTTCGTCAGATGTTTAAGGGAAATGTAGCCCAGATGTCTGTACACAGGTACTTTGAGGCATGCCAAGAGTCTTTGTCATCAAAACTGTTCAAGTCTTTGTACAGAAAAGACATTGAGGACAAACTTAAAGACAAACTACTGAAAGATGTGATTTTTATTTACTTCAAGATAAGAGCACATCACAAATGCAAAACCTACATTGACGAAGTCCTAAGAAAGTCGCACAGAGAGAAAAGAGAAAAAGCTCTAAGAGACTGAAGTAGAATTTTGCCCAGGTCTATGTGTGCTTGATTAATAAGCCAATACTGTACATAAACTTATGTAGACAATACATATTTTCAGTTTGAATGTAAATTGCATTTGATGTCACATAGCTAAGAATTTTTTCTTGATATGTTATCTTTCTGCTCGTGTTTGATTAATACCGGTAAGCCAAGTGATGCATTAAGTTACTTATATGTAGGCAGTACATATTTTTTAGTGTGAATGTGAATTGCTTTTGATGTCACATACTGACACAGCAAATACATTTTTCTTGATATTTTTTATGTCATCTTACAGTTATCTTGTTTACATTTAAGTTAATGAAAAGAAAATGTTAAAAACACTCCTTGTGCATTTTGGTGTGATTAAATTAATTAATAGTCTATAAGTTATCATGTATAATATACACAGTAACTTTTTGTGTAAATGCTCCTCTCTCTCTCTCCCCTGTCTCTCTTCCCCTCCATCCCCCCCCCTCTCTCTCTCTCTCTCTCCCACACAAATAGACACAAACAATCTGGAAAAAAGACTTAAAAGTTTGTCGTCATCAATGTTATATTCATATATCAAACATTCAGAGCTCCAATAAAAATATCAGTGAACAAATGCATAATTACAATGTCATTTGATAGCAAATATGTCATGTATACAAGTCAGTCATTGTTCTTTAGTACTATCCAAGGACTGGGTAGACGAGCCGCATCTTTCCGGACTTCATCAAAGCTGTAGTATGCCACGATCCTTGGGATGGGTGGAGCAGGTCTCTCTGTCTGAAAAAAATGTACACACAAGCAGTGATTATTATGTTTTTACTTTGAATTATTGACAGACTACTATTACTAATGTGCAATTACTAGAGCTGGCGGTACAATGCGCTATGACTTGCCACTGTACAGTATACCGGTAAGTTTGCTGGTGTACCGGTATACCGGAACAAACTCTAAAGGCAATGCCATCAGTCAAAAACACTATTTTTCTTAATGATGTTAACTGGTGCTTGTTCGCATAAACTGAAAGTGAATTTAATATCAAACGTTTAACGTCATACTAATTTACTCAACCACTTTGGCATCTAGCTCTCACCCACCCTCCCCCTCCACTCCAAACTCACTCTCTCTCCCTCCCTATCTCATACGCTCTGTCTGGTGCCTCGTGCCACTACTCCATGGCAAAAACCTCACAATTTTGGAACATTATTTTAATTTTAATAAAAATAATAATAATAAAATTAATATAAATAAAATTAATAACAATACTACTACTACTACTACTACTACTACTACTACTACTACAGTGGAACCCAGTTAACACGTTTTCTTGGGGATACATCATATTTGACTGTGTTAACCAGATTTACTTGTTAACCAACATGGCTTATATAGTAGAAACCCTTGCTGGGGAACAGAAAATTTGCTCGTGTTAAGCAGAAAAACTTGTTATCCATAACTGTGTTAACAGGGTTCCACTGTAACACTACTACTACTACTACTAATAATAATAAAACATGTAATAATTATACTATAAATAAACTATAAATTAAAAAAAGAATGAATTTGCTTTTTTTTTTTTTTTACTGTTGAAGATATATATCCCCTTTCAAAAGAAATAGAAAACCCTGTTTACATGGGAGGGCCTAAGCAGAACATGGTGACATCAGCAAACTGTTTTGACATTCTTTGTATCATAATATTGCTTATTTACCGAATACGAATAGATGTGGTGTATGCTTAGCTACAGTACAACTAATATTAACATGAAAAGTTGCATAGTGAGGCTAAAATCAGATTTGGCAATGAAGTGGTGAATAGTATAGGCCTACTCACTGGAGATTTCCTCGGAGGTGTCTTTAAAGATTCCACTGACTTTTGCGGCATCCATAGAGAAGGAAGACTGCCTGACCACAAGAGAACGACGCCCATTTTCTGTGGAAGAAAATCAATTAGGAAAACATTAATGATTAAGCTATAATAAATTGTATGATATTTTCATTAATTCTAATTGTGTAACTAAATTTATCACAATAAAAAACTGAAAAAAATTTAATTCCAGCAACACTCTTCTACCCATATCATGAAAAAAACCTCCCTCCCATAGAGATCTACTCCTAATTATTTTAATGAAGCCAAACATTTTAAGCATGGATAATTATTAATCTTAGGCTAGACTCTATGTTCAAAGCCTTTTCATCTCATGTGTTTTGTGTTGAATTATTTCATTAAACACAAAAGCAATAAGAACACTTTTCACATGTTTCTATCATCACATTTATTTTTTGCTGCTATTTGTGTGTTTGTCTGTGCGGTACACATGGTGTGTGTGGGTGTATGTGTGCGCTTTGATCTCTGCGAGGGAAAGCGCCTTATAAATAAATAAATAATAATAATAATAAGTAGCCTTTACTATACTGGCTATAGGCCTACAATGATTGATTTTCAAGTTAAGCCTATTTCAGTCAAGCCTTTTCATGATGATGAAGCTTAGGTCTACTGTCGAAATCTCAAAGTCAAAGACATTTATTAATTTAGCCTATAATCAAAACCGATTTCTTTATTTCAGTAAAACTACTTGGATGTCGGTGGATTGGCTAATTAGGCCTACAATTCATGATTTTAAATCAAAGCCAAGGGTGTAGATCTGCCGAGTCTCGAAGTTTTAATAAGTAGATTAATAGGCATACTAATAGGCCTACTCGTGCTACGCGTAACCTATTATTAGAAGGAAATTGTTATAATTATCTCTTCTAGAACAGAAATAACAATTAGACGTACACACTAAACAGCCAAAAAAGGGTTTGATAAATATGTTCTACCGATATACTTACTGTTTTCTTGAAAACAGTCGGGCGTGAAGTGTCTTGACTTGAACAAATTGTCGCTCTCTCAAAGTCTCATTGTTGAAGGAATGAAGCTTGGGTCGCTTCGATTAATGTAATCGCTTTCACTAGCATTTTCCCACTCGCCATACTTTGGCTGTTGAATCTTGAAAAACGACAAAACCTTGTTTGTCCTACGATGTGTGCCGCAGCCAACTACAGCACAGTTAACGCCAGGCATGATGAAAAAAGAAGCAACGTATCTTTATTTACATTTCACATTACACGCTTTACTCGAGATGCCGGAAGTAAGAGTTGCACCGATCAGCTCTGACATGCGCAGTGGAAGTTAAAATCTCAGATCGGGGAGTTGGTTATCCTGTCTCTCTGTATCTATGGTTTGACCTAATTCGTCCCCTAGAGGAGACGAAACTTACATTTTTCTATTTTCATGAGTTCACTGCAGTCAAATTGCGCTTTTTCCGTGATTTCGCAAGTAGCCTCGTCCGCTCAAAGCGGACTCAAGTTATTATCTTGGCGATATTACGATATATCCTGTTCACGCTACTCAGCGGTACTTTCAACTGTATCTTGAAAGCGCTGGTAGCCATGCGCATTACCTCCACCACCATCATCATCATCATCATCATCATCATCATCATCATCATCATCATCATCATCATCATCACCATAATCATCACTCACATCTGTAGAGAAATAAGGTGGAAGTCGGAGAGTGGATGGAAGTTCAGAGTCCTTGAAGAATGCTCTATCAAATAAATAACCCCTGAAAAACGAGAAGTTATTTTAAATTTAAATTAGTCCACAGATACTTTACACATTAACTTTCACTTAACGAGGTCACTACATTCTACTTCAATGTCACAGTTGAGGGTGACGTCATAATTCACACTGACGTTTTCCTAACGTACTTCATATTACCTTCCCCCCCCCCCCCCCACACACACACACCACTACCTTCCCTCATTTATTCTACGTCATGTTAGAACGTCGCTGTCTACGACAAATCACCCATTTAGTGTCACAGTCCAGGGTGATGTCATAGTTCACAACTAACGTTTTCCCATCGTACCTCATTTTACTCTCTTCACCCGCACCCCCCAAATTAATTCTAGGTCGTACTACAACGTCACTGTCTACGACAACTCACCCATTTTGCGTCAGCGATGCGTCATTGTTCTGCAAGCGAGTGAGGAAGTCTGTCAAGGAATCACTGAAGTCTCCGTTTCCGCCGTGACGTACAATTTCTACTGAGCTCCCATGTGCCACGTCCCAATGTCCGTAAGATCTAAAACAACAGAATAAATACCATCATCATCATCATCATCATCATCATCATCATCATCATCATCATCATCATCATCATCATCATCATCATCATCATCATCACAGAATAAATACAGTCATCATCATTATCATCATCATCACAGAATAAATAGTCATCATCATCATCATCATCATCATCATCATCATCATCATCATCATCATCATCATCATTGCCACCTGCTTACCTCCTCCACCTTCATCACGACCACCATCATCACCACACGTCTATAACCACCAGTACCATGATATTCGTCTGCAACTCACTTGAGCAGGGTTTGAAGGCTCCACTCGTCAGGGTCAGTCCAATCGCTGGCCCCGTTGGGAAAGGTGACCAGAACAGGCTTTTTGTATCGGAACTCGCTCTCAAACCTGTCCACACTCAAGTCGTGCACAGAAATACGCTCCACGGTACACAAATCGGTGTCTAACCACGCTATTGTCTCGGGGTCAGGCAGACGCCATCCTCCATTACTTGCTGCCGATGGTGATGATGATGATGATGATGATGATGATGATGATGATGATGATGATGAAGGCAATGAAGAACTGCTAGTTTGCTTGGAACGCAAGTCCTTGATGACAATGTAGGAGCCAACTGCAGCCAGAACCACAAGAACAGCTACTTTGAACAGCGTCGATGGCGTCGCCCGCTGACACGAGGAGAAGAAGGATGAAAACAGTCCATCGATGGCGGGTTGTGTGTTCCTGCTGTTGTTCGAATACTTGGGATGGGGACGGAGGTGGCCGTTGCTGGGGCTGTGCTGATGACGGTGACGGTTGTTGTGGCTGCTGTTATTGTTATCTCTCTCCTCAGCCTTCCCCGCTGGCCGCTTTTTCCCCATTGCTACGAAGCCGCTGGAACAAACCAAAAGAAACTTAGGCTAAGTTTCTTGCGGACATTGCGTGTCTCTTAATCCCACTGACATTGCGTGTCTCTTAATCCCACTGACATTGCGTGTCTCTTAATCCCACTGACATTGCGTGTCTCTTAATCCCACTGACATTGCGTGTCTCTTAATCCCACTGACATTGCGTGTCTCTTAATCCCACTGACATTGCGTGTCTATTAATCCCACTGACATTGCGTGTCTATTAATCCCACTGACATTGCGTGTCTATTAATCCCACTGACATTGCGTGTCTATTAATCCCACTGACATTGCGTGTCTCTTAATCCCACTGACATTGCGTGTCTATTAATCCCACTGACATTGCGTGTCTCTTAATCCCACTGACATTGCGTGTCTATTAATCCCACTGACATTGCGTGTCTATTAATCCCACTGACATTGCGTGTCTCTTAATCCCACTGACATTGCGTGTCTATTAATCCCACTGACATTGCGTGTCTATTAATCCCACATCGACAAAAAATATATAATATATTAAAAAAGACTACCACAACTTTAATGTATGTGTGTGTTTGTATGTGCGTGTAGGTGTGTGTGTGTGTGTGTTCACGCGCGCGCATGTGCGTTTCTACTAGTTATGTACAAAACGGAATCAGTAGCAACACGTCTTAAGGCCACGCGCAAATATACATGACACAAAAACTGCATCACATGCCGCAATGACTGCCTCACATTAAACGATGCAACTATGAATGCGTTACTGTTGAAATCTTAAAATTGCATATTACAAGTATACTACTTACGCACACAGAAAGTAAAATAAAATGAAAGTAAGCTAAGGTCACTGCCAACGCACAATTCTGTCTACAAGGACCGCTGGCAGCATCTACATGTACACTAAACTGAAGAACTGGAGTCGGGTCGTATTTACACTAGTTTTTTTGAAGATACTATACCCTAAAAGAAATAAAAGTGAACGTCCACGCTGAGTATCAAGTGACAGGTGGGACTACGCCTAGACTCGTTTTAAAGCGTGGGCCTGAAAGAGATGTGACACTCAGTTTGAGGAACAATATTGACATGACATCTATCTATTATAGTTTATTTAAAACGACGAAACAGTGGACAGCTTACATCGACACAACCACAGCTGTTAAAACGCATCTCTTTATGTCAATCTCTCTCTCTCTCTCTCTCTCTCTCTCTCTCTCTCTCTCTCTCTCTCTCCGTCTCTCTCTCTCTGTCTCTCTCTCTCTTGTGAGAAGCAGAGGCAAACCAAATTTTAAATCAATACGTAGACCACGTACAAATATAAAACACAATTTCTGACAAGTCAATATCTACGTTTAAAAAAAAGTGAAAACGTTGGAAATTTTTTATAAAAATAACTTGTATAAGCACATCTCCCAATCTGCTAAATAGCATTTCTTTGTTTGTTTGTTTTTTTTTTTTTTTTTTTTTTTTTTTTTTTTTTTTTACAAAGTAAAGAATGCTAAGTAGATTATACTAAGAAATCAAACTCGAAATTAACGACGTAATTTAAAAAAATATATTCTTAAAACGCCATCTACCTAAACACGAGTAGAGGAAAGAAGAAGAAGAAGAAGAAGAAGAAGAAGAAGAAGAAGAAGAAGAAGAAGAAGAAGAAGAAGAAGAAAAAGAAGAAGCAAGGAACTCAGACTAAAAACTGGGAAGAAGAAAAAAGACGAAGAAGGACAAAGAGAAGATGAAGGAGAAGGAGGACGACGAGGAGCAGGATCAAGATGATGATGATGATAATGATCATGATGATTAACATTATGATGCTGCTGCTACTTCAGCTGCGGCTACGGCTGCGGCTGCTGCTGATGATGATGATGATGAGAAGAATAAAAAGGACTGAAGGAGGAAGTGGAGATTTTGAGCAGGAGGATGAAGATTCTGATGTGCATTTAATTCTGTATACCATTGACAATACGCGAATAATACTTTTCAGGCATTCATATTTACAGTTCTCAGATATAGAGAAGCATCTGTACGTGCTTATAGAAATGCGAAACCCGCATTGATTTTCAGGCATATCTTAAGAGACCAGATGAAGTCTTGAGCTGACATTCAACAATTATCTTATTTTTAAATCTCCAAGCTTGTGATCATCCAGCTGCATTCTCAAATGTACTGCTAAAATTCGCCGTACCCAGACAGCCACAGAGCTGACAAATAAAACCCTTGGAACAAAATCACTGAAGCGTTTAATGCTCAAACGAGATGCTCCCGATTTTCTTCCTCCTCCCCTGTCGGTCTGTTTGTCTGTATCTCTGTCTGTAACTCAGTCTATCTGTAACCTCTGTCTAAATCCTCCTCCCCTCACAATCGACAATTGTCTCTCTCCCCCTCTCCCTCCCTTTTCTCTCTTTTTCTAATACAATTGGCCACTGGCCTGTTCTATTCTATAATATAATATAATATAATATAATATAATATAATATAATATAATATAATATAATATAATATAATATAATATCCTATCCTATCCTGTCCCGTAACCCGAAGGTCGTAGGGGCACCACAGATGATCGTTTAACCAGCATACTCCATCTTTCTCTGTCCTCAGCAGCCCTGATGGCTTCGCTCAGTGTCAAACCAGTCCATTCTCGAATGTTGTCCTCCCACCTCTTTTTCGGTCTCCCTCTTCTTCTACCTCCTTGCACTGTGCCTTGCAGAATAGTCTTTGCAAGGCCTGATGATCTGGTGACGTGGCCATACCATCGGAGTTTCCGTTTCTTCACCACTGTTAGCAGGTCATCGTGTTGTCCAATGGCTTGTGTGATGGTCTGTCGGACTTCGTCGTTGGTGATGTGTTGGGTATAGGAAATGCCCAGAAGTCTTCTGTAGCACCTCATCTTCATGCTTTGTATTCTTCGTTGGAGATCTGCTGTGAGGGTCCATGCTTCGCAAGCATATAGGAAGATGGAGATGACAAGGGAGCGCAGCAGTCTTACTTTGGAATGTAGACTGATGGTCCTGTCTTTCCAAATGGGCTTCAACCTTGTCAGGGCAGCAATTGTTTGTGCGATCCTGGAGAGGACTTCCTGTCGGGACCCTTTTCTGATACAATGGCTCCTAAATATTTGAAGCTATGCACTGTGTTGAGGGATTGGCCTTGGACTTTGATGTCCGTATTGATGCCATTGGTGTTGTTGGTCATCATTTTGGTCTTCTCTGCACTTATTTCCATTCCATAGGCTCTATATATAATATAATATAATATAATATAATATAATATAATATAATATAATATAATATAATATAATATAATATAATATAATATAATATAATATAACAGGAATATGAATGTGTGCGTGTGTGTGTGTGTATCTGTCGGAGGGTGTGTGTGTGTGTGTGTGATTATATTTAGACGGCGTTCTTGTGACATACACTTGAGAATCTACAGAAGGTTTTTACGGACCTAGTTATGTTGACGTCAAAAGGAGGTTCCGTTAGGGCTAGGGTTAGGGTAAGGTTTAGTATTGAGGGTTAGCGTTGGCGTTAGAAAACTTAAAAGTACTTAAAAAAAGGACAAAATATTAGTATTAATTTTTTTATATATTTTATTTACTTTATTGTCCCTTTTTTCATAGGGAAATTCTGGGCCGCCTCCCCTGGGGAAAGCGTAGTCGCAGCCTGTGGCGCACCCAAACCCAACCTATCTAACATTAGTTGTGATTTTGAAATTTTGTTTGGGGAGCAAACCGGAGTACCCGGAGAAAACCCCCGAGACGTTGCCCGAGTCGAAAGTAAATAATATTCGGAGAAATAATAACGCCCAGATGCTGGATCGAACCCACACCTGTCAATATTACCCATTGTCAACACAAATTATGTGCTTTTCATAAAAGTCATAACAACGCGGTCTAAACAAGTGTGTGCGTGTGTGCTTGTCTGAGTGTATGCAAGAGTGTGCGTGCGCCATGCGGACGTGGGTATAACTGTTGTGCGTGAATGTGTGTATGTGTGTGTGTATGAATGTGTGTGTGTGTGTGTGGGTGTGCGCGCGCCCGTTTGTGTGTGTTCTCATTAGTCATTCTGCGTCTCTTGAGGTTGCAAAGCTAATGGCAATATAAATTAATAGTCATGGAGACCCCTTGTAGGGTATGCTCGTCGCAAGTAGGAATTGTAAACCAACATCACAACATTGAAAGGGTCACACTAGAAATGCAAATTTAATATATATGCGAATTGTTGTACCCCAGAAAAAGTGAACAAAAGAAAAAAAAAGGAAAATGAATTTAAACGTACACATGCAAACCTACCTACCTACCTACCTACCTACCTACCTACCTACCTACCTACCTACCTACCTACCTACCTACCTACCTACCTACCTACCTACCTACCTACCTACCTACCTACCTACCTACCTACCTACCTACCTACCTACCTACCTACCTACCTACCTACCTACCTACCTACCTACCTACCTACCTACCTACCTACCTACCTACCTACCTACCTACCTACCTACCTACCTACCTACCTACCTACCTACCTACCTACCTACCTACCTACCTACCTACCTACCTACCTACCTACCTACCTACCTACCTACCTACCTACCTACCTACCTACCTACCTACCTATCTATCTATCTATCTATCTATCTATCTATCTATCTATCTATCTATCTATCTATCTATCTATCTATCTATCTATCTATCTATCTATCTATCTATCTACCTACCCATTCTCTCTCTCTCTCTCTCTCTCTCTCTCTCTCTCTCTCTCTCTCTCTCGTTTGGGGGTAGAGGGAACCTAACCTGCCCCAAAAAGTATTATCTTTAGATACGTGCTGTATCCAAACAACGCAGCAGTACTATATATAACAGAGTAAACTCGTTCATACATGCTGTAACCAACAACGCAGCATTATTATATATTAAAAAAGTGAACTCAAAGATACATGCTGTAACCAACAACGCAGCATTATTATATATATCTTAAAAAAGTGAACTCAAAGATTCATGCTGTAACCAACAACGCAGCATTATTATATATATAAAAAAGTGAACTCAAAGATACATGCTGTAACCAACAACGCAGCATTATTATATATTAAAAAAGTGAACTCAAAGATACATGTTGTAACCAAGTCGAGTAGCGAACAAAGGGCGCGGTTGGCTCATTGGTGTACACAACGGCAGAACAATTGAAGCACTGAATGGTAGTGGACCCATTTTGATTATGTTTACTACGACGATACGTTTGATAAACACACCAAACTATCAAAGCACTAACCCTGTCCTGAGATGTCAGCCTGACCCAAGACTCAAATTGTACTTCACTTCCATTGAAGAATACATTTTGCGCAGTGATATACAACGACGTGAAACAAAATACACATGCAAACCATGCATACGTTAGGGTGAATCAGAATGAGAGCACGCGCTGTGTTTATAGGAAGGGACGTCTTTGTCTGTGATGTAACTTTTTGTAGTGGATGCAGGGGTGTTCTGTTAGAACAGGTGCGCGTTGATGGACAGACTGGAAACTGACCGTTGACAGTGACTGTAGTTAAGTAGGTTAGACAGGTAGCCTATGTGCGATCGATAGCGCTTGGAACCCGGCGGAGGCATTGTGAGTTTGGTTTATTGTATCTGGAGTGAATGAGAGTATAAAAAGGCAGAGCGGAATGAATGGTGTGTGAACGGAGATCTTGTGTGCGAACTGTACTTTTCAATACCACAAACGATATCAGCGCATGTCGGCGACAGGTTAGCGCCGCCTAGCACACACTGCGTAGTTGAGAATATACAAGACTTACATCTCAACTACGAAATGTGTTCCAAGCCTTACATTTCCTACATTTCTCATCTAAATCTTTAAATTTTAAATCTTTTAAATTAGTCTACTTAATTAATGTATTTATTTATTTTTATTTCTATGATTTAAAAAAAGTTGTTTTTTGTTGGTCTAAAATCACTATGTGTACAGATCATAAATTAAAAAAAGGAATTTACCATCTATAGTGACAACGGTCAAGCCGCTGAACACAAGAAGGGTTAAGAAGTTGAGGACATACAGCTCTTGGACAACATACAATAACACGAGTATCCTATGTGGACATTTTCATTCACTGACACTCGCGGGCTGATGATGGCCCTGTAGCATAGAAGTTCAATACAGACACTCGCAACACTGTAAACTGTAATGGTACGCCTGTTGTACACATACCCTGTAGGGCCAGCATACCTGTAGTTGAATTTTCTCCGTGCCGGACTCCTTCCTCCCCACTGTAAAGGCCTCGCAGGAGATTCTGGCAACAGCAGACGAAAACTACCACCTCCTCCACCTCCATCACCTCTCCCTTCTCTATCATCACGACGTCCACCACCCACACCATTCTCTTCCAACTCTCTGGCAGGATCACAACGGGCAACTAACTCTGACCAAGTGCTCTTGACATATCCTAGAGTCGTCCCCCTCGGTCTCAGACCTCCTCCTCCGCTGTACAGGACAGGAGCACTGACGCTGAGAGCCTCAGGGCAGCTGGATCTAGGCCTTGAGAAGCAGGACGGAGAGCAACAACACACACAGGTCGGCTTCTTCTGTCTGTATCTGGATCGACTCCTTAACGAGCGGGAGAAAGGCATAATGAACACTACTTTTACTTGGGTTTACCGCACATTCTGGATAATTATGAAGAGATAAAAACAACAAACACCTATTTTAAAAGCTATATTCCGAGTATTTCATAGTAGTTTAAAGCAGTCTTTTCTTCTCAATCCATTCTTTGGTATTTAAATTGTCATGGACGAATGGCGGATTGTCACAATTCACAAAATAGTAATACGTGTTGCATGCAGTTCACCAATGTAGCTTCTGATCTAGCAACCAGTCAATCTCATTTTCTTTTGTCCGTCACCAATGATATCCAAAATAATACTTCAAATACTGTTTTCCTGTCACCCATGAGTTGCGTCTTCGCTATCAAGCTATAGGCCTAATAATAACTATGTTTGTTTGCTGTTTTTTTTTTTTAATCTGCACACGTCTAAATTAGGTGCATAACTAACACAAAGCACACAGAAAGAAGATGTCCACTATGAGTATGAACCAAACTATTTATTTTTTCTTTCAAAAGACGAGATTAAATAGAAAGTAATATAATATATATTTCTATCAAACATCATTACTGTTACTTGAGCAGTGAATGCTGTTTGCTTTCACGCTATGGTTTTAACTATATAGCTGTGTGCAATGCCAGCGCACAATAACACCAAAGAGCTTAATGATAGAAAGAGGGGGAACTTGGTACTGAACCGCGAGGCGAAAGGTACGAGTTATGCTCCCTTGTCAACATGCTGAAAATGGCTCGTGGCAGAAAGTCAAAAGGCGACCGAGTGAAACCCCTAAACTAAGACCGCTGCAGTGTTGTTAATGTTAAAACAATCGGAGAGCGGCTTGAATGATTCATGTTATACCTATGTGCTAAATCCAAAACAGTTTGCTTGCTGACAGTTTACGTTCAACAGGTCGCTCACTGTTTACGTTATTGCTAGGTTGTTTGACTATATTTGTGCTTATATTTCAAAAGTAGATGCAGACCTGCCTACCCCCCCCCCCCCCCTCAGAGTAAAAGCGGGAGACAGGGGATCGAGGGTTTGCCAAAATGGAGCTCTGTATAATATCATGACCGAATTGGTGATTTTATAATAAAATCACCAATTTTGCCATGATATTATACAGAGCTCCATTTTGGCAAAAGCCTGAGTCTCCCGCCAAAAGCGGGAGAGTAGGCAGGTCTGTAGATGTCAGATTGGCAGTTTGGCTTCGTCAAACTGCTTATGTTAACAAGTAAAATTAGACTAAGTATGTTTTCTCCTCGTGATCAAATACTGTGCAAGATAACCCCTTACCTAGGCACAAAAATGGTCCTTGATCTGTTGTAATCCCTTTTCGTTTGAGTGTAAACGGGAAAAAAAATGTAATGTAGAAACTCAGTCCTGTTCTGATCTGTGAATTTCTGCGCATTAAATCTATATTGCGTGGAATGTTGTAGTCTAGGTTCTGATTGTTCTGTCTGATTAATTAATTATTTTCCATGAAGTGACTGATGTTATTAAGCCAGTGATGTGGGAGGTGAGAGGGTTGGGGGGTAGGGTGACACCTGATATAAATTAAATTCACACTATTAGTGAAACATTTTGTTATTGTGCTTTATTGTGATTAATTGATTGAATGACAGAGCTCTCTCTTCCCCCAAACCCCCCCTCTCTCTCACTCTCTTTTCTCTCTCTCTCTCTCTCTCTCTCTCTCTCTCTCTCTCTCTCTCTCTCTCTCACGATTACGGATTTACACAGTTTCGGATAAATGAAACAGTCTGTCATGCATATTTTAATTTTAAAATATCTGTCGTTGATTAAAAAATAATAAATTCCAGGGCAGAAAACGAACCTATGACATACACACATAAGCAGCATAAAAGCACCTAATAAATGTCAATAAGTAAACATTAAAAAAAAAGACAGCAGTAGCGGAATGTTAATAATAATGATGATTAAAAGTTTGGTTTTTGCAAACGTTGCCAAAAAAATGTTCTTTTGCAATGGCATAGGCTCAATAAGTTACCACGCACAGATCATTCATATAGCAGATGATGAAATATAGCCAGCCCGAGCAAAGGGAAATAATCCGTGAGAGCGTCTCGCATTTTTGTATATGACATAATAGAAGTTCCCCCTCTTTCCGTAATAAGCTCTTTGATAACACTAAAGCCAAAGGATCACTCGGCGTTTACACCTTTTTCGTATCCTAGTAACCAAAGATTGACAAAGTATTGCGACCCGCTGAAATATTCATGCAAGACAACATAACACTATTGATTTTATTAATGGCGACACACCACATCCTCGCAAAGAGAGAGGGAGAGAGAGAAAAAACAAACAAACAAACATGATGAATGGCCAAGAATTTTCTCCATCTAGACGCATCGTTGAGTCTTGTGAACTATGCCTAAAGGATATATACGACTACCTTGCTCGTAGAATGGGCACTGACGCGGAATGCAAGCACTAATCTCGCATTATTATGACCATTGCGTAACAACAAACAATGCTGGAACGTATCACAAGAAAAGACGCAATCACTGAAAACGATTTGGCACAGATTTGTTACAACGTCACCTACAGCACCAAAGCTGCATGGACTCCAAAATATTAAAACGAAGTTGTCACAATTTAAAGGGAGCAGAGGAGCAGCGTCGGAACAAATCATAAATTAAACACTACCGGTAGGAACGAAACCTTCAAGGGCTGGTCAGAAAGACTAATGTTCTAAGACTTGTCATCATTGTTACCGCATACTGAACAACGACACGTCGTTTTGGTTACTGACATGCTGAACAATAACCATACTAGACACGCCCAAAGAGATAAGCAGTCCCAATGCCACGTGGAACAAAGGGATAAACTGTCACGCACATAATAACGGAAAAAGGTTATCTGGTTTCTGCGATGATAATGATGATGATTTTTGTCAGTGCACAAATTATATGGCAATACTGAGAATCAGGAACCTTCCGAGTACGTATCATGGGAGTAAGCTCAATAGATCGCTAATGACCAGTGATGCAAACGGTATCTCATACCACTATGTGCTACTGCAAAGAAAAAAAACACTGATTCAGTGATTGCAAATTCATTAGTAAATTCGTGTAGCAACATAATTTTTGCCAAAAAATCGATTACTCTGCCATAGCGGTAGAAGAACAAGGGCTTATAATGATAATTAAATAGGTCTCATCACATTATGACATGGTACGATAGAAAAACAGGAATTCGCGATTGTTCTCTCTATCACACGCACGCACTTACCCATCCACCCACCCACCCAGACAGACAGACACACAAACACACACACACGCGCGCGCACACACACATGAAGCAATTCATGGAAACGTAAACTTTTTGCAATCCAAGAGCTTTGCCAGTAATACATCATTGACAGATCGGGACTAAGTCACATTTTCACACTACCACAACCCCATCATCATCATCATCATCATCATCATCATCATCATCATCATCATCATCATCATCATCATCATCATCATCATCATCATCATCATCATCATCACCATCAACAACAACAACAACGATAACCAAACATCCAAATCTGTGTTTCACTTAATTAAATGTGTATTTATCGAACAAAAATCCATCCCATACCAATATTCTCCCTATCATCATAATCATCAACATCATTCTTAGTTCACTTTACCTGGCAGACAGTACAGGAAAAGCACAGGCGCAGGTTTTAAGCGTTCTCCAGTCATCAGATAAACCGACATTAGGCAACAGGCACTTCCGGCACACACAATGAACATGAAACTTCCATTTAATTAATTTTGTTGGCAGTGACTGAGCAATTCATCTGCATTTAATTAATGTTGCTGGCAGTGACTGATTAAGCCGCCAAGACACACATGGGAACAAGTGGTGAAATAAAACTTAAAAGCACACGTACGCACCGACACACAAACACAATGCACACATATGCATACACATACACACAATACACACACTCATACACACGATACACACACAAAACCACACACACATACAAACACACACACCCACACACACACACACACTACATACCACAATACACACCGGACCATATCGCCAAAACGATCCTCACACACAGTTAAGAGAACAATATAACATTTAGCTATATTTAAAAAAAAATTTATGCTGAGATATTTTAGAAGTGAGATATTCTATTCTATTACCTTTGCAAAGTAGACTATTAGCTAATCGTCAACATATAGCGTTCAGTTTCTTAAAAAGCGAGGGCAAGCACCGAGGAGAAGGAGGAGGGTCAGAGTTAGGGTTCTTGATAGAAACGATAGCGATGAGTACAGTGGACTATTGGTATTAAAGTCTATGTGCCGAGTTCCCGAGTACATACTGCTTTAGTGTCATGATCGCCAGCACACAGCGAAGCTGAGCCAGCTACGCCGTACACCAGGCTCAGACACTCTTTAAGGATCAACCTATCTAAAGGTACAGTGAGGTGTTAGAAACATCGTATAAGTAGATTTCGCTCACTTTCTTCTAGACATGGATACGTAGGCACTATTCCAAAATCAAATTATTCAAATGGCATTATCACTATGTCACTAGAGCAATCGACAGGTAAATCATAACAGTCTAGCGCAAAAGTCTATAATTATTTTTAATAAAACAGGATTGAACGGCTGTTTCACTTTACAATAAATAGTCTGGAATGAATTGTGTTATAGAAATGTTCAACCTCAATTTTAATCTTCATTCATTATTTTAAATGCCTGTATTCGATTCAGAATAACAATTTTGTTTATTCGCCGCAGAGTTGAAAAATAACTATCGCAATATAGGGTGAAATAACCTTTGAAGGCTATTTAGAGGGACACTGCGTCTGGAAAATGAATCGAGAAATGACCAAGAGAAGTTTATCAGACTTTGCAGTAGTACAAATCTGAAAGCAGTGCCATAAGCGATGTGTTAGTGCGCTAATGCATTTTTTTTTCAAATTATTATTTTGGGGGGACAAAGGAACACTAAATATTTGAAGTAAATAGAACCTAGCGAGGTGCGAACTGACACCCGCACATAATTTAATAACTCAATGTAACGGTTTTCATTTTTATTTTACTCTCTAAAGTCTAACTGCTTTACAGAGAACAGACTAAATGAAGGCTATATCAGACTGTTTTTGCTTTTTAGCAAAGGTCAGCACGCGAGAGTAATGGGAGGAAATGACCTGCGTTGGATTCCGGTATGGAGATAGGCAACAGGCTGACACAAAGGTCACGCGATAATTTCATGATTACTGGGACAACGCACATCTGGGTCTAGAGCTACCGAACCTCTTGCTTTATAAGGGCCCGAATCGAAGGCCTTGTTTACTTTTGGCTAAACGGGGTTACCCTACAATTCGCATTGTTATTACATTAAACAAGGATGACGTGGGCTTTCGTTGCTTAAAACAACCGCTAAAGTTTGAATTTTCCATTTCGGTTCAGACACAGTGTTATTTCCCCTGTTTTAAAGGTACAGCCGTTAAATCTGTGACCTTAATTGTGAGTGAACCAAGCGGCTTGAAGAGTGCATCTTTGGTGTCTGGGATAATGTAGGATCTATTTTATCAACCTAAATCGAAAAAAAAACTTACGAGCAATTGTCTGTTATGGGTTCTGTCTCTTACTGGTTTTGGTAGATGCTATTATTAGGTCCAGAATGTTGGCTAGCCCTTTCTATTAATAGACCCAAAAGCTACGGAATTTATTCATTTAAAACATAACTATACTTTCGAAAGAGTTATGTTTTGCAGTAAGTTTATTGTTTTCAGTGGTGCAACACTCACTGTGAATGTGAAAAGGAGCTGTCAAAGGGACGTGATCAAAGTGGGTCCCTTTAAGTTACATACTGCTTTTGTGCAGCGTCTTGAGCCGCTCTTTGAGCTAGTAAACCCCTATATTAAACAAAGTTATTATTAGTGTTTACCGTTTAATAACAGATCACTCACAGTTATCAAAGTAAGGGCGAGTCTTTTTCATGAAATGATGGTGATGATGATAATGACGATGATAGTGGTGGAAGTGATGATTATTAAAATGACGGTGGTGATGGTAATTGCGATGATGATAATGATGAGGATACAGTTCATTGAAAGACACAAGTTGATGTGAAAGTATAAGGTGCAATATGTTGTCAGTTATGGTTTATACAGAAAAGCAACACTGATGTTCAGAAAACACAAGAAAACAACAACAACAACAACAACAACAACAACAACAACAACAACAACAACAGCACAAAGTGACTGAAAAGGTTGAACTCGGAAAGGCATAACTTCTGAATTTGAATTGCAATATGAAACACAGAGAGAGACAAACAAATAAGTACACCATCAAGACAGCGAAGAATGCGTTCAAACAACACAAATCGGAGATGAGTTCATGAACATTCAGAACACACACACACACACACACACACACACAAACACACCCCCACCCACACACACACACACACATCTCTCTTTCCCACCCACTTTTCAAGCTAGAAAATGCCATGTATCATAGCAGACGGCAGTGAAAATGGCTAGTGAGACACCTAAGCTGTAGTTTATCTATCAACGTCACTGTTTCCCTCATGATCTCCTGTTGTCTGCATCATGTAAATGTCGTGTTCTTATTTACAAACACACCTTCTTCCTTGATCGAAACGCACCGGCTGGATGCTAAGCGGCAAAGTGTGAGAAAAAGGAAAGAACGAGTGAAGAAGAAAAAGAGAGTGGGAGAGAGAGAGAGAACGGCAGAGAGAACGAGAGAGAGAGAGAGAACGAGAGAGAGAGAGAGAGAGAGAGAGAGAGAGAGAGAGAGAGAGAGAGAGAGAGAGAGAGAGAGAGAGAGAGAGAGAGAGAACGTAATAGAACAGAATTATAGAATATTTACACATACACTGTAAGTTAATACGATCTCTAAAAAACAAAAACATATCTTTTAAGTTACTAACCGACAGTAAGCCTATGCAGGTAGCTCAACAAATGTTACCTCCCTCAAAATCATAACCGCTCCGACACCCGAAATTAGACCGAACAGCCCATTTTTCTGCCTGCCAGTCTCCATGATCCACAGTCTTCACCCTCTTTGTTTTTTTTTTTAAAACAAGTAAAATTACAATTGCATTATAAAGACAATACTACTTTTTTTTAACCTTACCTGAATCGATTCAACTCAACTGCTTCCAGACATAATCACAACATTATCCACAGGATCAAACTGAACATTTAAATCAGAATTAGAATACCCACTACACAGACAATGCATATTCCGATGATCAACGAGTTCATTCTCGACTGGTAATATTAGCAATACTACTTAATAAAGTAAAAGTTCACAAATGTTTCAGGATGTAGCGTATGACTACACGTACGTACTGCATACCTTCAGTTAACAGTACCAGACTTAAGGGTTAAGGTAAACTACAACAACTATGTTCAAATAACGCCCTCGACATGCCTTGATCAATGCATGTATGGTTAGGGGTGATTGTAAGGGGTAAGTTGTGGAGGAACCGGTTTGTCGATATAAATTGCCTTGAAAATATTAAAAAACAAGATGGCAAGCCATTCCAATGTATTTCCACACACACACATACACACTCTCACACACACACACATGTAGCCGAAAAATAAACGTTTTTCAAAAGTGTGAATTTTTGGGCGGTGTTGACTCGGCGTTATCCTAACGAATCCAAAATAAAACATGAAATGATAGGACTGCTACTAAAGGGTGGTCCATGATTTGAAGTACCTGCAAAACAAAACTCAACAGAATCGCTTTAGCAGGTTTTTGAGATACTGAGCAAAACGTGATTTAGCAACAAAATGAATCCATTGGCCTTAAACTTTGCGGTAGAGTAAATTATGATGGCACAGGATGCAGGCCACTAAAAAAGGGTAATGTTCTAATGAAGTTTGGTCAAAATCCGTTCTGTGGGTCTTGAGAAATGGTGTCCAACGGAACGACTGACAGACCGGCATTTATCTCGTTCTGATTCCCGACTAATTCAAAGTATTTTCAGGTAAGTCTGGAAATATAAACAGGGTGCGAGAGAATAACAAATGGTGTTTAAATGGCTTTTACGCTAAATGAGTAGCTTAATAGTAATTTCATGTTTTAAAGTGCAAGAACATAACGTGCAATATACAGGGTAATTACAAACATGCTTAAACACGTGCAAAGGAAAGCCACACTAAGTAATAATTTGATGAAGCAGTTTGGTCACGTTCTCGAAGGCATGCACACGCACATTTTGTGCGAAAGATGCCAGAATCGAACCCTAGACACGCATTTGTACAAGGTTATGTAAGTGCACTTCTGCTTTATTTTTGAAACTGTTGGGGTAACGTTTTCTAATAGGAAGATTGTGGTGTTCCCCTGCAGTAGTGCGCATAACATCATGTGAAGAAGAAGATAGAGCTCTCTAGTCTCTTTGCATTGACTAGAACGTATTTCTGGAAACAACGCACCCAACGCTGAATTCTTTTCTCTTAGTTCTTGCGGTCATATTCCGTCTTATCCATGCTGGATCTGTGGGAAGCGTTTGATGCGCAGGACCACGACGTCCTGCTTCAATCACTGCATGTGTAGCCATGCACTGCCAGCAGTAAACCAAAATCCAAACAATCTCTAATAATTATTCAATGGCATTGTTTTTGGGGTCATGGAGGCTCTGGCCTTCATGTCACATCACCCTGCAGAACGAGCATGGCGAGGTGTAAGTGAAAACAGGTGTTATCGCGAATACCATGCAAAGGGACTAGAACCAATGTGCAGAATATGCCGGCAATGTTGTTGGGATGTATAGGAAAAATTGTAACCCTGACAGCAACAATGTAGACTGTCCAGAATGGAGTGAGTGTCTGAGAGCTATCACGAGGACTGATCTCGAAATAAGTCACTGGCGACACCTAACGTCGACAACAGACTTTGGTACGTTGTGTTCATATTTAGTGCACTTACCAGTTCATTAAGCTGTTAAAGGCGCTGGCCGACCACAAATTCTAACTCAAGGTGAGAACACTTAGGCTCCAAAATTGCATCGTCAAGCGCACTGTCAAACGCCACGGACAACTGAGCGACCGAGCTCAGGCGCATTTTAAAGGAAAACTTTCCTAATGAGAGAGAGAAAGAGAGAGAGAGAGAGAGAGAGAGAGAGAGGAGGGAGGGAGGGAGTGGACGAGAGGGAGAAAGAGGGGGTGATAAAGAGAGTACCCATAATAATAATCTTTTGCCAGTACCATGCAAACGTTCAGGGAATATCAATATGATGGTTACCGTAGCCTAATAAGCACTTGTCAACCTTAAAACAATTTACCTATTTACGTCAGGGTTACATATTGATGCATTTTAAAACAGTAATTATAATAATATAACACATGTCACTTCTAGACTAAAAAATACTAATCTATAAATTATATTTAAAACGATAACAACAACAACAACAACAACCAACAACACAATAAATACAACAAAAGTTACGGATCATTAAAGGTAATTCGGTTGCGACATATAAGTTCGGGGTACCAGTTGGACGATCAAAGTCCTCGCTTTCTGCCGGGTGGTCACTAGGGCTTCCTATGATTGTATTATTTCGCACTATAGGCATTTTATATGTATGTGTTTTGTTGATGATTTGTAATGATGGTTGTATTCTATTTTGTTTTTGTAACCGGGGTGTTCGCGTAGTTGAGGTCAACCCTCAGCCGTCCCCCGCGTGGGATGTCTTTATTGTAAAGTGACTGGCCGGTGGAGGGCATTCAATTTTCCCACTAGGGTTGTTTCGGCAGATCTTTTATGCGGATCGGGGGTTGTCCGGTCCTGATTTGGCTCGGAAGAGTCCGCTGGACCTAAAGCAACAATAAATCAATCAATCAATCGATCAAAGTCCTCAATGAGCTTCTATTTGCGTATGAAAACCCTTATTAATTCTTTACATATGCACGTGCAAGAACGAGCTATCACGTACACCATGTAACTGTCATTACTTACATATGCATGTGCAGCACCTATCACACAATATTTAACGATTAGATCTAGTACCTTTTTAACGGGATCTCATTATCTCCATGGACTAGTACAGAAGAAACCTCTCAAGGTGTGCTTGTGGAAGATGGGGTGGATTAAAAAACTATAATTTACACGTGTATCAGCCTAACCCATATCAGTTGCTAGCTTCAGGTAAATACCACGGCGTGCGAGAGAAATCACACGGTGCTAAAATAAAATAATAGGTGATTTACTTGACATAAACATAGACTTCATTCCTGTTTGACTCAGTTACAAAGTCAGAAGAAGACATGCTAAAGAGAAGGAGAAAAGAAACTCCAAGCGGTTATGATCTCTAGTGCATGAGGAAATTGCAGCATTCACATTAGCCCAACAAGAAATTCATTTAAAGGCAACACAATATATTTTTCGTTTAAAAAAAACAACATCTAATTAAACTATAATAGTAAAGCGCACGACTCCATGCTAAGTAGACATGCACGGAGTATTATTAAGCTGATCATTATAAGTTGCAATACACACATTACGATATTAAATAGGTAATTTAATTTACCTAAACATATAGTTAATTTCTTGTTTTGTTCAGCTACAAAGTCAGAAGAAGAAGAAGAAGAAGGAGGAGGTGGAGAAGGAGCCAGAGGAGAAGGAGGAGAAGGAAGAGAAGAAGAAAAGATAAGATAAGATAAAATAAGATAAGATAATATAAGATAAGATAACAATTTTATTTAACAATAATGTTACAGGATGCAGTCAATATAAAAATTTCAAAAATAAAAATTTGATTTTCTTCCGTCTTCTAATAGCGATCTCCCTGCCTTTACACCACCTGTTTGAGTGATGTATGTGTATTTGGTGTGTGTGAGGGTAAATGAGACAGGTGAGCGTGTATGTTGGTATAGATCGCCGCGCTTTGAGCCTTGGGGAAAGGCGCGTATATAGCATCCTGTATTATATTATTATTATTATTAACAAGGGCAAAAGAGTAAGCACTGGGTGTGCTTTTTTACATTTTGCCTTTGGGCTTGAACAATAATGATAATTAGTATAACAACATAGCTTTATAGCAATAACATCATAATGTAACAATATAACCAAGATCTGTGCACACATGTACATATGTATGAAGAAGAAGAAGAGAAAGAAGAAGAAGAAGAAGAAGGAGGAGGGGAGGAGGAGGAGGAGGAGAAGAAGAAGAAGAAGAAGAAGAAGAAGAAGAAGAAGAAGAAGAAGAAGAAGAAGAAGAAGAAGAAGAAGGAAAGAAACAAAAGCAAAGTAACCTTATCAATAATTAAGGCGATTAAAGATCACCGCCGTTTTACTTACGATAACGCTTAAATTGAAACACCCTGATTGGTCTCAAGTCAGCTCGCTGTCTGTTGTTGTAAACATTAGCACATGATTTATACTGGCAAACAATGGTAATCCATTAAAAAACGAAAGGGCGAGCAAAAGCACTGTATATATGCATATAATTATGTATACGTTGGGAACAGTCAACAGTCTTGCTAAAACTAAATCTCTAGGAAATTTTCTCAGCACTGCACGCAGTTCAGAAAGGGTCGTGCGCGTCGAAGTATGTCAGGCTAGTTCTTCTTCGGCCGGATCACTTTTTAGTTGGTTTATTATTGTTGTTGTTGTTGTTGTTGTTGTTTTAAACTGGAGATCCAATGTGGTACTGTAAGAGGGTAAGCAAAGAGAGGGGTTTGGGGAACACACACACAAACGCACACAAACACATACACACACACACCCACGTTTGTAAAAACGCCGTTGTGATAACTTTTATGAAACGCACAAACGTTGTTTTGACATTTAAAACAAATTGTCCCTTTTTTAACCTAACCCTAACCCAAACCTTAACTCGAACCCTAACCCAAACCCTAACCCTTAACTTAACCCTATGGCTAACACAGCCCTAACCCTAACGGATCACTATTTTGATGTCAAAATAACGGGGCCTTCAAAAGAACGTAGGTAGAGTATAAATAGTGTGCAAACATAACGGCATTTCTACAAACAAACAAACACACACACACATACACACACATACATACACGACCACACACACTCACACAAAAATACCCAAAGGCTCGCACACAGTCATCGCCTGTACTAATACTTAACACACACACACACACACACAAACACACACACATCCCCTCACATTGAAAGCATCATTATTACATGGTACTCCATAGCATACTAAAATACATAAACAGACAGATATAGTAAAACATAAATGACTAGTCTAAAGCGATCTCAAAAAACATTCTGGATTATAACAGTCGCTGTAGTATCTAGAATGTATGTAGGGAGGGCAGGGCGTGCGCACGGCAGGGGGATCAGCGGTGGGAAGAGAATGCGGCGTTTAGAGATCTTACAGTTTGAGGGTAAAAGGAATCTTTAAAGCGGGAGGTGTGGGATCTGAAAGATCGACAGCGGCGTCCAGAGGGGAGAAGTTCGAACAGGGGATGGGCAGGGTGGGAAGGGTCAGAGATGATCTTGTCGGCTCTTTTGAGAGAACGGGTCGAGTAGATGGAGGCCAGAGAGGGAAGCTCACAGCCGACAATCCTGCCTTCCATGCGCACGACCCGCTCCAGCCGGTCTTTGTCGAACTGCGTTGCTGTTCCGAACCAGACAGTGATGGAAAACGTTAGGACGCTCTCCACCACGGCCCGGTAGAACTGGAGGAGAATGTCTTTGGAAAGACCAAACTTCCTAGCTGTCTGAGGAAGTACAGTCGTTGATGGACCCGCTTAACGATGGTGTCAATGTTGGCACCCCAGCTGAGGTCGTCGGAGATGAGGGAACCCAGGAACTTGAACGAGTCCACTGTCTCGATTGCTTGTCCATTGATGAGCAGTGGATCTTTGGGGTCCTGGTTCCTGCGGGAGTCCACAATCATCTCGACAGTCTTGGAGGTGTTCAATTCGAGGTTGTTGTCTTCGCACCACAACGCCAAGCGATCGACTTCCTAGCGGTATGTTGTTTCGTCGCTGTTGGAGATGATGCCCTCGACCGTGGTGTCGTCGGCGAACATCACGAGCTGAACACTGTCAGCATGGGACACACAGTCATTGGTGAAGAGGCAGTAGAGGAGAGGTGAGAGGACACAGCCTTGCGGCGTGCCCGTGTTGAGAATAAGGGGTTTGGAACGGTTGGAGCCGATCTTGACAGTCTAAGGGCGGCAGAGAAGAAAGTTCAAGAGCCAGTGACTGGTAGAGAGAGGAAGATCGAAGGAGCAGAGCTTGTCGAAGAGTTTCTGGGGGATGACTGTGTTGAAGGCACTGCTGAAGTCGATAAAGTAAGTAACGCTGGTAGGCGCAGATTTTAAAGAAACGCTGGATTCCACAAGAAACGCTGGATTGCGCGGTACACTGGAGATCCTAGATGCAAACGCGGTCTTCTAATCTACCCCGACAGCAGCCTGATCTTGTAATCTACACCAATACTGCGCGGTCCTGTTACACAGTTAGTATTCTTCACCTAGACCCTAGCTTATAATATTTACTGCAGGGGTGAGCGCTCTCACTCCAAGGCAATACTCTGTGTAAACAATGACGAAATGTATATTTAAGGCAATTCAACAAACATTTTGTGAAAAATGATGACTGCGCATAGGCCGTCTTGGGGGAAGAAAGAAGAAGAAAGAACGATGAGATATAAAGTTTTGAAGACACTATGCCAATTAAACAAAAAAATTCTAGTAGCGCAAGTTGTTAGTAAAAACTAATATTAACAGATCACGTTTGCACAAATAAACGTCAACAAAACTGGTGCAGTTGATGACCGAAAGTCCGAACAGCGCATTTATGTATCCAACTTGTTCCACAAAGGATAGGGAACATAGTTTTAATTTAACTGTACGGGTGTAGGGTAATTTGAAAGAATGAATTAATTGACTGGACGTTTATGAATCAAGTGTTTATTTAGGTAACTACGAGCCCTAGTACGCTGCTAACCGATTCTGTCCAAGTCTATTTCTTCTGTCGCGAAGTAAATTAAATGGTAATGATGAATTTGTGTGTGTGTGTGTGTGCGTGTGTGTGTGTGTGCGTGTGTGTGTGTGTGTGTGTGTGTGAGTGTGTGGGTGTGTGCGTGGGTGTGTGTGGGTGTGTGTGTGTGTGTGTGGGTGTGTGTGTTGAGAATGGTGGAGGGAAACGATTTCATTTCTGAAACTGTTGTATTATTATAGCCTACTTTCAACTTTGTACCGTACCTCAAAGGATCAGAAGCTATAGAACCCGACATCAGCTGCACAGCGTCGGAGAGAAGAGAGTGTTGAAGATACGATCATCAATTTTCCACTCTCAAGGAGAAGAACCGTTCTATTTCTTTGTCTCAGTGTTATGTAAAGCTAATGCACAAGTAATAGAAAGAGCCACATCACCTTCAGCGATCAGAGAACCTTCTCTCCAACCATATGTGTATGACGGACGAGGAGGTGGAGAAAAAGCAAAAGAATGAAGACCTGGAGGATGAAGAGGAGTTGGAAAGAGAAGGAGAGAGAGGAGGACAAGAAGAAGAAGAGGAGGAGGAAGAAGAAGAAGAAGAAGAAGAAGAAGAAGAAGAAGTAGAAGAAGAAGTAGAAGAAGAAGAAGAAGAAGTAGATGAAGAAGCAGCAGCAAATATTTATCCGAAAAAATCCCCAAACCCCTCCCATCATTGCCCTCTCACAAAAAATATAATTATTGTTGCTCAGTCTTATGTTAATGTTATGTTAATGCGTAGATTCTCTTCCTGTGTTAGATGCTATAACATTTAAAAATAACAGTGGACAAAAAGATATTTTTTAGATTAAGAACGTTATTCATAGTTAAAAAATGAGTGGTGGTAAAGTGACCTTTTGCTGGATTCCATCGCATTGTGGATTTTTATACAATGATTGGAATGATCGTATTGCAAAATTAGGTGCTTTAAATATTATTTCTCTATTAGTTAAAATAAACCTGTCTTCCAAAGAAATTCAAACAATATTTCAAAGAAAATTCAGTTCAATACAAACTATTAAAATCTTCATTGAATTTCAAGATTAGTTTCATCTATGGCAAACAGAACATGATTAAATTCGATTAAAACTAACTGTTATAAAAATGTTAAATGCATTTGGGAGGGACTCAAATCTAAAACATATATTATTCTATTTGTATTGAAATTCATCCCCTTTTGCCCCATGAAGTCAATACTATAACATCAGTTAAAAACATTAACAATGATTTAAGTGTGGGATTGGCAAAATCTTTTATCAATTCTCAGTCGCGCGTTTTATTTAACTGACATTGTTACTTATGTTTTAATGTGGCTATTAATGATGTTGTGTCTATGCATGAAAGAGGGAGACAGAGAGAGAGAGAGGAAGTGAGTGAGAGAGAGAGAGAGAGAGAGAGAGAACGTGCGTATGTGTGTGTATATGTGTGCCTGTTCAAATGCGTGAGAAAAAAGACGTTAATAAAACAACCAATCTTATGTTAAACAAAGAACTATCTGAATTTGTCTATGACAGATTGTAAGACTAGACTACTCTTTCGAGCAGAAAAACGGTATCCTACTAAACTATCTAAGCCCAAGTTCAATCTAAGAACAACTTCCGTAATACTATACATAATAAACCATGGTAACTTGTCTTTTGAAAAGGGATTATATTATTATGGAAGTCAGCATGCATGGAATGGCCATTATAGTAGTACTGCACAATGAGACAAGACGCTTTGTAAAACTGGGAGTGGGATGTAACAACTATTCTTCATAGTATACGCAATGAAAGGGTTACGAAAATACATCTATCTCCCCTCCTTAGATAATGAACTTACAGGAGACGTCTATGGGAATGACAGGACCCACTCAATCCAATCTCTCGCTTCATTCTTTCATTTCAAACCTAGGTCGCGACACGACAGTAACATATGGCCAGCACAAAAATCGCATTAACTATGTTGCTGTTGTTCAACGTTGACATCCCCTCTGCCCCCAAACCATCTTTATTTATTGTTCTTTCCAAATGCCAGCTCAAGAGCTGCTCAAGGCATTGGCGTAAGCACGATCCAACCCAAGCCCTCCGAGACGCCAACATCTCTATTTAATATTCTGTTCTCTCCCTCCCCTCCTCCACCACATGTTCCCAAACTCTCCGCGTCTTTCTGACGCGAAATACGGCTCAACTGTAATATGCAATGGCCTTAGTCAAAACCTGATGGCATCACGGACGACATCTCACACCAAAAGTCACAGATGCTTCATCTGCTATTCTCGGGTACACGTTTCAGAAGTATTGAATGCCGAACAGTCCGCTATCAGTCCACCTTTCAACCAATTGCAGTAACTGTCACGACACCGAAGCGTATAGGCGACTACTGGTCACATTATTCTGACACCAGCGAACCAGTTGATTGTAAGGGGAAAATAATATGGTCACACATTGGCCAATCCGGGATTCGAACCAAGAACCTTTCGGTTACTAGTAAGACGCTCTACCAACTGAGCTACCCGGCCCCTCCCAATTGCAGTGTCTATGATCAATTCTTTTATAGGCAGACACTGATGGCTTTGCTGCGGCCCCTCCTGCCAGGTAACGTGTAGATTGTGTGGAATTCCCTTTGTAAAATATTTATTAGCGATTATTTTCGATGTTTTGTTTTAACAACTTTCAGCTAAATAATCTTTATATGAAAGCATATTTTCTAAATAATCATTTGTTTACAAACAATGTAAGATTTCTCTAAATAATAAATTTTTGTCCGTAAATAACTTATTATTTACCTAAACAATATATTCTTGAATTATTTATCTATATAATGTATTATTTAGCAGATTGTGTGAAATAATGTATTATTTAAAAATGTTTCTAAATAATTAATTGTTTACCTATATAATGCATTATTTAGCAGAATTTGCTAAATAATGTATTATTTAGAGGATGTTGCTAAACAATGCATTATTTACGTAAAAACTTCATTTTTTATGGATTGCAATTTTCATTATTTAAGGGATTCCAGGATTCGCTTCAAAACTTGGTTTTTATAATTTGACTGCTTTTCAAAATTAAATACAAGGTCTTCCCAAAGATTGTGTATCCAAAATTTGTGTTAATTATTTAGTTTTAAACATAAATCACTCTCCAAATTCGAATAACGTCCCGAACACAAACGAAAGGTCAAGGTCAGTTTTATGCGGGGGTGTTCAGTGTTTTCAGTATCTTCGTCTGAAGAAAAAAAAAAAAACTATTCTTTCTTTTTGTATTTATTTACCCCAAACCACAGGAATAGGTGTTGAAGAAGTGGCAGTAGCAAGAGTATTGAATTGTTGAAAAACTGGAATCATCGCTTCTGCTATTTTTTCACAAGATCGCCGTTAATTTGCGAGCTCTCCATGTGTATTTACTCTGAAGGCAATAACGCCAATGCAGAAATAATGATGAATCCCTCTTTTCAGTAGCCTTTACCGTTGTAGTTTCCTGTATATATATCTACTGTTGCAAATATATATTTTTAAAATAGAGCGAAATGAAAAAGTGGCCTCATTTTAAATCTCAAAAAGCGTAAAATCACGATTTTCCAATTATCTGTATTAGATTCTACACAAAACCTCACAGTAATACGAATCAGAATCAGAATCAGAATCTTTATTGTCCCCATGAAAACACAAGGAAATGTGTGTGCGGCGTACACTTCATCAACACAACGGCACAAAAGCAATAAAACACAAGGACTTCATGGATTAAAACAATACACCCCAAAGAACAGAAAAGCAGTTGTACACAACATGAATGTAGCTTATGAAATAATAAAAGTCATGCATCCTACTTTCTAACCCCTAACACAAAACACCCACCTACACACACACACCCACCTACACACACACACACACCCACACCCACACACACACACACACACCCACACACACACACACCCACACACCCACACACACACGACGCATTTGCGGATCCCCCTAAAAATTGCGGTCCCTAAACAATGAATTGTTTACGTAAATAATGCATTATTTAGAAACATTTCATTATACATTATTTAACACAATCTGCTAAATACTTCATATTAATTTATAGGTAAACAATTTCTTATTTAGCAACAACGCCTTAGTTACCTATATCATGATTTATTTAGGCTACCTAAATAATATGTTGTTTAGATAAACAATAAGTTATTTACCGACAAAATATATTATTTACAAAAGGTTTACATTATGTCTAATAAAAAAGAGATTATTTAGAAAATACGCTTCTAAATAAAGATTATTTAGCAGAACGTGGTGGAAATAACTATTTTACAAAAGGAATTCCATAAGATTGTGCTGACCGTTCGATGCTTTCCCTTGAGGTAAACTGCTGGGTTTGTTTAGTTGACAGTCTTGTGGCTCGTGATTACAGAAGTCCACATTATGTTTTAGATTAAACAATTATATTATATACACTAAAAAAAAAGGTTTCGCCCTCACAAATGTGTGTGTGTGTGTGTGTGTGTTGGTGTGTGTTGGTGTGTGTGTGTGGATGATGTTGATATTTTGGTTATGCACAATGCTTTCCTTTGATAAGGCTATAGATTTATTTATTTATTTACTTATTTATTGTTAACTTATTAGGCACGTATTTATTTACCTATCTATTATCCTCCCCTACATTACAGTTTATTACATGTTTTATTAAAAGGTTAGATTAGTTCGTTAGTCATTGTTTATAGGGTCCAGCGGTTTGCAAAGAGCCCAGTCAGGACGAAGTGTAAGAGACAAACTGATAGGTGACAGTGGCATGTTTGAATGGAATGAGTGCATGAAATGTGATATGAAAACTGTGATAGTGACTTTCATGTATTCTGTAACTTGTTGAAGAGATAAAACGTGATTGTGATAATGAGCTGTGACAGTAGTAGTATGAATGTGTTGTATTGATGAGAGGTATTCTTCTTCTTCTTCTTCTTCTTCTTCTTCTTCTTCTTCTTCTTCTTCTTCTTCTTCTTCTTCTTCTTCTTCTTCTTCTTCTAGACTGCGATAATTGCTTGCATGAATGCGTTTATAACTGGATATCTTTTATGATTTTAGATTATCAAGGGTTGAAAGCATGGACCCTCACAGCAGATCTACAACGAAGAATACAAAGCATGGAGATGAGGTGCTACAGAAGACTTCTGAGCATTTCCTATACCCAACACATCACCAACGACGAAGTCCTACAGACCATCACACAAGCCATTGGACAACACGATGACCTGCTCACAGTAGTGAAGAAACGGAAACTCCGATGGTATGGCCACGTCACCAGATCATCCGGCCTTGCAAAGACTATTCTACAAGGCACAGTGCAAGGAGGTAGAAGAAGAGGGAGACCGAAAAAGAGGTGGGAGGACAACATTCGAGAATGGACTGGTCTGACACTGAGCGAAGCCATCAGGGCTGCTGAGGACAGAGAAAGATGGATTATGCTGGTTAAACGATCATCTGTGGTGCCCCTACGACCTCAGGATTACGGGACAGGATAGGATAGGATAGGAAGGGTTGATTGCAAATTTTTGTTGATTCAATATACCAGCCTTTAATTGTGCTTTTTGATTTTACCTTGTAATGAACTGTGCAATGTTTGAGGTACTAAAAACGTGCTGTATTGTAAGTCACCTCAATTTCACGATCTAACCAGTTTCCCTCCCCCCCTCCCCTCCCCTCACCACCCTCCCATCCCTAGTGATCGACCTCGACGACCCCCACTCCCAAACCTAACTCTCGCACCCCTTTCAACATTCCTACCGCCGCAAGCTTACTGGCATGACGTGAATTGAAATACTGCCCAACGGTCACCAAGCCGTGTGCGGATGGCCAGCTCAAATTCATCTTGTCAATTATAGATGTATGTCACTACGTCCTGATGATGGGTCCACTTTCATCAACCGTGCAACTTACAAATCCCATGATCCTTCGGTCCTTATGGGCTTTTTTGCCTCATACTGTTATGCCTCTTGCACTTGCGTAATTATTGGCCTTTTCGTGTTACCACTACCAACTACTGTCTGAAAAGCTAGGATTAGCTGAAATAAGACTAGCATTATTTGTTAGATAAGCGTATCATCACTATAATATTAATTAGCTTGGCTCATCCGACATCTTTTGACAAAAATAAACTAAGACTTGTAAAGTTTACATTGTCAATCTCTTTCTGAGTTTGTTTACATTTCCCACTATGCTGCACGTTTTCTCACATTATACATGGCGCGAGTGTGTACGTTTCCCTCTGTATCAAACAACACTCTGGCCCATCCTTATCCCCCCTATTTCTTCCCTTCAATACAATGTTGACAAGGAGAGAGAAAGAGAGAGAGAGAGAGAGAGAGAGAGAGAGACAGACAGACAGACAGACAGACAGAGCAAAGGTAAGAAGGTAGGGGTTGAGGTGTGGGTGGTAGTGTCGAACCGGCTGGCTTAAACTTCGATGCAAGGAAAAGTGCCCATAAATATTTGCAGTCGAGGGCTCCCGAGGACTCTTTTAAAGCTCATTAACCTGCCGGCGCCCAATATAATATTGGGAGGGTAATAGGGTAGGAGTAGGGATTTTACAGAGGGTTGGAGGTTGGGGTGGGGGCGGCGGCAATATATTTATGAACGCAGCTAGCATAATAATTTCATTTTTTCTGGGAGGTCAGATCTTGTTATGTAAGGACGTCAAGCTTAGCACTTTATTATTATACACATACGAACACGCACACGCACGCGCACACACACACACACACACACACACACACACACACACACACACACACACACACACACACACACACACACACTCTCTCTCTCTCTCTCCCTCTCGCTTTCTCTCACTTTCCTAATCTCTCTCCAGAGCCCAAGGAATGGAAATAAGTGCAGAGAAGACCCAAATGATGACCAACAACAACAATGGCATCAACATGGACATCAAAGTCCAATCCCTCAACACAGTGCATAGCTTCAAATATTTAGGAGCCATTGTATCAGACAATAGGTCTTAAAAGGAAGTCCTCTCTAGGCTCGCACAAACAACTGCTGTCCTGACAAGGGTGAAGCCCATTTGGAAAGACAGGACCTTCAGTCTACATTCCAAGGTAAGGCTGCTGCGCTCCATTGTCATCTCCATCTTCCTATACGCTTGCGAAACATGGATCCTCACAGCAGATCTACAACGAAGAATACAAAGCATGGAGATGAGGTGCTACAGAAGACTTCTGGGCATTCCCTATATCCAGCAAATCACCAACAACGAAATCCGACAGACCATAACTCGCATAAGCCATTAGACAACACGATGACATGTTCACAGTGGTGAAGAAACGGAAACTCCAATGGTATGGCCACATCACCAGAGCATCAGGCCTTGCAAAGATCATCCTGCAAGGCACGGTTCAACGAGGCAGAAGGAGAGGGAGACAGAAAAAGAGGTGGGAGGACAACATTCGAGATTGGATTGGCTTGACACTGAGCGAAGCCATGAGAGTTGCTGAGGACAGAGAGAGATGGAGTACGCTGGTTAAACGATCATCTGTGGTGCCCCTACGACTTTCGAGTTACGGGATAGGATAGGATAGGATAGGAAAACATTTTTGACTGTAGACTCTGTAATGGTTCGATCAAGAGCTTCAACTTGCAGCCTGTCAACTAAAACCTCCCCTTGTTCTAAAGGTGCACTGTGAAACTGTTGGTTGCGAGCGAACAGAGATTTAAAATGTTCAAACCATCGATCTTTAGTTATATTGTCGCCGACGCCAAATCTGCGAGAGTTACAGTTTTTGTTCCTTACTTCATTCCAGAACACACACATGTCTGTTTTTGGGATCGCAAATTAATCTGACCTTTTCGAAGAGGAATAGCTTTATTTTTCCAGTAAGTTAAAGCCTTATATTGTTTACAAAATGTAACATACTTTTGCCTACTTTCTACAGTCCACTTTCTCCTAAACTGCAGAAGTTATGATTAGCTTTGACTTTTGCACGTCTGCACTTCCCATCGAACAATACAGCCCCGGTCTTCCTCTCCACAGTTAAGCGTACTTGTTTCTCCATGCAGGCCGATACCGATATAAAACATTGGTTGAACATTGCAACCCCCGTCAGGTTGCAGGGGTTTATGTATCAACAATGTCCTCATTTTGTGGCAATTTATTGCTTTAATTTACCACTGTTTCTGTGATTCTCATTTGTTCTTACTCGTTCATTAAATTGTTTCTATCAATCTAATGTCTCTTCGCTAGACCATTCACCTACCTTTGTTCTTTAAAACTTTCCCAAAGCTCCTCATTTGTGTATGGGATCTGTTGGGTCAGCTTGGGATTATTGGACGCTTTCTGCCAAATGGTCACTAGGGCTTTCTATTGTATTATTATTTAGCAATGTAGGCATTTTATATGTATGTGTTTTGGTAATATTTTATATTGATGTTTAAATTCTATTTTGTTCTTATAAACGGGGGTTCGATAAATTAGAGTATAGCCTCGGCGTCCCCTGCGTGGTATGCCTTTATTGTACAGTGACCGGTTCATGGAGTGCCTTCAGTGTTACCATTAGGGTTGTTTCAGCAGAACTTTTATATGGACCGTGGGTGAATCCTCTTTCAACTAAGTTGTGGTCTTGATTCGGTTCTTTGCAATCCGCTGGACCCTATAAACAATGATAACTAACTTGAACCTTGCAAGCGCTCTTTCATGGTTTAAGATGAAACCAATGAAAACTCATTGGATAGATCATAGAGGCAACATGCTGGGTGGCTGATTTCCTCCTGTACATCAAGCTGACAGTTTTCCAGGGCAGAGACGTAGTCGCCTGCCAAGTCTTGCGAACATACAAAAGCATTCTCTTCGAGATCTGATAAATACGTTCGAACTCTGGTTGAACTAGCTCTTCATTGTGTTTAAAGATTAAGGGGTTCCAAACATAAATCGGGCCCTGTTTTGACCAGTTTTGGCATTTAAGTCGCCACATAGCATGATGTAACAAAATTCTTGCAAACGACCCATTAAGTCCAAAATACAGTTATCAATTTGTTTTATGCCATATCCATTTTGATAAAGTCTATAGAAGTTATAATCATAAGGCGTTACATAAACGTTCAGAATAAAAATGGATTTAGGGTGGTTTTAAGGAAGTCTTTTGAAATTTTAACACCTATGCAATTATCTATAGTGCAGTCCAATACACACAAAAAAACGCTCAATGCTATTGTGTATAAAAAAAATTACACCACGAGAAAGTCTGCTGAGACAATTCTTTTAGCTGTAGCGGAGAAACATTTAAATTCTTTAAATATATCAAGACTTAAAATCTCTAGCCGTGTGGCTTTCTGTCAGGCAGATGAAATAGTTATTCTTAAGGTATTCAATAAAACTGGCATTTTAAAGCTTGGGATCTAGTCCACATATATTTCAAGTAAGGAATGATAAAAAGAACTGATTATGACTACTTCTATGTGTTATTTCATTTAATTTGATAGCAGGAGCACAGCCTGACCCTTGACCCCTAGCTGTTCTGGATGCATACCGATCTATCCTAAGACTGACTGTCCTGGACTGATGCAGACCTGTCGGAAGGTGGGTTACTCTGGTGCTGCCTCGTGTTCGAGCTAGTCCAGCTGGTCAATTGGGTCAGTGTCGACGCCTGTGAATGGGTTCTGCACTTGCCTATTGTTTCTACCGGAGATCTGTTGTTCGACGAATGATGATTTGTATTTCTTTCATATTTTGTTACAGACGTTTCTGCAGCTTCGTCAACGCATGCGTTCACATCACCAATTGCCACTGCATTGTCGATTTCGTTTCATGGAGTCGTCATGAAAAGCTTTTTCCCTGCGTCTGTCGCCGTGATAAGGTCAGGTGTGCTACTTTGTTATTTTCTGTTCGTTGGAATGTGATTTCATTATCAGAACCTCAAAGGAGAACACCTTGTGTGGCAAATTCTTTAACGTCTGTGATACTGGACATGCCTGATCTGAGAGATTCAGCTCGTGATCGGGCTGGAAAATTATGAGATTGTGGAAGAAATAAGCAGTGAGAGTCGGCCAAAGATTCCGCATTTTCGTTTGAAGGACCGGATAGGCGTGAACTCCCGTCCGTTCTGTTATCTTCGCTAGCCTTTTTTCTGTGGCGCAGCTGGTGACTGGTGCTTGGTTCTTGTTGCCACTGCACTGGCTGGTGGTCTTCCTTCTTAGAGATGGAAAGTCGTCCATAGAGCCCGGGACCGGCATGATAGCTGTATTACTTCTGCTTCCTTTGAATGTGACATTGTTTTCGTTGAATCTTTTCCTTGCTGATTTCCATTTACTAGAGAATGTTGTCGGATAATATGTTCAATTTCCTGTGCAGAATTGTCCTTCTCACCTTCTTCCATAATATCCAATCGTCGCCGAAATCTCCGAATGTCTCGAAGCGCACGTCACTTTCACTGTGGTCGTACTGCCAGGTTTCTCCATCATACCTTACATGGCCTTTGTACCACTCTAGCACAACTGGGCCGTCATTTTCTTCTCTATCGTTTTGTCACTAGTTTGCTGTTTGCTGCGTGCTAATAAGTGTTTTGTCTTTTGCTTTGTGTGTAGCTTCCCGCTCCCGTTAAAAAATATCTTAACTTGGCTTTTCAGATCTTTGAGTGTTTGGGTCTGTGATTGGGCTGTGATTGGGCTGGGAAATTATGAGATTGTGGAAGAAATAAGCAGTGAGAGTCGGCCAAAGATTCCGCATTTTCGTTTGAAGGACCGGACAGGCGTGAACTCCCGTCCGTTCTGTTATCTTCGCTAGCCTTTTTTCTGTAGCGCAGCTGGTTAGTAATGTTCTTGATGTTGCCCCCAGTGATCCACATGGCGGTCTAGAAGCTTTTGCTAAAACGACGCTAACGCTGCGTGGCCCTGGTGATGCCTGACTGGTGCTTGGTTCTTGTTGCCACTGCACTGGCTGGTGGTCTTCCTTCTTAGAGATGGAAAGTCGTCCATAGAGCCTGGTACCGGCATGATAGCTGTATTACTTCTGCTTCCTTTGACTGTGACATTGTTTTCGCTGAATCTTTTCCTTGCTGATTTCCATTTACTAGAGAATGTTGTCTGATCATGTGTTCAATTTCCTGTGCAGAATTGTCGTTCTCACCTTCTTCCATAATATCTAATCGTCGCCGAAATCTCCGAATGTCTCGAAGCGCACGTCACTTTCACTGTGGTCGTACTGCCAGGTTTCTCCATCATACCTTAAATGGCCTTTGTACCACTCTAGCACAACTGGGCCGTCATTTTCTTCTCTATCTTTTTGTCACTAGTTTGCTGTTTGCTGCGTGCTAATAAGTGTTTTGTCTTTTGCTTTGTGTGTAGCTTCCCGCTCCTGTTAAAAAATATCTTAACTTGGCTTTTCATATCATTGAGTGTTTGGGTCTGTCTGGGCGTAAGACCTGTGGAGACTCGGATGCCAGACCTTTGCATGTTGTCTCTAGCTTCTTTAGCACTGTTATAAGGGCAGACCAGCGGTGACATTTTGCACTCATTGGTCTTGGGCGTCCTCCATTGTCTTACCCATTCGATGAGCTCGATCGACGTCATTCGGATGCCAGGTTTTGTTGACTACGAATTCATTGAGGACTTTCAACTCGATATCCTTGCATTTATCATACGACTCAAATTCGTCTCTTTTTGTGAGACCAAAAATCTTGAGGTTGTTTCTTCGAGAATGTGTCGGCAGCTTATCAAGGTCGGATTGTAGAGACTACACGCGCTGACTTATTTCCTCGTTCATCTGTCTGTCTGTCAATTTCCGTTTTGTGTTAATCAATGTGCTGTTGTGCTTATGCGACCACGCTTCCCAACTTATCTAAATTCAGACGGAGTGCATTGTAAAAAATTGTGTCATGCTGTTTGCTTCGTCCATTTTGCTGGGCAGTGTCCTAAACATATGCTCAACAGAACTGGGATCCATACTTGCACTCGATCTGCTAAAGTAGTTGTCTCTGTTGTTTCTCAAACGAATATCACTTGGAACGTTCTTGTTGTGACGACTTGTGTTGTTGATGTGTACTGAAAGAGAGAGAGAGAGAGAGAGAGAGAGAGAGAGAGAGAGAGATGGAGGCAGAGACAGAGAAGACTTGAGAGAGAGAGAGAGAGAGAGAGAGAGAGAGAGAGAGAGAGAGAGACAGAGAGAGAGAGAAAGACAGACAGAGAAGAGAGAGAGAGAGAGAGAGAGTGGGAGAGAGAGGAAAAGATGGTAATAGCGTTGGACAGGGAGGTGATATAATTCATAAAAAAGAGACAGAGATTTCTCTTATATAGCGCACTTACAAGCTCAGAGAGCTTCTCAAGGCGCTGGCCCGTAATATCCAGCAATCACACAATAGTTTGCTGAAGTCAGGATTCGAAACCACGTCGCCCAAGACGAACTCACACAAGTCGTGCGCTCTGACCACTGAGCTATCCCTGCCGAATGAAATACCCAGCCACGCCTCTTCCTCTCTCATATTATTAAACCCATTGATCCACCCTAGCTTGTAACTTGTATACAAAGCCTTTTAGCACTTGTTACTAAGCATTTTTGATACTATGCTCTTTATAACATTCGTTGAATTCTCTCCCTAGACTAATAAGATTGTTATGACACATTGTTTGTATAGTACCCAAAACTATAAATATAGACTATAATATTATAATATAGTCATATGCTTGTACACAAAGATAGGGTATTTCCCTGTGAGCATGGACTAGCAGATAGACTTCACAGCAATCTAACACACATTTAATTTATTTAAATCGTCTGTGGATTTGGTAA
>CM072514.1:58536236-58783736 GCA_036898135.1 Oncomelania hupensis | reverse complement strand
GTCGCAAACAGATCCCTTTCATAACTATAAACGTATTTCACCGAATTCTGTTTTAAATGAACATAATATGGTTTAAAATAATGTATCTCAGTTGAGATAATAGAAGCTAGCAGCCAGCAAGTTAAAAGCAGTGCGACGACCAGCTCTCATAACAAACACACAATGGGTTCATCAACATTGTCATAAACATTTTCACATTTTTCCGCCGCCGTGATCATCATCCTCATCATCATCATCATCATCATCATCATCATCATCATCATCATCATCATCATCATCATCATCATCATCATCATCATCATCATCATCATCATCATCATAAACGAGCTTTTGATCTTCCCTCTATTCATCAACAGCAACATGATATAGGCGAGATGAACGGAGCTCGGTTGTCCAAAGCGGGATGCTTAGACTGTAGAAGCACCCCTCGTCCTGGGTTGCACGTACTGCTCTGCTGCTGCAGTCCTCTCGTTGAAACCACATGGGTGAAAAACATTATCCTCCCCTATCCCACCCTCGAACCCTCTTTTTCACATTCCTCTCCTTCTTTAATAAAAAAAAAACCACCCTAAATCCTAAAAATATATCTTGGGTACCGTACCGAGGTTCAATTGTTGATACCGGTGTAACAATTCCGTTCTGACCCCCATCTGGAAGTGCCTCAGGGGACACTGTGGTGTCCCAAACTGAATATGCCGGTATTGTATTTGTACCCTGGTCAGCTATTTACTTGGAATGTGGTATTAATAAGAACAAATCGTTAAAGTGTGTTTCACTTTCAGACTTGATGGCGACCCTCCGTAAGAAGCTGGTGATCGTGGGTGACGGTGCTTGCGGCAAGACATGTCTCCTGATCGTCTTCAGCAAAGACCAGTTCCCTGAGATCTACGTGCCCACCGTCTTCGAGAACTACGTTGCCGACATCGAAGTCGACGGAAAGCAGGTAAAGAGAACAATAATATTATGAGGAAATATCCCCCTTCCGTCACCTATCTCTTGGCTTCCTAGTCTAAAATCACTTCGGTGAATGGACAGTAAATGACATTAACAAACAAACATTAGCGTTGAAGGCTTCAAGTAGGCTGTGTGCTACAGCCCATTTGTGAATCCGGGGGGCAGGAGGGGAGGGAGAGGGGGTAACGTTGTATTCTGACAGCTCGTTTTGGACAATTCATGAAATAAAATAAAAAAATTATTTAGCAAACTAATACGGAGGATGGCTGGTATAAGTTTTATGCTTCAGTCGAATTCACCGTAATTATAATCCATGATCACATGGCATGTCTAGCAATCGCAATCAGGATCTTTTAAAATGCTGTTCTCCGTTGTCGGAAATAATGTTTTAACCGGCACGTTTTACCGTTTTTGTTATCTTGTGTGCAAATTATAAAATATGAGCAATCTTGCGCATGACTTTATGGGCCATTTATTTTTTTAACAATAATATTTGTCACCCAAAGGAGTTATATTCGGGTTGCTTTATCAACTAAATGCAGCTCTACCCAGGACGAGGAGGAAGTGTATAACATACTGCTTATTAGGGTGTGTTATACAAGCTAAAAAAAAACAACTAAATAAAACCGTGCTCCAGAAAAAAAATATATTTATTTTCCAGAGACCGTCCTAAAATTAGCAAGAACGTTTGTAGCGAATTTAAGGCAAATGCTTGGCGATGGAATCCAAAACATAGTTTTACAAGAAGGTTCTTGGCATGCGGTAAATTGCCTCAAGAGTTCCGAGAATTAATTGTAGTATAGATTGTGGATTAGCCTACCTATGCTGGTGGAACCATTATTATTTGTTTTGTGTTTACAGGTGGAATTAGCGCTTTGGGACACAGCGGGGCAAGAAGACTACGATCGACTGCGACCCTTGTCCTATCCGGATACTGACGTGGTGCTTATGTGTTTCTCCATCGACAACCCAGACTCTCTGGAGAACATCCCTGAGAAGTGGAATCCAGAGGTAGGGGGAAAGGAAGCTTAACTCATAACATTTTGGTCGTAGCTGTGAGACGCACACATTTCGTTAAAGTGCGTGTCTCTCTACGTTCGTTTCGTGTCGTTTCGTTAAATAAATTAATGTCCCCAGACACATGAGCATATAGGGGACGTATCTCTCTACTCTTCTTCACTGCTTTTTATCATCCCTGATTACCAAGAGTGCCGGCCATCCTTGACCAGGGGTGGTGTGCATGAACGCCCGTATCTCTTGCCCATACGTAAATTTTAACCATAAAGTTACGAATGGGCAATTTGGCCATAGCTGGTTTAAGACCGCCCATAGCTTTTTGCCGAATTTGAAGATATGGACAAAATTTGTGTACGACTTTTATGTAAGCTTCATGCACACCACCCCTGTTCGGTGAACTGGGATGATTTGTTGTGCTCGGTGAACTGGGGTGATTTGTTGTGCTCGGGCGTTCCCTTTCTCGGCACGCTTGACGGTCGCGGGCCGAATAATTTATAATGCTTAGCGTGAGTGCGATCATTACTTATTCTGTGTGTGTTTCATGCCTGCTCCAGGTGCGTCACTTCTGTCCCAGCGTACCCATCATCCTTGTGGGGAACAAGAAGGATCTTCGCAACGACCCGACCACCGTGAAGGAGCTGGCCAAGATCCAGCAGACACCGCTACGCACTGAGGAGGGCAAAGCCATCGCAGACAGGATCGGGGCAGCGGCCTATGTGGAGTGTTCCGCCTTAACTAAGGAAGGCGTGAGGGAAGTCTTCGCGACAGCCACCAGGGAGGCCCTTAAGAAAAGAAAGACAGCGAAGAGAAGGTTTTCTTGTTCTTGCAAACGGTGCGAGGTGCTGTAAACATTGCGGGAGTTAACTATTCATGTTATATATTTTGGGAATAAACTAATAAACTGGTAGATAGGGCTATGGAAATTGAAGTCTATATCTGGCGTTTTCTGATTGCGATTCAACCTTAATACGTAATTGATTTTGGTAAATGATGCAGCTACTATTGAGGAATAAATACCGAATTGACTGAACTGATTCAGCTATCTAAAATAATATGCATGCTGAAAGCATACGACTTAATATTGTTGCACAGAATACTATTGAAAATTGTCCACATATAGTTGAACTATTACAGTATGATTGGACTGTACAGTAATCAGTCTTCCTGATTTTATCACAGCCCACGCGTGAATATCGAATTAGTAGCTCCTATAGGGAAGTAAGCAAGCATTTCATAGCCCAGTTGTGCATGTGTACTTGTCTTAGTAATGGAAAACAAGATACATGTGTATAATAATATTAACATTGCAAGTAAAACGTGTATCCATCTGCATGAGGATGAAGTCTTTTCAGTCTGAACTTCTAGAATCACTCATGTGAAGTATTGAGTTTTAACTGGTGTTCATGATATGGAATAGGTTTGAAAGAAGGCGTGGGTGTAAAATGGAAGGAGGAGAGAAGATTTTTTAAAACTACTTCTACTGTTGTTGGTGTTACTGTTGTTGTTATTGTTATTGTTGTTGCTGCTGCAGCAAAAGACAATAAACTTAATGAGGACTAGAAAAAAACAAACCAACATTTATAAAGGTGACTACGATCAAAATCATGCTACAACCACCCCCATCGTCACCACCACAATTACCATTAAAACTGCTCTTACAGCTGTTACATTACATTACATGGTTATTGCTTTAGGTCCAGCGGACTCTTCCGAGCCAAATCAGGACCGGTTACAGCTGTTGATTCTGCTAAACACGCAACACTGCACATACCAATGGTATTACTACCTATAGCGCTATTAGTATTGTAGTGGTGTTTATTTCATTATGACTTATCTATGGTAGCTGTGTGTGGCAGATAAAAGGGACAAGAATTATTTGGTGCTATTAAATAATACGCATGCTAACAGAACATGGCCTGCCCCGAGTTGCCTATGCAGAGCGCTATTAACTATTTTGGCCGAAAGTCTACGCAACCCTATGCTCCCGGAGAGCGCTCAGTAGCGATTTCAAAACATTGTGTGTGAAGAGAAAAAAATGGCGGCCAAAGTGGTGGGCTGTCGATTTGCGAATGGCGATGTGTTCAATGGTGAAATAGAAAGGAAGGACTTTTTGTCATTTACAGTCCGGTAAGATTGTGTACTTGCTATTTGAGGGAATAATTATGTTTCCTTCTTCAGCGATTGCACTGCTGCCTCAACTTCTTCTCGGAGATTGGGAGGATTTCTTCTTCTTCTTTGTTCTGAGGACATGCTATAACTGATTGGTCCCCGTTTGGTGTGTGGTTGTAAAGGTCAGAACAGTATTCTGTCCATCTATCCAAGATTTGCTTTGGATCGTGGAGGTCTTGGGCTGTTTAACAATTGCCAACCGCTTCACAGGCCTTCTTACTGTTGTTCAGACTGTTCTCTATTTCCTGACATTGATCTTATATCCAGTTCTCCATTGCTGTGTGCATGCCTTTTCGGATGTCGTTGTTGATTTGTCGGTAGGCATAAGCTCCCTGTGATATGTTCTTTTTCTTTTTCATCTATTTTCGTTTGTCACACAGGTCCAAAGGTTCAGGTGTGATCTACGGTTTCTTCTTTGGGTGGTGCTTGCTAAGGATCTTAGTGGCAGCATCTGTCATTTGGCATCTACTTCACCAGCTCCCAAAATGAGCAGTGGTGCAAATTTCCCTCCAGTTGTGTCTTGGAATATTTCTGCCACCTCCTGGTCTTGCAGTTTGCCCAGGTCAAACTTCAGTCTGGTGCACTTTGCTGTGTATACTCTCTTCAAGTAGAACCAGAAAAACATCATCACGAGATCGTGGTCACTGCATGTCCTGCCAATGTTGACACTTGATTTGAAGAAGCTGAAGAAGGGGAAGTCAGCGGGAGTGGACATCATACCAGCAGAATTGTTCAAGCAGGAGAAGAAGCGATGATTGACGGCCTCACCATTATCTGTAACACGATCTGGCAGAGTGGGGAGTGGCTTACACCATGGACTCAGTCGCTTGTCATCACTCTTCCCAAAAAGGGTAACCTTCAGGAGTGTGAAAATTACCGCACCATCAGCCTCATCAGCCATCCCAGCAAGGTCCTCCTGAAAATAATACTCAACAGGTTGAAACCCCAAGCGGAAAAAATCATAGCTGAAGAACAAGCAGGATTCAGGGCAGGACGAAGTACCACTGAACAGATTTTCAAACCTCAGAATAATCTGTGAGAAATGCCTACAGCACCAACCTCTATATCATGTGTTTGTAGACTTCAAGAAAGCGTTTGACCGAGTCTGGCATGCAGCTCTGTGGGCAACCATGAGAGAGTACAACACCCGCCCTAGCATTATTGAATTTATCAAAAGCCTGTATGACAAGACTACCAGTGCAGTTCTCCACAAAAGCGCCATCGGGAACTGGTTCCGAGCAACAATCGGCGGGCGCCTACCTACTCTCTCCAACACTCTTCAACATCTTCCTATAGCGCATCATGTCAGATACCCTTGCAGATCACGAAGGCACAGTCAGCATAGGGGGTAGAGAAATCTCCAACCTCCGTTTTACTGAAGAGTTAGTTAGTTATTCATTGCTTACAGGGTCCAGCGGACTGCAAAGGGCAGAATCAGGACCACAAAATCAGGACCACAACTTGGCTGAAAGATCTGCTGGAACAACCATAGTGGCAGAAGAAGAGGGAGACAGAAAAAGAGGTAGGAGGACAACATTCGAGAATGGACTGGCTTGACACTGAGCGAAGTTATGAGAGTTGCTGAGAACAGAAAAAGATGGAGTACGCTGGTTAAACGATCATCTGTGGTGCCCCAACTACTTTCGAGTTACGGGATAGGATAGATAAGATTATTTGCAATAGGTATGAATTAGTATTTATATTTGATAAAATTGTTGTGTCGTCCGTGCGATTGACAGTAACTTTCACTTTCAGCCAACTTCACTTTGATTGGCTTTTGTACAGTCAACATGTGCTACGCCATTTTAAAAGCGCTCGCTTATGGCAAAATGTTGCCCAGAAGCAAAAATAGTTCGTGAGGACCAAGGGAAGCGTTTTGTTACGCTTTTTTCGCTAGACAACTCGGGACGGCTCAGCGTGCTGTATTTGTGTGTGTGTGTGTGTGTGTGTGTGTTTGTTTGTGTGGGCGGGTGGGGATGGATGAGAAGGATGGAAGAGAGGGGTGTACGTGCGTGCATGCATGTGTGTGCGCGCGCGTTCATGTGTGTGTGTGCGCGCGTGCGCGTGTGTATTCCCTTTAATTTTAATTTTACTCTGGAAATGCATGACTTCGGAATTAATAATGTCCGAGCAAATAAATGTTTGTTTTTTCTTAACTGATAATGTTGTCTAAGCTGCACAATAAATTAAAAAAAAAAGAACTATATAAACAAACAAAAAAAAAACCACAACACTTGTGTACTTTTCAGATGTATAAGTTATGGTTGTTTATTTTGTCGTAAAAAACGGAACTTAATTTTAAAATAACAACTTTGATGAAAGGATCACAGAGAGAGAGAGAGAGAGAGAGAGAGAGAGAGAGAGAGAGAGAGAGAGAGAGAGAGAGAGAGAGAGAGAGAGAGAGAGAGAGGATAAAACTGAGACGGCGACCGACGAAGAAGAAGAAGCAGAAGCAGCCGAAAGCAAGTAACTACTAGAACTGTGCTCTTGTTCATACACCGAGTGACGAACACAGAGATTTGTCTACCATACACCATAGAAATATACTAATTAATATTGCACGTACAAGCTTGAAAACCGTTTTCATTGTGCTCACGAAACTGCTAATTATTATCTGTACAACAGATTGTTGAAAATGCCAGCACAGTCTAGATATTTAAATACAAGTTTACGAGATTCGTCTTGTTTTATTACACCAATAATACTATAGGCTACACGAAAAGCACTTAAAGTTCTGTGCCTGTGCCTGACGTCACACCTCACATTACCAAGATTGCCTCGAATAGTCGTGGCTTTTCAACTCCTATCCTATCCAATCGCTTCCCCGCGCTTGGTGCTATATATAGCAACACTGGAATACGCCTATATATAAGGGGCCGGGTAGCTCAGTTGGTAAGAGCGTCTTGCTAGTAACCGAAAGGTCGCTGGTTCGAATCCCGGATTGGTCAACGTGTGATCATATTATTTTCCCCTTTACCAACAACTGGCCCGCTGGTGTCAGTATAAATCGGTCCAGTAGTCACCTATATGCGAAAGTGTCGTGTGACTATAATCTACATACAAACAAAACAAACAAACAAACGCCTATATATTATGTCGCCCATCACCAGCAGGCGGATGATCGTTTGAGCAAGAGTGGTAACGAGAAACAGGTGCATTTAGTGAGTGACCAAGCGTCGCCAAGACAGATTATTCGACACACTAAGAGAACCTCTGTGTTGTTTATCGCGGTGTTAGTAACATTAACACTCGCTCTTGCGCTGTGCTGTTAAACGTCGTGACGTCACGTAACTGTCGTCTGGTGTTTGACGAGTGTCCCGAAGCGTACCAGTGTCGGAGAGGACATTTTCGCTCCTCACCTTCGACCATCAACATAATTGCGGATTTTGCTTACCCGAGTTTTCAGGTAAGTTTTTTTCTTTAGTGTTTTTTGGTTTTTTAAATTATCATTTTTGTCGCCTACGCTTAGTTGAAAAGTGTTAGAAATGAATGAATGAGTGTGTGTGCCACGTTTCGCGCATGTTGGAACAGTGCCGGTGTAAGTTTAGGAGTGCAGTGACATTCAGTCTTTTTGATGTAGGCTACCTGCACAATCTAGGTTTGTGCAAGTCACATTGGGCGTGAAAAAAATGTACCGTACCCCAGAGTTCGAATAGGAAGGTTTTCATGCGATTTTTGTTTTTAAAATTAGGCTATCGCCTTTCACTTGAATATATTTATATTTCATATTATGGTTCAAATCTATTGCTGAGAAGGTAATAGGTTTTAACCTATTACCTTCTCAGTAGAGAAGCCGAAGACCCAAGTTAATGTTGGCTTGTAATAGATGAAATCGACGTTCATTCTACGGATTCGCCGGCTACTTTATGTAATGTTTTGTAGTAATATTTAACACTATTAGCCGAAATTTGTTCTAACATAGGTCGTGCCCAAATGCTGTAAATAAGAATGCTAAATAATTCATGCACAAAAGCAAAGTCATTCGTTCTTATAGTAGTATTGCAATATTAATTGATTAGCGAGTGTCATTGAAGTATGATGATGATGATGATGATGATGATGATGATGATGATGATGAATGTTGTTATCGTCATTGTTCTTGTTCTTGTTCAAATATCAAAACTGAAATAATATATTGTATGCATGCAGTGACGAGTGGGCTAGAAAACGCTACAATAGGATATCGTTTGGAGAAAACAATTAGAACGCATGAACGAAAGGGTGCGTAGAAGGTGAGAATTTCTTCTTCATGCATTGTCGACGAATTTGCCATAAAATAAGATGAATTTGTATGATTGAACAATAAACTACATCCTGTCGACTGTTGAGCTAGTTAAAAAAAACCAACTATTTATTTTAGCTTTTCCCTCAGTGAAATCTCAAATGCACGTCGGTTTGGCTCAGGACATTGGAATGTGAGGTCGTAGGTCATGCTATAGTGACGATCGTCGTTGTTGACCCGGCAGTGAGAAACAGACGAGGCCGAACTAAGTAGACAGATTATCTCGAACGCTAACTACGACTCGTTTTCGGGTTTCTCATTAGTTTTATCTGCGGTTTCAAATATACTCTGCATTAGATTTAGCGCACCTATACCATTTAGGCTTACTGATAAACACTTCAGCCGCCCCTGCTTTAGGCGTTTTCTGTTTTAACTGCACGAGTGGCTCAGTTGTTATCGAACCGGCTGATTTCGATTGTAATGATTTTGTATGGCTTTAGTTTAGCTGTGGTAAAATGAGTTACTTCAGGGGAGTAAATCTCAAAACAGCATTTACATACACAGGCCCTATCTACATAGATACAGTATACATATACACACTGACTCAGCTCTTACAACTTCATGTGTAGTGCTGGTGAGAAAGGGGCTGGGAAGATGGAATATGAATTTTTGCTTTTAAGGTCAGACTAGTTTTATAGGACGGTTTAAATCAATAATACTCACCTCCAGAGGCGGCCAATATTTGGTCGGTTTCGGTTCTTATCAGTCCAGTAGTGACCTCGTATCGTATCACACTTCCTTGTTGCCCGAGTGCACCTTGTCTTCAACTTCGTCCATTACCACGAATATCCTGCTATTCGTTATTTTGAACCTTTTTGTCTTACTGTTGTTATTTATAGCTGTTTTGTAAGGTTTCAGTTCAAATTTGATGTTGCGAGACTACAATATATTTATTATTTTTAGGTGTCTGATTGCTGATTCGTTTAACGGTCAAGTCTACAAATTTGTTTGTTTGCTTTTTACCACAAAATAGAATTTGCACAGCAAAATGCCAGTCAGACAAAAATCTAATAATTGATAGGATTGAATATATTAAAGTAAAATTCGTCGTAACAAAATCGCACACGCACCCACACACACACAAATGGAGAGAGCGAGAGAAAGAGGGAACAGAGAAAGAGAGAGAGAGAGAGAGAGAGAGAGAGAGAGAGAGAGAGAGAGAGAGAGAGAGAGATTTGAAATGTTGATTTTTATTGTAGAACTAGAAGGTAGTATGATGCATTTAGACTCCCTCTCATTCAAATGTTCCAGTTTCGCTTGAAGTGCCACAGATAAGCGTATTTGGTCTGAGATAGGCCTAGGAAGTAAGCATCAAAGTATAATTTTAATTAGTAATTGTTGGGGTGCTTGTTAGTATTACTGTATATTGTTCTACTATGGTAGGCCACTACGAACTTGAAATTTTATATGCCATACAAAGTATTAAGTTTTAAGGATCGGTGTAGAACTATCGTGAGTGAAATCAAGACTGGGTGTGACCTGTTCAGCTAAAACAAAATGCAACAAGTATACTTTCGTTTGCGCACATAGTAAAGGAAGTGAAGATTAGGTTTACATTATGTTAAAGCGCTAAGCATTATTTTGGTGAGTTAAGGTAATAGTGAGGAAGTAAAACAAAGAATCGGTACAAGCAAAAGTACTGTATCAACTGAAACTAACGTTGAGTCGGCAATACTAATTAAAGCATTTAAAAGTAATTTTTTTAAAACTAGGAAGTTTAGCAGTTAAAGCAAAGTAAATCTTCTTTACAAGGAAGTTCATGTTTTCCAAACACATTCTTAAAAAGTTTTTGCAGTAGTCAAACGTTTGAGGAAAACAATCGTCAATCTGAAGACGATATGAATGTTTAGTATTTTGAAGACCCTCTTAAAGAAAGGATTTGCTGAGGTGGAGATGAGAGGAGCGTGACGAGGGTGGTGGGGGGGGGGGGAGGAGCTTGTGATATATAGTCCACTCAAGATTCAACAATGATAACTTGAATTTTAGAAAAAAACTAAACCTATGCTCAATGCTGGTCGGACTCCGAAATAACCTTTTCCTTACATCGATTGTCTTAAGGGCGTAGAACAAATATACTACGACAGCAGTGCTGTGAAATCTACTCCTTAGTATAGATACTGAATTGAAATGTACTTGAGTGGTGTGCGTTTGTAGGCTACCTGATTGCCTTAAGGAATGTTATATGGAGTTGTGGACTGCCGTTACTTGTAACCTAGGCTACCTTTGCTGAGGGTGGCCCGGTAAGGAATTTTTGGGAACATATAATGGCAGGAATTCCGTTATTTCATCTGAATTCCTTGAAGCGAGTGTAAATAACCTTTAAAATTCTTACTGAAGATTTGTTGTTACATTTCCGAATGCAAATAGTCTAGTGTGTATGCAATAGTCTAGTATGTATGCAATAGTCTAGTGTGTGTGTATGCAATAGTCTAGTGTGTATGCAATAGTCTAGTGTGTATGCAATAGTCTAGACTAGTGTGTATGAAGTTTCCTTTAACGTAACTTTTCTATTGCATGTGCACGTCTTTTTGTGTGTGTTAGATTTAGAACTATGCTTAAATTAAAGTATGTCTGTATGAAGAGAATTTAAGTGTATGCTCAGTAAAATCGAATTGATCAGAACTAGTGTCACTAAACATAACACTACAGATACAGCTAGTGAGATACAGATCTTTTTTTGTCCTCAAGGGTTACAAGGACACTTTTGTTGCAGCACCAGTCACATATGATGATAAACACTAACGCATGTGAACACATACATTTCTAAGGTAAACGACCAATGGCTATGTAAAACAAACCTAATAATTGTGTTCCCAATGAATATTTAATAACAAATAATTAATAACAGGCAATTTATTTATTTCCCATCAACGTTAACAGTATCTATCACACTGACTTATATTTTGAAGGGTAAGGTACATGTAAGTCTTTCTAGAATACTTTCCTCCACTCTTTATAGGAGGACCACTGTTAAGAGCAAACTGTGTGACAGCTGTTTCGTCCTTTCGAAGGTCTTCATTGGGAAACCCGAGTTTATTTTAATTAGTTCCTTTCTACATGATAATGCAGTGTTCGGAAACGTTCTTTTTACATGTACAGTCGGTGATACTATTGCAGATCAGCGTGTAAAATATAATTACAAACATTGATTAGCTTGAAATGGTAGAGAAGATTGTGGAGGAGGTGTGTTTGGTGAAGACGAAAAAGAATTAAGAAAACACGAAGACGAAGAATTGTGGAAGACTGCGAAGAAACAAGAGGAAGAAGACGGAGAGGGACAGGAAGATGACTGGCGATTCATCCAGCTAAGTTATCAGTATGATAAAACAAAATGTCTTCAGCTTATTCAATATTTCCCTCTCCCCACCCCTTATCCCTTCCCCGTATCATCACTATTTGTACTTAGCAGGTGTAATATGGTCGAGTAAATAATTTGTTTGTAAATTAAATTCTGTGTGCACTTACGCGAGTCATACGAACGTGAGTCATACCAACGGCTTTAAATTTACTACCGTAGTACAATAGAAATATCTGTAACTGTGCTTTGCTATTGAAATCTATTTTTATGACATTCCTCTCCTACGCTTGTTGTAAAAAACTAGAGTATACAAACTGCACCGCTACTTTCCTAGTTTTGGGCTTGAAGAGGGCGTTATATTTCAATTGAATACATTAGGCTGTTGAATCACCGAATCCCAACGGCGGGGTGTTTTTTGTCCTCGAACGAAGTTGAGTCACCAAACATAAAAATTGGGTTCCCTTTTTCTTACTTGTTATAAAAAAAGCTATACAATTATAGTCCTTTTTTGTCGACATACCCTGAAACGCCCACAATATTTGGATAGCGAGTAGACCGAAATTGGAATCATGAAGTAGGCCTACTCTTCCTCAGTTGTGGAGTCTTTTTCTCGGAAGTTTTGTGAGTCGTGTTTTCTCTTTGGTATGATTCGTTCGACAGTTGTATTTGATTACTTGCTTCTAAGTTATTGGAGGTTATCAGCATTTTTTTCATGTGCGTTTTCTTTATAGTTGTTTCCTATGTTTTGTTGTTGTTGTTGTTGTTTTTAAATGAAAGATTATCGATGTTAGTAGAAACAGGATATGCTGTACCATAATTCATTCAAGTGCAAGAAATACGTACATTATACATAAAATAGCTGATTAAGGGTTACAAGTTGAAGTAACACTTTTTTCTACTTTCATATATTTTTGGCGAAACCAAAACCAAGCTTACTCGGAGTTCTGTTTAGGGTGCGATATAGCGGAGTTCTGATTAGGGTGTGATACAGCCTTTCGGTCAGGGCCTTGAGTAGCTCTTGAGCACGGGAATGGTGCTACATATGAACGATTCAGGTAAGGAAGTGTATAATGTATGATAGGTCATATAATATGCGCAATAGGTCATACATTAAAGCTAGGTAGGCCTAATTAAGTAGGTCAATACTGTCTCCTTATAGTCATGGCATAGGCGTACACGTTGAAGTCTTTTGGATCGGCTTGAAAATGTTGGATGCTTTCTGCCAAATGGTCGCTGGGTCTTCCTGTAATATTTTTGTTTGGCAATGTGGCCATTTTATATGTATATGTTTTGTTGATATTTTGTAGTGATGTTTATGTTCTGTTTTGTTTTTATGGGCGGGGGTTCGATGGGTTGGGGTGTGGCCTCGGCGTCGCCTGCGTGGGATGTCTTTGTTTTAGGATGACCGGCTGGTGGAGTGCCTTCAGTGTTGCCATTGGGGTTGTTTCGGCAGATCTTTGGTGCTGGTCGGGGGCGAGTCCTCTTTCGGCGAGGTTGTGGTCTTGATTTTGTCATCCTGATTCGGCTCTTTGCAGTCCGCTGGACCCTGTAAGCAATGAATAACTAACTAACTTAGTAACTAACACGTTGAAGCGATAGCATTGTAATTTAGCAGTGTGGAAGTAATCAGTACTGTTGCAAAGCTTCATGTATTATACACTTGTATGCCAATGTATCATTGTAAGCCTACATTAAATGGAATTACAGTCACAGACAAATGAAACTGAAGAAGGGAAATATGCGGTATTACTCGGTTTTGCAGAAACGAATCATTCTGATGGTTTGGTTCAATCACAACAGCCAAGACAACAACGTGGATAACGTAATGACCAATGGAAAAGAATCTTGATAACCGATCTCATTTCCTGTTAAAAGTGAACGTTCCTAGTTGATTACAGAAGACATTCAGTACTAGTCGAGATAAATTGTTTCGCAGGTCTATAGATAGTAGGCCTACTGTTGCGCGAGGAAAGCTAACGAATAGCGTAGTTTGTATGCTGTCACCGAGTGCTTCAAGGTTAGCAACTGGGTTTTGTGCAGTGTATCATTACGGTGGAACTACAAGGTTTACATGTTTATACGCAGTTCACCAATTTATTGACAGATACTTCCATGAAGAGTTTATCAGCCGAAAACCTAGATTTCATGTCGGTGATTTTGGTTTAGCCCAGTATTCATTATAAGTTTCACATTATGCTAATAACTTGCCACAATTTGGTAGAAGAAATATGTACGTCAACAAAACATGACAAATATACCCCCCCCCCCCCCCCCCCCCCCCCCCCCCCCCCCCCCCCCCCCCCCCCCCCCCCACCCCCCCCCCCCCCCACCCCCCCCCCCCCCCCCCCCCCCCCCCCCCCCCCCTCTCCCCCCCCCCCCCCCCCCCCCCCCCCCCCCCCCCCCCCCCCCCCCCCCCCCCCCCCCCCCACTCCCCCCCCCCCCCCCCCCCCCCCCCCCCCCCCCCCCACCCCTTAATCCCCCCCCCCTGGTGTGGACAAACATATCTCTCTCTCTCTCTCTCTCTCTCTCTCTCTCTCTCTCTCCATTCCTCTCTCTCTCATCCCTCTTCCCTCAGTCAAGGTTGCGCTGAAATGTAAAATTTGACGTAGTTGGTACTTACTGTTTACCGTTGAGAGCCAGATATTTCTGTGAAAAACGTATTCATGCATCCTACGTGAACGTCATTGTTTGGTCCGCGAAAAATTAGTGAACTGTTGTTGACACCTTCCTACATCCTATCCTATCCCGTAACTCGGAGGTCGTAGGGGCACCACAGATGATTGTTTAACCAGCGTACTCCATCTTTCCCTTTCCTCAGCAACCCTAATTGTTTCGCTCAGTGTCAAACCAGTCCATTCTCGAATGTTGTCTTCCCACCTCTTTTTCGATCTCCCTCTTCTTCCTCCTTGCACTGTGCCTTGCAGGATGGTCTTTGCAAGACCTGATGATCTGGTGACATGGCCATACCATCGGAGTTTCCGTTTTTTAACCACTGTGAGCAGGTCATCGTTGTTCAATGGCTTGTGTGATGGTCTGTCGGACTTCGTAGTTGATGTGCTGGGTATAGGAAATGCCCAGAAGTCTTCTGTAGCACCTCATCTCCATGCTTTGTATTCTTCGTTGTAGATCTGCTGTTAGGGTCCATGTTTCGCAAGCATATAGGAAGATGGAGATGACAAGGGAGCGTAGCAGTCTTACCTTGGAATGTAGACTGATGGTCCAGTCTTTCCAAATTGGCTTCAACCTCGTCATAATATTTATACATCATTTGTTCCCCGAAACAAAAAAAAAATGAACGAACTTATAATATTGTCATGTTCTTATGGACTTTGTAACCTTCCCCTCTCATCCCCCTTCTCTCCTCCCCCTTCCCTCCTCCGTACGCCATTCAAGAATATACGATGTAAAACTGATTTTCCTTGACCTTGAGATGGACGTCAAATTTGACTAGCGAGGCGGATAGAGTATGGCATTGAACGTTTGTACGATGGTTAACTACAGTGTACGAAACTTAGTTGTTGCATTTCTACGGTTTTTAATGTTAGTATTAAAGCCTAGAGCAACATCAGTGTTTATTTATTTGACCATGCTTTCGTGAGTGGTTGTATTTGTGGGCAAGCGTAGTTCATGGTACAAATCATTTTGTCACTCTGTCGACCAAGCGTGAAAGCCACTGATCACGAACCGATATAAATTGCGGGCTGGATATTGTGAATGGATGAAGAATATTTAATTATTGTATGTTATCATTGCATTCTATTGTCTTATAGAGACAATGAAAGATTACATATAAGTATGTATCACTTTGTATTCCATTTCGTCTTTTCTATGGCTGAAGATGCTAATTTTGATTAAAGCTTAGTTGTGAACGATGTACATTAAAAGTGTTGCGTAACGTCAGGTCTACTAAACGACACTAGATACCAATCACTATAAAAATTAACAGAGCTGAAGACGACGTATCTGATAGGGAAAATGTGTTGTCTGGAATAATATAGACAAATGGGATGTTGTTATAGAATCGTTAACAGCTGTGTGAGGTATTCTAGCTACCTGAAAAGGATTTTTCATGAGGGAGGGGAGAGAGAGAGAGAGAGAGAGAGAGAGAGAGAGAGAGAGTGAGTGCGTGTGTGTATTTTGATCCAAGCCAAGGAGGAGGAGGAGTACCGCTCATTACAGTCATTATGCTATAACATGCACAATCGAGCGGCTCAGATAACCCTAGTGTGTGTTGTGGCCTAGATCTGTCAATTTGCTATGGCAGTTCTCTTCGTTTTCGCTGACTAGTCACACCATTTCTGTCGTTGCACTTTTGGGGTCCTTGCTATCAGTTAAGTATCGCTGACCTTGGTAGAAGGTACGAGGATCAAAGGAAGAGTTTATAGGAAACGTGACCTTTCAACACAAAAGCTTAATTCCTTTGGAGTTCGGACTCGTTGCTTTTATGGTTTACCCCTCGATTTATGATGATTATTGATTGGATTTCACGGGAAACTGGACGTGATCCAACAGTTTCTTTTACCATTAGTTTAGTTTAGTTTTATAGATTAACGTCCCCGGACACATAAGCGTATAGGGGACGAATGTTTTACCATTATAGTTCGGTTCATCGCTTTTATAGAATGGTTGTGACGTACTTTTGCATATCAAGGGTCACGCCGGTTTTGAATAATTAGTTGGCATGACACTAAGCCTAGGGTTTAATTTCGTCCGGTGATCAGAACTGCTGCAAAAAAAGAGGCCAATTTTAATCTTTTACAGCCAAGGGTAAAACTATTATTTATGGAATTCTGTAACGTACCGCCCTGACCATGCTTAATAAGATGAGAGTTATGATTCCATGACCTTTCAAGACCATTCAGCTCAGTATAAAGAATTACTCGAAGTTGTATATTATAATAAAAATAGGATGATTTTCCGTATACGTCAAAGAGGGTCCAGATCGGATTTAACATGTTTGTTTGTAATGGTTTAGAGCCATAAAATTTGTTTAGTACTTGTAAATATAAGTTAAATTCTTCATTTCATCAATACAAAAATTAAATTTAGAATACATACAGAAAGATGAATTTCCTTGCATTTTTGAAAATGGTGAAGACCTCAAACACGTGTCCAAACCGTGTCCAGAACAGATGATTTGCACTAGCACTGACCCCTAATTTCTCTTAATAGTGGTTGATGTGACCTGAAGGGTGGTCGCAGACATCTTGATGCGCAGTACTATTATGAATGTTTTCTTTAGAAGTGTCCAGTAGTGTACGGACTGGTTTGTTGAAAGGGATATAGAAAGCTCCAGCTGAAAGAATAGCGCAATGTGGTCAGCAGGGCGGAAGATGGTTTCATCCAAGCATGCTGTCATCCTCTTTATGTGCCAGGGACACTTTTATTTGTGAGTGCAACTCGGTGACGTTGTTCTCCCACCCTTGGATAGCTTGTATAGCAAGAGGCCGAGGGGTTCGAATTCCGTGTATGATGCTTGAAGCGATTCTATAAATAGTTGTTACAGATAATCACAGTTGTCAGTGTGCAAAGCCCGCTGTAAGCGATAATTTTGTGAACAGGTTTAGTTTCAGACTTTCATCTTGTCTCAGTTTATGCATTGCAATAACAGTTGACAAATTGGCTGTGGACAATTAGTTATTTCAGAGGAAAGGGCGTTTAGAAGTGTGGGTAGAGGTGAATATTTGCTGTACTGTAGTACTGTGTACATCGACTTAATCTGTGCAAACATAGAATGGCAGAATAGCGTAGTGGTAAAAACTATATCCTTAAGGCTAGTAGCGTACATAAAGTACAGTTAGTAGCGTATAGTTCAGCTGACAGAAGTCGAGTTCGTTCGCAGGGTATCGCTTACTTTGGTGGGGTAGTTCGGGTATGTAGCCTTGAAGTACGTCCAATAGGCCTACTCGTCTTCTAAGTACTGTTACGAAAGGTGTCGCTCGTTAGTTTCGTGTTTGTTGGAAACTCTTTAGAGATAATGTGCGTTTTTTGTATATATCACAACCAAACCTGTAGCTAGCCAAATATTAACCATCATGTTAACTTTCTACCAGCTGAACACCCTGCCTCCGCTGGACCTAAAGCAATAGATAATGAACACCCCGGCCCCCCAATCCAATTTCACATACCTTTGAGGACTGTAGCACTGTACTACATTTTTAGGGTGGTAAAGAATCAATTATTCAATAGTACAACGTAATTTTCCATCAAAGCATACGTGCAGAGGATTATTATACTTTTAAAGAAACAACCCCCTATCCCATCCCACCCACCCCCACATTTATTTTTTCAGAAAACCAAATTAGGAGTCGCAAAAATATGCATTACCTTTTTTTTTAAAACTTCCCTTTGACCATGTTTATTATGTTGTTTCGCTTGTTGGGGTTCTCTTCAACTGAATGTGCTCTGCTGTCGCTTGTAAAATACCGACACCGCTCAATGTAGCTTAAGGTACTTTCATTTTGAGATTAAATACGCTCAGTGCACGTCAATGAGGTGGTACTATAAAGCAAGACCCTTATTTTTAAGCTAAGTTATAGTCTCCTATATGCTTAAGTGTTGGGGACTCTACATTTATACATCGTAATCGTAAGCTAAGTTACTATTAAGTATGTGCTCAGAAAGTGACTGGGATACCTTCGTTCGTATTATGTATAGCTTTGTGTGGCTTATAATTATATGCGAATGGTAAACAAAACCTGCCGATCAACAAGCGTTCACAGTTTATTTTACCGTTGCTTTTAGAAGCGAACGTGCTTGCAATTATTATAATTACTTGAATTTTAAAATAAAGTTTACCGATCATTTGCAGTATCTAATCTCCTTCTCCAGATCATCAATATCATAATCTTCATCATCATCATCATAATCTTCATCATAACCATCATCATTATATTCACCATCATAACGTCCGTTATTTCTTGTGTGTGCAGGCTTATCCATAGCATACCAGAGCTAACCGAACCAGGCTTTCAACAAATAGTTTGAGTCAGATCATCAGCAGACACAAACTGCACTCCCACAGACATTATAGATTGAATAACTATGGCGACCATCCGTAAGAAGTTGGTGATCGTGGGTGACGGTGCTTGCGGCAAGACATGTCTGCTGATCGTCTTCAGCAAGGACCAGTTCCCTGAGGTCTACGTGCCCACCGTCTTCGAGAACTATGTCGCCGACATCGAAGTCGATGGAAAGCAGGTACGAAGAGAGCAGTAAAATGGATTCAACGTGTCACTGTACACTAATAAATAAAATGTACCTTTAATAGTGTACCGAGGTTGGTTGTTATTGTAGGCAAGAAAAGGTGCCGAGGGAATTCTGCTCGGAATGTCCAGTGTTCATACATTGGTTTAGATGTTGTAATAGTGATTCTTTCATACCCCCTTTGCGGTGTCATGTATGAAATAGCATGTGAAGTAGAAACGGAAACTAGTCTTACGTGATTCAAATGATTTTCCTTTGACCTTTTTACTACATATTTTATATCGATCTTAGTCTATTCTATGCATACTATTATTAGTTAGTATTACTAAAGGGGGTAAATATGTGTGGGAAAAGTGCCTTTTTGTGTCCTTGCCCTATCTGCAAATTATTTATTATTATTATTATATTGTGTTTGCAGGTAGAACTAGCGCTGTGGGACACAGCAGGACAAGAAGATTACGATCGCCTGCGACCTCTGTCTTACCCTGACACGCACGTGATCCTGATGTGCTTCGCCGTAGACAGTCCGGACAGCTTGGAGAACATCCCCGAGAAATGGAACCCCGAGGTGCGGCACTTCTGCCCCAACGTACCCATCATCCTCGTGGGCAACAAGAAGGACCTCCGCAACGACCCGGTCACCCGGCAAGAGCTGGAGCGCATGAAGCAGTCCCCCGTAAGGCTGGAAGAAGGCAGATCCATGGCGGAAAGAATCGGAGCGGCGGCCTACGTAGAATGCTCGGCGAAAACCAAAGAAGGTGTGAGAGAGGTGTTCGAAACGGCCACCAGGGAAGCTCTCAAGAAGAACAAGAAGCCAGGCAAGATGGGCAAGAAAAAGTGCCGAATTCTTTGAGCCGTGTTTAGGACTCTTTAGCAATTTGTTTGTTAATGGACTAAATGTTTTATTTTTCGATTGCTCAAACAGGTTTTCTTCCCCAAAGTCATAGAGCTATATAAATACCCCTATTATATATATATATATACTTTAAAAAAAAATTTAACAAAATTTCAAGAGAATGAGTTTATTTTCCAAAGTTGTTAACATCAACTTATCAAGTGACAGAGCTTTTTGTTTGAATGGCTTCGCTTGCAAAGGTGGTATCATTTATATCAGGTGACTTGAATTGTTCAACCACACCCATACCCCCTCATCACCGCCCCGGAGTGAGACTTTTGTTATGCTATTACTAGCGGGGGATGTTTAAACGGCTTAGCCTTCAGAAGTGATACTGATGATCTTTCTAGAATTTTTGTCGGTGGATAGATGTTTGAACATTGCATGATTATTTCAGAATGTATTGAATGACTGACAGCGCTTTAAATAATAGAGCCATGGTGCAATTGAAAATTGAGGATTAGTTACAAGATTTTAGATATGACATTTTCCTTTGAGCAAAACCCGTATTAAAATATTCCATGAAGTTGGATTTTATCAGTTTTAGGGTGCTTTTTATATTATTTTTTTTAAAGCAATCGAACATTACAAATAAGTTTAATTTAAAAAAATTGCGATCTGTTATAGTCTTCAACCTTCAAACTATTCATTCCACCATCAATATTAACTGAAGGTGTGTTTCTCTTGGGTTGGCGTATTTTTGGTGCTGAGAAGGCAGCCCGAATTTCGCCCGCATGGGTGACGAATATTAACCACATCAAACATTTGATTACAAAAAGAATCCTTCACACCCCTCTCTCCTCCCATTTTTTCAGTTATATGAAAAATTAAATCTGAACCAACAGAACCTCGATAGCGTGGAGATTTTTGTTAAAACATATGGACAGTCGTGCGATAAACAATGCCTTACATGCTCATGTGGACATAGTCCTTGAAGAAAGATGCCCAGGACGCGCCTTCAGTGATTTAAAATAATATATTTTTAGTGTATGCTTTAATTTATTGTAACAACTCTTTAAACGAAGGATTTTAGCCTTATTTTTGTTGTACTGTATTTGTTGTGAAGGACAGTTGGTGTAAGAACACCCCCGCCAATTTCATTTCTATGGAATAATAGAGATTCCTTACCTTCGGTTTATTTGAAATACAATAAACAGGTAGCTGTGGCCTAAATTCTTTTATGATTTATGTTTTATAATGTTCTAGTCTAATTGCCATTTAAAAACTTTGATTAGTTATTTAATATGAAAAATTAAATCTGATATACTTGAACTGGCTGAAATAGACTAGTGAAAGGCAGCAGTGCTTAGATTTTGTGAATGGCAACCAGATGTTGTGAAAGAAAACCTTTCTGATCGAAATAGTAATCACAAATGACAGTCATTGTCAGTTTGTTATGAACATCGATACACAGTATTTAAATGTTGTTTTCGTTCTTATTTCTTCTTTAGGACATTCAATTGCTCGGGTAGTCGTTATTCAGTCCAATGAGACGGTAAACAAATTAGATTTCAGAATTATTGTTTCAAGGTGAATTTTGGTTATGTGTTCTTTACGCTTGCCATTCCATGGAAAACGTTTTTAATGTTGCAGCTGTTTTATGCGTTTTTGTTGGTTTCTTGCAAATCGTGCATCGAGGAGAGGAAGTGAAGTGCAGTAAGCTTATCTCTCATCCTTTCTGTTGTAATTGTTGTTGATAGCACAATTAGTCTATCGTTGGGTAGATTCATATATTACTGTGTCTGTGATGTTGAGCCTATACTTTGAAACTGGCTGGTCGCCTAGCTTTTCTCTTTGTGTAAGATGCATTATTGTGAACATGCATTTGTCATGCACTATTTTTTATATCCATTCAGATATCATACGTGGTATTACATTGAACTACAATAACTGTTAAAATGGTATACGTGTTTAAAAGATGTTTCACTTGAATAAATGTATAAGTTTGTAAATGTAAGTGAACATAGTGTACAGGATGGATTTTTGGTGTTATAAAATGTTAGTGAGAATTTATGAATGCAAGTAGTGACAGCCACTGATTAATGTGCACCATGTATGAAACAATGATTGCTGTTTCGATGAATGTGTATTTATAATGTAATAATATCAATAATGAAAGAATGTCAGTGCGTTATTACACTTCATAGAAAAAAAGTGTGGGGTATGATAGACTGAAAATTGTGTGCATCGAATACAAGCCTTTTCTCCCTGTGAAAATCATGAGTGCAATCGTTGAAAAAATAATGTAAAATCTTATGCACGTATGGGTTAATGTTGCATGGCGCAAGTACATACTTATAAATGCAGCGTTCATTTCGAAGTTGATTTCAGTATTATTTTATAAGGATGTTCCACCTTCGCGATGTAGGGGAGGTAATTTTTCTGCTCAAAACTACATACTTGATTCTTCGTAGTAGTGATATGAAGGTGATCATTTTTATGTCCTTTGGAAATTAACCGAAAACAATTGCGCGATTAAAACAAATAAACTTTTAATTACCTCACCATTGTCATGATGATGTAGGAATGATTTTAATACGTGTGGGAAAGTGCGTGTGCTCAGACTAAGCGTTTAGATTAGAATGCATGCAATGCATGGTGAGAAAACCTCCAGGGGATCGAAAGTGTGCGATTGAAACTTGTCAGAAATTGTTTGCTGTTGTCTTGTCCGATTGTGTATGGGAGTTAAAAATTAAATGTGCTCAGTATGAAATTTGGTGGCCTATTTATCTGGAACAATTTTGATGGACTGTGTCCTGGCATGTGAAGAACGTTTTTAAGTTCTACTGTGAGCCATTTTGTTATGCAAGTAACCATTTTGTACTGTATACTACACACAATTGCCTTAATTTATATCAATAATACTGTTCATAATGATTGAAATGTGTTTGTATTCATTTGGTCAAATCTTTTTCTGTTATTATTTTTCACCCCCCCCCCCGTTGGGGGTGCCGGGGGTTTCAGTATAAATAGTATCTCCACTTCCTGGAAATTTAGTGCTTTAAATTCCCACTGTTTCTGTCTTTCTCCTGTGTTCTTTCTCATTACTATTCTGTTCTATCAATCTACTATACTATCTTCTTCGCTAGACCAGTCACCTACCTTTTTTCTTGAAAACTCTTCCGGGACAAACCTCATTTGTGTGCGAGGTCTGTTGGATCAGCTTGGGAATATTGGACGCTTTCTGTCTAATGGTCACTGGGGCTTCCTATATTATTTGGCAATGTAGGCATTTTATATGTATGTTGTGTTGATATTTTATAATGATGTTTGTATTCTATTTGTTTTTGTAAACGGGGGGTTCGATAAATTAGAGTATAGCCTCAGCGTCACCTACGTGGGATGCCTTTATTGTAAAGTGACCGGCTGGTGGAATGCCTTCAATGTAACACTAGGGTTGTTTCAGCAGATCTTTTATGCGGATCAGGTGTGAGTCCTCTTTCAGACAAGTTGTGGTTTTGATTTTGTGGTCCTGATTCGGCTCTTTACAGTCCGCTGGGCCCTGTAAGCAACGATTAACTAACTGATGATTTGAGGAAGGTAGTGGTGAAGGTAACGAAGAAAAAAATGATATAGCTTATTGTATAGCAAAAGATTGATACAAATTAACAATACTCGTGTATCGTTTGTATTGAGCGATTACTATGGAGTGTATGTCATTGCACGCTCGAAACTCCAAAGATTTTAAACAGAAATGCGAAACGAAGAAAATTGTCCAATATAGGCCTACTGCAAACAATTGATAGAAAACTAAATTCGATGAAAATGCAATAATGCCTGGGTTAAGAGCTTCAAGGGAAACAAAAAGTTATGTAAAAATAACAAGTTGTAGCGTATTTAATACACCCATAGCAGTCTTAAAATTACTTTGATGCGGTAGGCCTAGGGTCTATGTGAATTCGTGAGGCGAGCGCTTTGAATTGCATTTTCCAGGAAAAAAGTCTTTCCTCACACCCCCTCCTCGACATCATCACACCCCCACACAAACCGCAACAGACCTGTAAATGGAAAAGACCATCTCGGGGACGGTCACGGTACGGGCGCTGTAGGCCAACCAACCTAGATCGGTGTTGTAGGCCAGGCAGCACTTTATGGGGATGGGTCTACAATCGAAAGGCTGGAGAACACTCTGGTTGATGGAACGCACTGTCGCCAAAGCGACGCCAGCTCGCAAAAGGTGTCAAGGCAACATCTTCAAAACAGACGACAAGAGTAAAAGGGTGATTTCCTGGACATCCCACTGTCTTGACACCTGTCGACCTCTTTACATTTGTTTTATGGTCACAGCCAGCACTTAGTATAGTCAGTACACCTGTTTTCCAGTTTCCTACACCTACACAGCCAGCACTTAGTATAGTCAGTACACCTGTTTTCCAGTTTCCTACACCTACACAGCCAGCACTTAGTATAGTCAGTACACCTGTTTTCCAGTTTCCTACACCTACACAGCCAGCACTTAGTATAGTCAGTACACCTGTTTTCCAGTTTCCTACACCTACACAGCCAGCACTTAGTATAGTCAGTACACCTGTTTTCCAGTTTCCTACACCTACACAGCCAGCACTTAGTATAGTCAGTACACCTGTTTTCCAGTTTCCTACACCTACACAGCCAGCACTTAGTATAGTCAGTACACCTGTTTTCCAGTTTCCTACACCTACACAGCCAGCACTTAGTATAGTCAGTACACCTGTTTTCCAGTTTCCTACACCTACACAGCCAGCACTTAGTATAGTCAGTACACCTGTTTTCCAGTTTCCTACACCTACACAGCCAGCACTTAGTATAGTCAGTACACCTGTTTTCCAGTTTCCTACACCTACACAGCCAGCACTTAGTATAGTCAGTACACCTGTTTTCCAGTTTCCTACACCTACACAGCCAGCACTTAGTATAGTCAGTACACCTGTTTTCCAGTTTCCTACACCTACAAAGCCAGCACTTAGTATAGTCAGTACACACGTTTTCCAGTTTCCTACACCTATACAGCCAGCACTTAGTAAAGTCAGTACACCTGTTTTCCAGTTTCCTACACCTACAAAGCCAGCACTTAGTATAGTCAGTACACCTGTTTTCCAGTTTCCTACACCTACAAAGCCAGCACTTAGTATAGTCAGTACACACGTTTTCCAGTTTCTTACACCTACACAGCCAGCACTTAGTATAGTCAGTACACCTGTTTTCCAGTTTCCTACACCTACAAAGCCAGCACTTAGTATAGTCAGTACACCTGTTTTCCAGTTTCCTACACCTACAAAGCCAGCACTTAGTATAGTCAGTACACACGTTTTCCAGTTTCCTACACCCACACAGCCAGCACTTAGTATAGTCAGTACACCTGTTTTCCAGTTTCCTACACCTACACAGCCAGCACTTAGTATAGTCAGTACACCTGTTTTCCAGTTTCCTACACGTACACAGCCAGCACTTAGTATAGTCAGTACACCTGTTTTCCAGTTTCTTACACCTACACAGCCAGCACTTAGTAAAGTCAGTACACCTATTTTTGCAGTTTCCTACACCAACACAGTCAGCAGTTAGTATAGTCAGTACACCTGTTTTCCAGTTTCCATCTACTTTGCATCATCTGTTAAGAATCTTACAATTCCCATTTAAAAAAAAACAAACTAATTTCGTATAAAAATTTTGTGCTGACAATGGATCATATTTCGTCCCCATTTTTAAGTACTTTGAAGTGTTCGAACCATAACCCTAACCCAGCCCTAAACCTAACGGATCATTGTTCTGACGTCAAAACAAGTAGGCATGTCAATACAAGTTATGTAGATGTTCACTGATTTTCTAGATAACACTGTTGGTCCTGATTTGGCTCGGAAGAGTCCGCTGGACCTAAAGCAATAATCTTGTATTGTATTGTAGATAACACTGTGTAGACAAGGACACACACACACACACACACACAAACACACACAGCCGAGGTTACACAGTATTATCATGACTTTCCCGAAACGCCACATACGTTGTACTGACAATGGGTCATATTTCGTCCCCATTTATAAGTACTTTGCAGTGTTCGAACCCTAACCCAAACCCTAACCCAGCCCTAACCCTAACGGATCATTGTTCTGACGTCAAAACAAGTGGGCATGTCAATACAAGTTATGTAGATGTTCACTGATTTGTTTAGATAACACTGTGTAAACAAGAACGCCCACACACACACACACACACATACCCACACACATTTCAAGATTTTATTCCCCATAACATCACATGAACATATGCACTTAGAGAATTATATATGACAAAAAACAAGCACCATCAGTAATGGACAGAGGCAAAGAAATTATATATACACACACACACACACACACACAAAATAAATAACACGTCAATGGTAAATAATCTCTCTCTCTCTCTCTCTCTCTCTCTCTCTCTCCCCCCCCCTCTCTCTCTCTCTCTCTCTCTCTCTCTCTCTCTCTCTCTCTCTCTCCCCGGATACTCGCACTGCTACTACTATTGCATTTCAAAACTGGAAAAAAGAAATGGAAAAAAATAAATACCCCAACAAAACTTATTTATAACATGCATTTTTCGTTCACGTGAAATTCATGCGCACACAAAATCAGTCTCCATCTCATATCTCTCTTTTACGCTCGTTACAATTAGGCTACAAAATGTCTACATTCATTAACAGGTTTCATTCTGGATCATGGGCATTTCTCTCTCTCTCTCTCTCTCTCTCTCTCTCTCTCTCTCTCTCTCTCTGTCTGTCTCTCTCTCTCTCTCTCTCTCTCTCTCTCTCTCTCTCTCTCTCTCTCTCTCTCTCTCTCTCTCTCCGCCCAATGTAATAATGGAACAAAAATATGAATAATAAAAACATGACCACTTGTAAAACATGCCCAATACATTTCATTTTATCACCATACTCCAACAAACACAAGACGTGGTAATCAATGCTCGTCAATCATGCTGTGATTGGCTCTCTACAGACCTTACAGAACCAATGACACGGGGTAACATAAACCACACAGCAACCATTTCTCTTTTTCAGTGTTTCGTACGCTGATATTGGCTGTTTAGAAGTTGCAGAAACAGGCAACACACGGAACACAAATAATGTACCCAATCGCAAGAAACCCTCGCTACATAACAAGTTACATGGTTCAAAAATAACTTATTCTTGTAGAGGTCACCCACCACACATTTTTTTAATAACGTCTTTCACGAGGCCGATCACTATCTCTGGAGGGATGTTCGTGTATTTGTTGGGTTTTTCATTCTGGGGATCTGTGTTCATCCACTGCACGTAGTGTATCCCTCTCCACTCAGATATTTTCTGTAAAAAAAAGCGATGTTTTAGGGAGAAAACAAACAAACAAACAAACACACCAACAACAAACATGCGACTGAAAACCGTGATTTGTGAACTCCGATGGTGTGGCCACGTCACCAGATCATCAGGTCTTGCAAAGACCATGCTGCAAGGCACTGTGCAAGGAGGTAGAAGAAGAGGGAGACCGAAAAAGAGGTGGGAGGACCACATTCGAGAGTGGACTGGTTTGATTGACACTGAGCGAAACCATCAAGGTTGCTGAGGACAGAGAAAGATGGAGTACGCTGGTTAAACGATCATCTGTGGTGCCCCTACAACCTCCGAGTTACTGGATAGAATAGGATAGGATAGGATAGTGTATTGGATTGATTTGAGGTCGAGGTTTTCTTCTTTACCGAGCATGTTATAGTAATATGAATATTCGCGGAACATAAACATCGTAATTTATAATAAATAGCGAACACTGTACCACAACCATTAAGGAGAAAGGAATGAAACAAGCCAAGGCAGGCAAGTTGCAATAAACATCGAGAAAGGTGATAGTCCTGCTCTCAAAGGTGGACACTAAGTGCGACATGCTGGCTTTCAATTCCACGTGCTTCTCCGTGAGCTTAAGGAGCACAAATGTCGTATAAATGCGTTCAAAAAGCCTGGTTCTTCAGGTTCTATATTTATATGAAAATAAAAGCTTTACATTTACCTGGAAAAGTAGACTGGCTTGGCCGGCATACTGGGGGTACATTTCCACTAGCCCACCCCCGTTGGGTAGTAACGCCGTGTAGGTGAGGCCCGCCCCGTGCATCCCCACGATCATGTCCGTCTGCCCGATTATCTCCAGCTGCTTCTTCATCGGCAGGAGGTCCAGCTGCTGAGCCGTAACCTGTGGAAGTGACGCGACACTACCAATAGCATTCAGGTCAAAGGGATTCCGTGGTAGAATACTTGCAATGTAAAACGCTCGCCTGGCGTGATGACCCTAGTTCGAAACTCAAGGGTGACGGGAGGTTTTACTCACAGCAGTCGACTTTCTATAATGACTCTCTATATGGCGTTTAGCCCTCCCCCAATCCCTTTCCCATTCCCGTTATCTAATGAAGCAGGCTCGCTGCTTAAAACGTCATGCACTAAATTATAAATAGTTTCATCTTGGACACGAACATTCTTGTCGTTGATTTCATCATCTTGTTAATCATGCTGTTCATGAATACACATCATCATCATCATCATCATCATCATCATCATCATCATCATCATCATCATCATCATCATCATCATCATCATCATCATCATCATCATCGTCGCCGTCGTCGTCGTCATCATCGACATCATCATCAGAAGCTGCTGCTGTAACAACTACATAAATCACTATACAGCCACTTCCAGTTCTTAAGGCATTGCCCTCTTAACCAAAATGACAAAATTCATCATCACCATCACCATCATCATCATCATCATCATCATCATCATCATCATCATCATCATCATCATCATCATCATCATCATCATCATCGTCATACCTCATATTGAGGAAAAGCTGCTTTAAGGGCGTCGACAATCTCGTCCTCGTTAGCCATTTTCCTGGCCAAGACGCCTTTAGGATTCCTGGGATGAGCCAGATAGTCGTGTCGTCGTATCAGCAGCATGTGTAGATGCCCGCACTCTGGCTTAGCGCTCGGTACAACACCGTAAGACTGTAACAGTATCATATCATAAGAACTGTAGGCCTAATGGAATTCGGTCTGCTGTTGACTTTTTTTTTTGTTTTACACGTAAACTCTTTCTTTCTTTCTTTCTTTCTGTAATCGCTCGTAAATAGCTCTTCTCCAGCTCACAAGCTGCTCAAGGCGCTGGCTGAAACAGGATCTAATTCAAGCCGCCCGAGGAACACGTTTGCTGCCTTAAGCGCAATGATCTGGCGGCCAGGAAACTGAGCATAATCCTGGGCTGGCGTGCATGAACGAACTTAAAAGCCGACTTAGACTTAAGTAGCATGTTTCAGTGAAGCGTTAAGTCTAAGTCGGCTTTTAAGTTCGTTCATGCACGCCAGCCCTGGGCGACTGTGGATGAGGTGTAAAAGGGCCCTAGTGTTTATTGGGTGTATCATCATCGTTTTGCTGATGATGCACAACTTCAAAAGTCTGAGAAACCTTGTGACATTGACTCCGTGACGGACACACTACGTGACTGTACTACTGATATTAAGACATGGATGACAAACAACATGCTGAATGACGACAAGACAGAAGCTCTCATTTTCTCCAGTGCAACTCCTATCTCTGCCCCTTCTCTAAAGCAATAATTATGTAATGTAATGTAATGTTTCCATTGGATCTTCCACTGTTCTCTATTCTGACAAGACCAGATTTTTATAAATCATGTAATGTAATGTAATGTAATGTTACCATTGGATCTTCCACTGTTCTCTATTCTGACAAGACCAGATTTTTTTTCTAGTTATCCTTGATTCTGAGCTCTCAATGAATGTTCACATTTAAAAAATATGCCAAATGTGCTATTTTGAATTAAAGGCGAATCAGTTCCATCCGTCGCTTCCTCACTGTAGATGCCACAAAAACACTAGTTACTTCTTGTGTAGTCTGTACTGTCCAGACTAGACTATTGCAACTCTTTACTTATTGGCTGCAATGACTCTACCCTAGCACCCCTTCAAAAAGTTCAGAACGCTGCTGTAAGGCTTGTTTTCAAGTCAAATCGAAAACAACCATGCACCCCTCTCTTGCGCAAACTTCACTGGTTACCTGTTTTAAAACGCAAAAAGTTTAAAGCAGCCTGTATTTGCTATAATATCATCACTGGATCAGCTCCCGAATATCTTAATGAGTTAGTCACTCTGTACACTCCTTCTCGCACCCTTCGCTCTTCGAGCGATACTCGACTCCTCCGCCAAGGCCGCTACAAACGGAAATCACATGGTCTCCGCTCTTTTTCTGTCTATGGACCTCAGCTCTGGAACTCTCTTCCCTCCGATGTCAAACACTCTCCTTCAATTCAAAGTTTTAAAAGCAACAGGAAAACCTTTCTCTTTCAGCAGCACTGTACATAATTTACATTCTTTCTTCATTTAGTATTCTTGTATTGTGTGCTTCTGTATAAGTGTCGCGTGTCTGCGTGTGTGCATGCATTTCTATGCTGTCTATTATTATATATAAAACATGAATGTATGATTAGATGAAAGTTGGTGTGTGCGCGCCTAGATCCGTAGGGTAGGCGCCTTACAAATGCTAATTATTATTATTATTATTATTATTATTATTATTATTATTATTATTATTATTATTATTATTATTATTATTATTATTATTATATGTGTAGCCGGCACTCACCCGCCTAGGACGTGAGCGTCAGGATCTTTGAAATCCGTGCGTTGGCATGCATGCGCTCACATACTAGACTTCGGTTTATACTTTCATTCGAACTCCTATCTTTAGTTGGTGTTCCTCAATCTGTCAAGTCCTCAAATGGAAATAAGGGATGAAGCAGCAAAAACCAACCTCTGGTTATTTACAATTCATTCCTAATATGCGAAAACTATGTAAAGATTGCAGGCAACGGGACTGCAAGAATAAAATTAATATAATTTTAATATTGAACTTTTACTATTCTCGAGGGCTAAAACCCTTGAAATACTCCATCTAAAATGTTGGAAAGCAGCAACTTTATTATCCAAGATGTTGGTGATAACTCCTGCCCTATTTCCTCTAGCCGTCATGTAGAAAACTTTTTGTCTCCCCTTATTTAACTTCAACGAAAATAATAGTTCATCACTACCAATACTGACTTGCCTCCCTTGCACTGAACAACTATGTAATCTTTACATTATTTTGTCTCATTGAAGGCCGGTTCAGTATTTCAATATGAAATGTGGACACGCGCTATGCTTGTGGCGGGACATGAGGGGAGGAAGTGGACTTTGGAATTACACAGTGCGCACGCTTGTGGCAAGTGTGCGTCTTGGGTGACTTGATTCAGACTTCAAGATTGGACTGCAAACACGAAGATTTGATTAATCAATTACAAACAATTGACGGACTTCGGTGTCCAAGATATGGTGAGCTGCCTTGTGTGATATTAGAACAATGTGATATTAGAAGAACAATATGATATTAGAAGAACAATGTGATGTTAGAAGAGCAATGTGATGTTAGAAGAGCAATATTATATTAGAAGAACAATATGATATTCGAAGAGCAATATGATATTAGAAGAACAATGTGATATTAGAAGAACAATATGATATTAGAAGAACAATGTGATATCATACCTTGAAGAAGTACTCTCTGAGCTGCGGCAGGAAGGGCACGATCTTACGTTCCGTCTCAAACAGCGGACAGTGATAACCGTTCGGAATCCACACCATGTATTCGAACCTCGTCACTGCAGGAAGACGGCCAGCTCTGAGCACGGCCCGGCCCCCGAACAGGTTGACCCAGGTGGAGTCCAGCTTGCCCCAGGGGTGGCCGTCCACGATGAGATAGGTGGTTGTCCGGGGGTCGATCCCCAAACTGACGACGGCCAGGAATGTGTTGTACCAGTCCAGCATCGTATGGTACACGTTGGCGTACTCGTAACGCTGAACGAAGGACCAACCTTGATGATGTTTACGATGATGACGACGATGATGATGTTGATGATGTTGACGATGTTGTTGTTGTTGTTGTTGATGATGGTGATGATGATAATAATAATGATGGTGATGATGATGATGATGATGATGACGATGATTAAAGCTACTATGTTGGTTATTATAACATGCAGCGCGGTGTCATCAGCAAAATCCTGAACAAAAAAATAATAGACACAAAATGTTGAGAACAATTTTGTTTTTTAATATTGAAATTTTTTAAAACCTAATAGCTATTTTTGGTTTGAAATAATCAATAATATATTATGATGACTGATCGCGAATATTAAAAACAAACAAAACAAACAGAAGTAAAAAGACAAACAAACAAACAAACAAACAAACCAACAACATTAGAACTATGAAATGAACAATATCCATATCATTTTAACATTTGCCACCAATTCAGGAACCCAAACAACTAAACAACCAACTAACGAACCATTTATATTATTAAACAGGCGCATTAACCAAGTCGGCAAGTATTTTATGAATCTCAGTTAGCGGACTGGTAGCGCAGTAGTACCTATTATACTTACCGAGGGTCCATTGTTATTGGTTAATGCGCCTGTGTATTATTGTTATTATTATACTGAGAGGAAAAAAATGATTGTGAATGGCAAACCTGTAATGCTAGTGAAACTCCGGGCAAATACCCTTTTGCCAACATGTCTTCAATTGACATCTTTGTTAAACCTGAAACAAACCATCACTATAGTATAGTATAGTATAGTATAGTATAGTATAGTATAGTATTGTAGTATAGTAGGCCTATAGTATAGTATAGTATAGTATAGTATAGTATAGTATAGTATAGTATAGTATAGTATAGTATAGTATAGTATAGTATAGTATAGTATAGTATAGTATAGTATAGTATAGTGTAGTATAATATAGTATAGTGCAGTGTAGTGTAGTATAATGTAGTGTAGTATAATACAGGTATAGTATAGTATAGTATAGAATAGAGTAGTATAGTATAGTATAGTATAGTATAGTATAGTATAGTATAGTATAGTATAGTATAGTATAGTATAGTATAGTATAGTATAGTTTGCATGCACCCAAATTGAATATTGCTCCTTGTGATGGAAATGAATACGTAGATATCGCAATCTCTCTCTATCGTCCCTTCTCTTCTTCTATTTGCTTATTCTCCATGATGTCGTTTGGTAAATATTTATCTTTCCACATTCCCCTTCCCCATGATGACAGCTTTTATTAATCTATAGAACCATTGTTCTCTCGAATCATGACGAACTACTTGACATAACAAAATAAAGCAGCCGAAAGCTTTCAGAGGCGGATCGGATTTTTAGTCAGTATGAATGACTCAGCGTTAAAGGTTCAGTCAACATAGTGGAATCAAAGAGCTTATGATAGAAAGAGGGGGAACTCGGTACAGAACCGCGAGACGAAATGTACGAGTTATGCTCCCTTGTCGACATGCTGAAAATGGCTCGTGGCAGAAAGTCAAAAGGCGACCGAGTGAAACAGGGCGGTGACTTTTGCACAGCTATCAATTGCCATAATGCCAGATACAAGAAAAGTTGTGTTGGCCAGTCCTTTTTCAAATTTCTAAGAGACAAAGAAAGGTAAATTGCAATTGAAAAACTTCATTTTTTGTGTGTTTATGTAGGCCTAAACTAAGACCGCTGCAGTGTTGTTAGTGTTAAAACAATCGGAGAGCGGCTTGAATGATTCATGTTATACCTATGTGCTAAATCCAAAACAGTTTGCTTGCTGACAGTTTACGTTCAACAGGTCGCTCACTGTTTACGTTATTGCTAGGTTGTTTGCCTATATTTGTGCTTATATTTCAAAAGTAGATGTCAGATTGGCAGTTTGGCTTCGTCAAACTGCTTATGTTAACAAGTTAAATTAGACTAAGTCTGTTTTCTCCTCGTTATCAAATACTGTGCAAGATAATTCCTTACCTAGGCACAAAAATGGTCCTTGATCTGTTGTAATCCCTTTTCGTTTGAGTGTAAACGGGAAAAAAATGTAATGTAGAAACTCAGTCCTTGTTCTGATCTGTAAATTTCTGCGCATTAGATCTATATTGCGTGGAATGTTGTAGTCTAGCCATTAGGTTCTGATTGTTCTGTCTGATTAATTAGTTATTTTCCATGAAGTGACTGATGTTATTAAGCCAGTGATGTGGGAGGTGAGAGGGTTGGGGGGTAAGGGGACACCTGATATAAATTAAATTCACACTATTAGTGAAACATTTTGTTATTGTGCTTTATTGTGATTAATTGATTGAATGACAGAGCTCTCTCTCTCTCTCTCTCTCTCTCTCTCTCTCTCTCTCTCTCTCTCACGATTACGGATTACAGTTTCGGATCAATGAAACAGTCTGTCATGCATATTTTAATTTTAACATATCTGTCGTTGATTAAAAAATAATAAATTCCAGGGCAGGAAACGAACCTATGACATACACACATAAGCAGCATAAAAGCACCTAATAAATGTCAATAAGTAAACATAAACAAAAACAACAACAACAAAAAAGACAGCAGTAGCGGAATGTTAATAATAATGATGGTTAAAAGTTTGGTTTTTGCAAACGTTGCCATAAAAATGTTCTTTTGCAATGGTATAGGCTCAATAAGTTACCACGCACAGATCATTCATATAGCAGATGGTGAAATATAGCCAGCCCGAGCAAAGGGAAATAATCCGTGAGAGCGTCTCGCATTTTTGTATAGGACATAATGGAAGTTCCCTCTCTTTCCGTAATAAGCTCTTTGGTGGAATCTAACACAAGCGAAAACACAGCGACGCCCTTGCCGATAGTTGTACCTAAAGTGCAACCAATGGTTCAACACATCGAGTACAGTGACACGAATCCCCTTGGGGTCATGAGCAATCTTGCCACTGTAGATTGTTCTAACCTATAAAGGGTACAGTGAAAGCCCCAGTTGAAACCTGTCTTGCCTTTGTAGGCATGACAAATTAACTGCGGCAACAGTTCCCCCCGTTGGAGTGCCGGGGGTTTCAGTATAAATAGTATCCCCACTTTCTGGAAATTTAGTGCTTTAAATTCCCACTGTCGCTGTCTTCCTCATTTGCTCTTTCCCATCCCCGATCTGTCCTAACACTCTGCTATACTATCTTCTTCTTCGCTAGATCAATGACCTACCTTTTTTCTTGAAAACTCTTCCTGGACAAGACTCCTTGTTTGTGTATGAGGTCTGTTGGATCAGCTTGGGAGTGTTGGACGCTTTCTGCCGGGTGGTCACTAGGGCTTCCTATGAATGTACTATTTCGCACTATAGGCATTTTATATGTATGTTTTTTGTTGATGATTTATAATGATGTTTGTATTCTATTTTGTTTTTGTAATCGGGGAGTTCGCGTAGTTGAGGTCAACCCTCAGCCGTCCCTCGCGTGGGATGTCTTTATTGTAAAGTGACTGGCCGGTGGAGGGCATTCAATTTTCCCACTGGGGTTGTTTCAACAGATCTTTTATGCGGATCGGGGGTTGTCCGGTCCTGATTTGGCTCGGAAGAGTCCGCTGGACCTAAAGCAACAATAAATCAATCAATCAGTGACACGAAGCTTTGTCTCCATTGATTTTAAAGACGACATGGGCTCCACAGGAGTTCAAACACACACACACACACACACACACACACACACACACACACACACCCACACACTGCATTGTTATGACACTCATGAAAGAAACGCCACATACGTTGTGTTGACAGTGGGTCATCTTTCGTCTCCCTTTTTTAAAGTACTTTTATGTGATCTAACATTAACCCTTACCCTAACGGATCATTGGTTTTATGTCAGCACAATGGAGTGTGTTTTAAAAAAAAAGCATGTAGATTCTCAAGTATAATTATGTCACAAGAACGCCGTCTAAACATAATCACACGCACGCACATGTACACACACGCACACGTACACACGCACACACACACACATTAAATAAGTATATAGGTGTGTGTGTGTGTTTGTGTGCGAGTTTGTATAAATATATTATATATACAAAAACGCACACACACACAACACAAATCCACACGAGCGCTCGCACACGAAAGTCAAAAACACACATGCGAAGAACACTCGCGCATACACACGTCAATAGAGTGACATTCAAGAAAATAATAAGAAGACAAATTAGAAAAATGAGGAGGAGGAGGAGGAGGAGGAGGAGGAGGAGCAAGACGATGAGGACCAGAAGAAGAAGAAGAAGAAGAAGAAGAAGAAGAAGAAGAAGAAGACATATTACCAATTTGTGAGTAAATACTGTTGGCGTCAACACTGTTGTCTTTGCTTCGACAAGTAAGGGCCTGTGACGATGAGAAAATAACAAAATATCATTGTGATTATCCTCTTTACAAAAGAAGAACCATGACAGATTATGTTTTCCCTTAAGGTTAATATTAGTTATTTTTCCTCAAAGTAGTGTCATACTACAAAATATAAAACTTAATATGTCTAGGAAATGAGTGTCAGGATCTTTAATGATCGGGCTATGGAATGCATGCGTGCATAGACTAAACCTAGGCTTATACTCTCATCCGCAGGATATAGATATATATATAGCTTATATCTACAGTTCGGACATTGTGGATGGTGATTGATAATCTACCAGTTCTCGAAGAGTAGATCAACAAAGCTAATCTTATAAGTTCAACATTTTCATCTGATTCAAGTCGACCGTATGTAAGCCTCTGCAGTAACAAACTTTACGCAACGTTAAAACCAGTGTAACACTCCGCTCTGAATCCCACATGGAAGTGTCCTCCGGGGGACAGTTTGGTGTCCGAAACTGTCTCTCGGGGGGTCATTCGGTGTCACTTATTGGTCCCCCTGGGGACAGTTCGGGACACCAAAATGTCCCCCAGGGAGACCAACTTGGAGGTCTTCCATGTACAGCATTTCTCCTTCACCAAACTGTAAAGTCGTCCCCCATCCCAAAACGGCTCCCACCTATTTTGTCAATCTGTCCACAATCCCTTCCCCGTCTAAGTGTGATTCTGCATAAGAAGTTAGTTGCTTTATCTGTTTTGTGGCTATGTGTTTCCAATCGTTTTGCTGCTGCCTTTGTTGTACTGCTGTTGATTGCTTTCATTGATGTGCGTCTTCTTAATTTACTGCATGTGTAAGCGATAAGTGACGGATCTGCATCCTTGGGTCAAAAATGTGTTTGCTTCAATGTACAGTAATATGTCTTGCTACTTCCTTTCAGTACGCACAGTTGCATCTCTCAAGCGCGCTAAACCCTATAAACATTGACTATGTAAATCTAAATCTCTCCCGCGCCCACGAACGCACAGAGAGAGGAGACGTTTGACGTTTTGACATCGTCCGTGTATTCACAAAAAAAAAACACACATACAAACAATAAAACAAACACAAATTCTTTTGGCCACCAGACCCTAGAAAATATGGTTGGTCACGCGGTTGACAAAATTGTTGTATATCTGATCTCTCACGAATTGCAATGGCGTTTACTTTCGTTAGGTTATTACATCAGCTCAAGTGTATCTGCTCATAAAATTCAGTTCGTAATTTTAGTGCATGAAAAATAAATAGTCCTAATCTCCATACATGAAACTTTAATTCGCTCTGTAGTATATGTATATACGAATGTACAGGAAAAGTTAAATATTTTTCTCTAAGGTCACTATACAGAATACATTCGGTTACAAGATGATTTTCATTTTCCAATACGTTGCAACATGGACACAATCCATTTCCTTCAATTCAAGAGAGACAGAGAGAGAGAGAGAGAGAGAGAGAGAGAGAGAGAGAGAGAAGAGAGAGAGAGATGCACTCAATCTCATACACAAACTCAGGCATTAATCCATGCGGATATTAACCCATGCGCAAAGCACCTTTAGTTATTCAGTCAGACATTAACATCTTATCCGCGTACCCGATTGCAATCTCTGATTCATTTTGTTGTCTTTAAAAACATTACAATCAATAGTCATGTGCAACCTTTAATAGATCTAGTTGAACTTGCGTCATCTTTCTTGTACCCATGTGGGTTCCTTTAATCATCATAGGTTTAACCGTGAGTGTTTGTTTTTGTGTTTGTTTGTGAGTCCGCATCGATTTCTCCCGGTATTTACAATCCGACTGAGCTGACAAAATCAAAATGTTGGCTTCGACCCCTTAAGACCCACAGTCGCAGTGCAGCTACTGAACAATGAAGTCAAATATCTCCGCTGTTTATTGTTCCATTGAGCTAAATCTTGGTACACATCTTCCTTTGGGTTCCAGTTATGCTCGATAGTAAGACGAACACCTAAAAGTAATTCTGACATGTAGGAGGAAGACCTCACAAGACCTCTCCATCGCTGTCTTTCGTTCATCACTTCTGAACAGTCAGGTAGACCTACCCATTCACATTTGATTGGGACTGGAAATTTGGGAGTGTCCGGGTGGCGATTGTTTCGATTCTTTGTGTCGTTCCGTGGTTGCTTGGTGATCCATTTCAAAGAAGACCAATGCTATTTGAAAGCAACAATTCTTCAAGAGAAGCAGACAGGTGATCTATTTATACAGAAGCTCAATAAGTTATTTCTAACCCATTCACTATTATAGGGCTAAAGCCGTGAAGGAATTAGCTTAAACTTTTTTTTAAATTTTTATAAAACATGCCCAGCAAGTATAACAGTCATTTCAACCGGCACTAACTTGTGTACGCGTTCTTTTTCATTTATTTGTTTATTTAATCGTTTTTAAATAGCGCTGTTACAGCTCAAGAGCTCCTCAAGGCGCTGGCCGATACAAGATCTTACTGAAGCCGCCCGAGGCGCTAACTTGCTGCCTTCGGCACATGGTCTGACGCCCAGACGACTGAGCGCAATCCTGGGTGATCGGAGATGGAGAAGTAGGGACCTAATACTCGGTGGGTGTATGTATGTAGACGACACTCACGTCTAGGACAGCAGCGTCAGGATCTTTTAAAGTCTGTGCGAAGGAATGCGTGTGTGCGCGCAGACTAAACCTCGGTTTATATTCTCATCCGGAGGAGTAATTCTTAGGTAGATAGTAAAACCCACGCAATAGTCGGTTCATGATTTCATGGTGGACAATTCTTAGGCAGATGAGGCGTCAGCTCCATTGCACAGAGGTCCCATGGCGTTGTAACGGATCCCCCAAGACTTGTAAAGCTGCGTACTCGCCCATCGGGGAGCTTCCTCCTCAATATTGTGGATAAAAAAAAACTCTTCTATGATCATACTGTTTAGTGGAACATTTGCAAATATGAGCTCAGACTAACTTTAAAAAAAGCGGCGACATTATACTAAACAATCATCTCAATAGACGTTTCAAAAGTTAAAGGATTGAATGGTGAAAAAGTGAATACACTCGAATATAATTAATTTACATTTCAATAGCTGTTGTGAGAGCAAAACTCTACTAACTTTAAACATTATTTTTTATAAACGTCACGGTTTACTCGTTCCATTGAAATATATTTGCTGCACACGAAAGATTTGATCGTTTGAAAAATGGCAGTTTTTATTCGAATTCTGTAACTAACGTTATTTTTGAGTTAGACTAATAAGTAGACTATTATTAATTACTATTAAATAGCCAGGTAATTACTTTAAATAAAACTCACGCAGGTTTTATGCTGAATACGAGCAATGTTTTAGTATTTTATAGTATAAATTGCTAGAAAGTTTCAGAATCATTGTTGCTAATCCTGTCAAGGCCTGAATTATAAGTTTTCTAAAGACATGACATGTGTGTGCTCAGAAGAAATTACAATTCGTCATTTGATACTAGATTGTCCGGTTTTAAGACCTTTATATTTACAAATAGGAATAATTTTTGTAGAAAATGACCTACACGAAATCTTATCAAGTGCCGCTGTACATGCTATTGTGCAAGTCATAATATAATGACAACTCATTTGTACTCATCGCTGTAAATGTTACTGTTTAGTTGTTTGTTTACATTAGGGTTTAGAAGTATTTATTGTCTTATGTCACGTTGTTGTGAAAAGACAATTAATTGAACGATTGATTACGGGGGACACTTCTAGGTGGGAATCGGATCAGGGTGTTACACCGGAATGCCAAACGGAATAAGAAGTGGGACCACATGCGCCCGCAGACGTATAATATAGATGTGGGAGAAGCCGAAGCTATGCGTCGCTCTATCCCAGCAGCATGCTTTAAACTTATTACCTATTACAAACTTGATTGGAGTCTTCGGCTTTACTTCCAAAAAGAGTACAACAAGGGAAGTAATATAGGTTAACCCCAGTCTGCTAGGAAACCGCGGTTTCGGCTTCTCCCACCCCAGATACGGGGCGTTGCGCCTATGAAGAAATCTATAATCCTCCCCGATCGTATTGAGTTACTGGCATTAATAATATTACCTTCGTCCATTGATTGAGATGATTGTAGCGGCGATAATTATGCTGCTCCACGTGAAACGTGATGTCTGTTGGTGGCTTGTCGCAGGTCACGGAAAAGAATCCGTGCTGAACTTTGAAGTATTCGTTGTCCTCATTCTGTAAGACAATTGGGTTAGAGAAAAAAAACACACACACAAAAATCCCACCGGAAACATTGGGATAAAAAGTTTTACTCTCTACTGTCCGTCTATCTCTTCGTATCTTTGTCTGTCAGTCTCTGCCTCGGTCTCTGTCTGCCTGCCTGCCTGCCTGTCTCTGTCTGTCTCTGTCTCTCTGTCTCTCTCTCTGTCTCTCTCTCTGTCTCTCTCTCTCTCTCTCTCTCTCTCTCTCTCTCTCTCTCTCTCTCTCTCTCTTCCTTTGTTTTTCAACCTTTTCCTTGTCCCACCGCCGAAGCTCAGTGGTTCAGTGGTAGGGCGCTCGCCTGGCATACCGATGAACCCAGGTTCGAATCTCGTGGTGGGCAAGATTTTAAAAAAAGTGGCCATTTTCACTGTCTATCTTAACAGTGTGATTGCTCTGGTGATTCAGTGTTGATTTCCCTAACCCCCTCTTGCCTGGGATAGTTACCCCCGTCTGCCAATTCGCCAATGGTGGGTGTAGAGGTTAAACCTCAATGTTTATTCATCCTTTTCCTTAACATTTTAACTTCTCCTCCCTTTAATTTTTTTTTCCTTCCCTTCTATGTCTATTCATTTGCCCCCCTTATTTTTCTGTCTGTCTGCCAAAGTGTATGGTAATAAATTCGGATTCATCAGCTAGCTCCTTCTTTACCACTTTAACACACATCACGTACAATGCTACACAGATATTGAACAAATAGTATATACATTGTACATACTAGCACAACAATCACACGCAAATAAGAAAGAAGGAGAGAGAGAGAGATAGAGAGAGAGAGAGAGAGAGAGAGAGAGTCAACAAGTAATCCTATCCTATCCTATCCCGTAACTCGGAGGTCGTAGGGGCACCACAGATGATCGTTTAACCAACGTACTCCATCTTTCTCTGTCCTCAGCAACCCTGATGGTTTCGCTCAGTGTTAAGCCAGTCCATTCTCGAATGTTGTCCTCCCACCCCTTTTTCTGTCTCCTTCTTATCTCCATGCTTTGTATTCTTCTTTGTAGGTCTGCTGTGAGGGTCCATGTTTTGCAAGCATATAGGAAGATGGAGATGACAAAGAAGCGCAGCGGCCTTACCTTGGAATGTAGATTGATGATCCTGTGGGCTTCAACCTTGTCAGGGCAGCAGTTGTTTGTGCGATCCAGGAGAGGACTTCCTGTCGTGACCAATTGTCTGATACAATAGCTCCTAAATATTTGAAGCTATGCACTGTGTTGAGGGACTGGCCTTGGACTTTGATGTCCGTGTTGATGCGATTGGTGTTGTTGGTCAACATTTTGGTCTTCTCGGCATTTATTTCCATTCCAAAGGTTCTGGAGGTGGTGTCAAGCCTCTGTACCAGCTGTACCAGTTCTTGTTCATCTCCAGCCAATTCACCAATTTCATCCGCAAAAAAGAGGTTGATGACAAGGGGAAAATAATATGATCACACGTTGGCCAATCCGGGATTCGAGCCAGGGTGTCTGTCGGTTACTAGTAAGCCCCGCTACCAGCTGAGCTACCCTGCCCCACAATTTTGTCAATGTTACCACCTCTGTTATTTATTGAAATTTTTTTGTCTATGATTTACTGAGGATCGATATAGTTTCAATTGATTGATTAAATGAATAGGGTTTCATTTTAATTGTTAATGAATATTAACGTCTTCACACACCATTGGGGATATGGTTAAAGGTAAAGGTATTCCCGTAAACTTTCGGTCGTTGGGAAGTGAAGCATTTGGGACCTCTCTTTTCTCTAAGTCAGATTTATGAAAGCAGGGACTATCTCTTCTCCCTCGCTGCTTGACGTTCCCGGATTCTAAACCGATCCAGTAACCTATTCACAGCTGGTTGGACTGGGGTGTATCGTTCGTTTTGTTTCAGTCTTTTCTGTGTATCGGTTGGTAGTTGCCTTCAAAGTGCGGTCACTCATCCAAGTATTAACCCATGTCCGAAGTTGCTTTACATGAAACATTGCTCACGTGTGGCCAAACCACTGCACAACTGCGCCACTCAAATAATTGGTGACATGGCAGATGTGGAGAACCATCCCAGGGAAGAAGCAAGATGGCGGGTACCTACATCAACACTGGACCACCAGCAATCATGCTGCTAAGGCGGACAGTGAAACAAATGTCCGTTTTTATCTTGCCCATCACGGGAATCGAACTTGGGTCATCGGTGTGCCAGACCAACGCTCTACCATTGAGCTACCGCTGTGGGACTTGTTATTGTTGCATAATTACATTTCATTACATGTGAAATGATAAAAGAAATTTCACTTGTCTGCAACAGTAATGATGCATTCCCTAATACAACCCGCCACGCTTTGAGTATCAGAGAGTTCAAGGGCCAAACCAGCATAGTTTCAAACGTAGCCTGGATGGATCTATAACACTGAGGAAATGTGAACAATGTCAATTATTCTTAAAGCAGTCCTAGCGATCCTAGAATCGTACCACTTTGCCTTACAGCTTGGGTTTTGGTGTCTGGACAAACTATTGACATGTAAAGGTATACTTGTAATTCAAGCTGTGGCGTATTGGGTTACATAATCGCCCCTAAGTTGGCCTCTTACCCCCAGTCTCCTTTGCTATAGGCCTACTATGTTTTATAGATGGGATCTGTGCTCGTTTAGATTTGTTTGGTGCACAGGCGCATTAACCATTAACCATTAATCTTCGGAAATAATTACTGGATCTTTCTTCTTGGTTAATGCGCCTGTGGATTGGTGGTAGTAGAATTGTTCGTATTGACTTTTAGCACACATTGTTCTCTCGAGTGTTTGTAAAAGAATAGGGGGATGTTTGCCTATGTGGGATTGTACCAAAAAGAGAAGGAATGATCGTTTTTTACAATTATACATTGAAGTCTCTCTCTCTCTCTCTCTCTCTCTCTCTCTCTCTCTCTCTCTCTCTCTCTCTCTCTCTCTCTCTCTCTCTCTCTCTCTCTCTCTCTCTCTCTCAATAAAACACACCCTTATTACCTCAAAGAAGGCAAGGCACAGCCCTCAAATTGTCTTTCTTGTAAGTAATGTTTGTTACTCTTTAATGCATTCCCTCTTTAAAAAAAAAGCTTCTGTTCCTCATATCTTTCCTTTCCTTTTATTGTGTTTTTTTTGGTCCCACCGCCGTAGCTCAAGTGGTAGAGCGTTCGACTGGCACACCGATGACCCAGGTTCGAATCCAGCGGTGGGCGAAATAAAAGTGGCAATTTTTTTACTGTCCGTTTTAGCAGTATGATTGCCCTGGCGGTTCAGTGTTGATTTAGGTCCCTAACTCTTATTCCCTGGGATGGTTATCTCCGTCTTGTCGCCAATGGTGGGTGTAGACGTTAAACCTCAATGTTCACACTTTTAGTTTTTCTGTACGAAAACACAGTACCGAATAATCAGTCTCATTCGTGATTTGCGCTCTTAAGATTCTTGCAATTGATTGTTTAAATTACTGTTTGATTAATTGATTAAATGCTTCATTTTAATTTAAATATTATCGTTGTTAAAAATATTTCATAATGTAAATGCGAGAAATGACAGAAGGAAAATGTTTACCTGTACTGTATAGCCGCAATCATCCCTGTAATAGCTAGAGACATATCTTAGTACGTGCTTTCCTAATGTAATAACAATAGAGAGCGTTAGTTTGACCAGCGAAACTTGGTTCGCATTGATCCTCTTGTTTCCGGTTATGCAATCGGGAAATCCTTGCGAACTTTTCTTCGTAAAAGCTCTCTGTTACAGTTTTTTTTTAATTTTTTAAAATCAATAGTTGATTCAGCCCCGATGCTTGAATCTTGATAAGTGTAACTCGAATTCGTTTATCCACGCAGCCTGTTCACACAACAACAAGGTAGGAGTCGTCGTATACAGCTTTTCAAATTTATTCAGCGAACATCAACTGCATACAAGATCGCTTTCCAAAAGTCTCTCTAAAAATAATCATAAAAAATCATCACCAATCTCCCATACCAGCAGAAAGTGCGTCACTTATAGAGCCTCTCTGCAATGGAGAAAAAGTTCGACCATTCCATAAAGGACTCCTTAACACCCAATGAAACTCGTCACCGGAACTATGCACTGTCGCTTAGCTATTACCAGATTTATCTCGAAGCTTCGGTCGCTAGTGAACAAGTAATTCCAGAAAAGTCTCAACAATATCGACCAACGAAAATTATAAACGTTATACAAAGCTTCTTCCAGCAACAACGCAAAATCAAATCAAAGGTAAATACACTCTGTTATTGCACGCATGCTTTGCAAAACAAAATGATCGGATCTATCGTGAGCGTCTCAATCGTAACACTCTCTAATAAGCCTCACTCGCAAATAAAAGCAGCCGGGTAAAGTGAATATGAACTTTGAAGTAGATCCACATCGTCCACACTCAACATTGGCCATACGGCATACGAGGATAACCGGGTAAGTACTTACAACACTGAACCGCCAGATCAATCATCCTGCTAAGGTGACAGTGAAACTTGCCACTTTTATCTTGCTCACCATGAGATTCGAACCTGATTCATTCGAGTGCCATGCGAACGAGCTCTGCCACTGAGCAACGGCGGCGGGCTCTGGGGTAAAGCGTTAATTAATGCTCTGATAAAATACAGCTTCACCCTGTGGACTTAAAGTCAACCAACAATTTATGACAGTCGATCCTGTAAACAAGCATCGCTTTATCAAACACAATCACGTTACTGCTTGCTTTTGCTTTCCTTTACCAACAAACCACAAAAAAGCCTACATATAGTTTAAAATCTTGTGATGCACTCTGTAACAACAGTTATTAGTGATCCTCAGTGCGATTAGTACCATTTTTATATATCTGTAGATTTCGGCTATTAAAAATTTGTTAAAAATGTAATCATTCTTATAATTATAGCGCTTTTCCAGCTTAACAGCTGCTCAAGGCACTGGTCGACGAGTAAACTGTCTGTAAATAAATGAGGGTTATATTTCTCGTCAGGTCTCTTCCACGGCATTGGACGCGTTTTCCATCGTTGTTCATCTTATATCACCTACCAATGGAGAATTTCAGGATTGGTCTTGGACTTTGATGTCCATGTTGGTGCCATTGGATTTGCTGGTCATCATTTTGGCTTCCTCTGCACTTATTTCCATTCCAAAAGCTCTGGAGGTGGTGTCAAGCCCCTGTACCAGCTGTTCAAGTTATTGTTCCTCTCCAGCCAATCCATCAATGTTATCCGCAAAACGGTATGATCTGCATGGGCATCTAAAATGATGCGCTCTAGGAAGATGTTGACCGATTGTTATTCTGAACCAGTTCTCGATGGCGCTGTTGTGGAGGACTGCACCGGTAGCCTTGTTATACAGGCTTTTGATGACTTCAATAATTTTAGGGCTGATATTGTACACTCTCATGGGTGCCCCCAAAGCTGCATGCCAGACTCGATCAAACGCTTTCTTGAAGTCTTCAAACACATCATATAGATGTTGTTGGTGCAGTAGGTGTTTCTCGCAGATTATTCTGATGTTGAAAATCTGTTCAGTGGTGCTTTGCCCTGCCCTGAATCCTGCTTGTTCTTCAGTTATGATTTGTTCAGTTTGGGGTTTCAACCTGTTGATTATTATTTTCAGGAGGACCTTGCTGTGATGGCTGTTGAGGCTGATGGTGCAGTAGGCTAATTTTCACACTCCTGAAAGGAAGGGAAGAGTGATGAAAAGCGATTGGGTCCATCGTGTAGGCCACTACCCACTGTGCCAGATCTTGTTACAGATAATGGTGAGCGCGTCAATTGAAGCAATTCCGCGGACATGTTGTCCACTCCCGCTGACTTCCCCTTCTTCATCGATTGCACTGCTGCCTCAACTTCTTCTCGGAGAATTGGGAGGATTTCTTCCTCTTCTCTGTTCTGGGGACATGCTAGAACTGATGTTTCTCCGTTTGGTGTGTGTTTTTTTTCCTCTTCTCTGTTCTGGGGACATGGAAGAACTGATGTGTCTCCGTTTGGTGTGTGGTTGTTAAAGTCAGAGCAGTACTCTGTCCATCTATCCAAGACTTCTTGTTCTTCTGTAAGGCATGTGCCAGACTTACTTTGGATCGTAGAGGCCTTGTGCTGTTTAACACTTGTCAGCCTCTTCACAGTCTGGGAGGCCTTCTTGCTTTTTTTGTTTGTTTAGACTGTTCTATATTCCCTGGCATTGCTCTTCTATCAGGTTCTTCTTTACTGCGCGTATGCCTTTTCGGATGTCATTGTTGATTTTTTAGTAGACATCGGCTCCATGTGAGGTGTTTGTTTCCTTTTCAATCTCTCTTCGTTTATCACACAGGTCCAAAAGTTCAGGTGTGATCCACGGTTTCTTCTTCGGGCGGTGCTTGTTTGGTAGAGTCGGTTTTTATGCGTATGCGTGTGTGAGTGTGTGTATTAGTGTATGTTAATGAATGAAAGATAAGAGTCGAAGTATAGAATGACAAGTAAATGATAGTATAAATGATTGGTTTTATAGTTTGTTTTTCATTTCATTTCATAATTGTTGCTTTAGGTCCAGTGGACTCTTCCGAGCCAAATCAGGACCGGACAACCCCCAATCCGCATAAAAGATCTGCTGAAACAACCCTAGTGGGAAAACCGAATGCCCTCCACCAGCCAGTCACTTTACAATAAAGACATCCCACGCAGGGGACGGCTGAGGCTTCACCCCAACTTATCGAACCCCCGTTTACAAAAACAAAATAGAATACAAACATCATTATAAATTATCAACAAAACACATACATATAAAATGCCTACATTGCTAAATAATAACATCATAGGAAGCCCTAGTGACCACCTGGCAGAAAGCGTCCAATATTCCCAAGCTGATCCAACAGACCTCATACACAAACAAGGAGTCTTGTCCCGGAAGAGTTTTCAAGAAAAAAGGTAGGAGACTGGTCTAGCGAAGAAGACGATAGTATAGCAGATGGACAGAACAGAGCAGGAATGAGAAAGAGCAAATGAGAAAGACAGCGACAGTGGGAATTTAAAGCACTAAATTTACAGAAAGTGGGGATACTATTTATACTGAAACCCCCGGCACTCCAACGGGGGATTATATTTTGTTAGCATGGGAAGTAAGCATGTATGATATGAAGAAAGTTAGTTTTTTAGATTTATTTCCCTTACATATTATAATAGTTAATGTTTTTCACGTGCGCCGATTTTGCGCATTGGATGCATTTTTGAATCTAAGAGTTCACTAGTTTTGTCACTTTCTCTGAATGTCGATGTACGAAGTCGTAGGGTTTTGTGCTTAATATTGTGTGAACCGGTTTTTTTGTACTGGATTTCTTTTCAACCTCTCATCTTACTGATGAGAGGTTTTTCTTCGGCTTCTTCATATTTATATTGGAGATTGAAGTCAATAGAGAACTACGTGTAAACCAACATCAGCTTTTCGCCGTGTGTTTATTCTTCCATCTTCCTTTTCCCTTTTCTTCCCTTCTTCCTTCCTCACCTCACCTGCCACTTCACGCACGCAAACCCACGAGGGGGATTCTTCCGTACCCAACCCGTCAACACTTGACAAGGATCTCAGTGGCGGCATCTGTCACATCTTCAACCAAATAGGGTACTCACTGTAAATGTGAAAACGGTTTGTGATCCTCAAATATGTGAAAAGATAATTCCTTGAACAGACTGAGGTAGTCTGCCATTCATTATAACAAGTAAGTGTCGCATCTATTGCATAACCACTCAACATAACAGGAAGTAACAAGGGTTCTATGTGGTATAGGACAACTGTGGAGTCACTGACCTGATTAAAGACGCTGTTGATGGACTCTCCACCAATGGTGCCTGTGAATTTCTTAGGGTCTAGACTGACGTCTTTCAGCACTGCCATCTCGCTACCCAAAGCCACGAAGTTCCTCTCCAAGTTCACCACAGGCGACGTCAGCCATTCACAGGCAGGCTGCAGGCTCAGGTCTGCCGTGAGATGCGGCATACCCATAAACTTCAGCGAGAAATTCTGAGGTAAAAACCAACTCTGGTGTGAAAATAAAATGCACGACCACCACCATCATTACATTACATGATTATTGCTTTAGGTCCAACCGCCCCTCCCTTCACCACCACCACCACCACCACCATCATCATCATCATCATCATCATCATCATCGTCATCATCATCATCATCATCATCATCATCATCGTCGTCGTCATCATCATCATCATCATCGTCATCATCATCATCATCATCATCATCTCCATCATCATCGTCGTCATTCTCACCTTCGGGCAATCCAAGGCAGAGTTGAACGCTGCACCCAGCCTGTCCCACATCGTGGCATCTTGAGGAACGATCTTTCCTCGCCCTTGATCTTCCTGACCTTGACCTTCGTTGACGACTCTTACACTGTCTTTTAAAATCCCCTTGGTAGTATTTTCGGCTTGTTCAGCAGGGACGAAGAGAAAAGGAGCTAGATGTGTATTGTTCAGCTTGTTTGCAGGTGCCTTTATATTGTTGTTGTTGTTGTTGTTGTTGTTGTTGTTGTTGTTGTTGTTGTTGTTGTTGTTGTTGTTGTTGTTGTTGTTGTTGTTGTTGTTGTTGTTGTTGTTGTTGTTGCTGCTGCTGTTGTTGTTGTTGTTGTTGCTGCTGCTGCTGATGGCCCTGCTGATGGCCCTACTGATGGCTGTGCCTTCAGTGGAGAAAATGTACACCACCGCGACAAGACAAACCAAATACAAGACCAACATTTTGCGGAAATGTTTTCGCAGTTGTCTCCACACAAAACCCATGATGGGGCTCTTGATCGTTCTCACACAGAAGAAGAGTTGTTAGAATTAATAAGATCAAAATAAGTAATTATTTTTATATATATATCATAATTCAGTTCACTACATTATACTCATACATGTTCATTTTCAGTTTGGAATTCTCTTCCTTTAACTTTGCGCTATGCTGCATCATCTCTTTCCTCTCGCTCTAAACTGAAAACACACATTTTCAATAATTCCTAAAATATCGATCCTGAACTTTCCTTTGTCAAAAGTTTTTTCCAGCCACCCACTTTTTTCTAAGTACACAGGAGTGCTCTTTTTGTGCATGGGAGTGCAGTTGTAGTGCATGAGAGTGTTTTAAGTACAAGGGAGTGCTCTATCCGGGACGGAGAAAATCCAGTCAATTTTCGGAAAATTTTGCAAGTAAGTTCGACCTATTTCGTCGCCTATAGGAGACGAACTAGTTAAACTTTTGAGACGGAAAGAGCCAATTTTGCATTAGATTCTTACATTTCTAGAAGAAGTTTGCGTTCTTTCCGTCAAAAAATCACTTTCCGATTCCTACATTCTAAAGAAACCTTAGTTTTGATCGAATACAGCCTTGTGTGTGTGTGTGTGTGTGTGTGTATGTGCGGAGGTATAAGCCTTGAAATGGGTGACTAACCTTGCTTTGTATGCAGGAAATGGGTGTGTGTATTAGTCACCCAGTTTTTTCCAGCCACCCACTTTTTTCTAAGTACACAGGAGTGCTCTTTTATTGCATGGGAGTGCAGTTGTAGTGCATGAGAGTGTTTTAAGTACACGGGAGTGCTCTATCCGGGACGGAGAAAATCCAGTCAATTTTCGGAAAATTTTGCAAGTAAGTTCGACCTATTTCGTCGCCTATAGGAGACGAACTAGTTAAACTTTTGAGACGGAAAGAGCCAATTTTGCATTAGATTCTTACATTTCTAGAAGAAGTTTGCGGTCTTTCCGTCAAAAAATCACTTTCCGATTCTTGCATTCTTAGTAAAACCCAGTCTTGGTGTTTTACATACTTGTGTGTGTGTGTGGGGGGGGGGGGGGGGGGGGGGGGGGGGGGGGGGGGGGGGGGGGGGGGGGGGGGGGGGGGGGGGTGTGCGCGTGTGTGTGTGTGTGTTTGTGATTGTGAGAATGTGTAAGTGTGTGTGTTCTGATTTGCTAATTCAGGTTTTGCTTTCGCTTTATTTATTTATTTATTTATTTATTTATTTATTTATTTATTTATTTATTTATTTATTTATTTTCTTCTATAACGCGCTATGATCTCTAGTGAGGAAGGGCGCTATAGAGATGTTTCTTCTTCTTCTTCTTCTTCTTCTTCTTCTTCTTCTTCTTCTTCTTCTTCTTCTTCTTCTTATTTAGTCGAAACGTGTAACCCACTGCACCGGTGTTTGAAGTTTAAACTGTGTCAGTTCGTTGGCTTCTTGAAAAATAAAGAAGTTAATATTGAGTTTTAATTAAAATCTTAACATCTTATTCTATGACCAAGGCAAGTACAAGTCAAACACGGATCAAAATGGTACTGTGATCGTTTCCTTATAAATCACTTATAATCCCATTGGTCGTTGCCAAGGGGATATATTGTTGTCGTAATCCGTGCGTGTGCGCGGTCCGGTCTTGAAAGTAATCTTGCGCCGCTGCTTCCGCTAAACGGATTCTTACTGAATATATCTATTGTGTGTGTTTTTTATTTATTTTTTATTTACCTTCTATTTATTTTTATTTTCTTTTATTCTTTTTGTTGTTGTACTCTTTCTTATTGTTGTTGTTGCTGTCTTCTTCTTCTTCTTCTTCTTCTTCTTCTTCTTCTTCTTCTTCTTCTTCTTCTTCTTCTTCTTCTTCTTCTTCTTCTTCTTCTTCTGCTGCTGCTGCTGCTGCTGCTGCTGCTGTTGTATCGTATACTTTTTGCTGTTGTGCTACTACCATGATGCACGAGGTTGGTGTGTAAACCTACATATTAGCTCTGTCAATCTGCCACGCATTCATAAGCTTCGCTTCGATTTGCAGCGCATGGTAGACCAAAGGTGGCGTGTGTTGAGGCTGGAATGATAGAATAAGATAGTAATCAGGTAAATACCTAATACCTAACAATAGTCACAGTTCATACAATCAGTCAAGATTCCTGTCGGTCAACCAAATAAAATAACATTTTTGCAAACCTTCTTCCAGTCAGTCAAGATAGCAACTATCAACAACAACAAAAAACACATTCCAAGATTTAAAAGTGGACATGTCAACAGGTTAGTTAGTTAGCTAGTTATTCATCGCTTACAGGGTCCAGCGGATTGCAAAGAGCCGAATCAGGACCACAAAATCAAGACCACCACTTCGCTGAAAGAGGACTCACCCCTGATCCGCATAAAAGATCTGCCGAAACAAACCTAGTGGTAACACTGAAGGCACTCCACCAGCCGGTCATTTTACGATAAAGACATCCCACGCAGGACGCTGAGGCCATACTCTAATTTATCGAAACCCCGTTTACAAAAACAAAATAGAATACAAGAATCGTATAAAATATCAACAAAACACATTCATATAAAATCCCTACATAGCCAAATAATAACATCATAGGAAGCCCCAGTGACCATTTGGCAGAAAGCGTCCAATATTCCCAGGCTGATCCAGCAACCTCACACACACATGAGGAGTTTTGTCCCGGAAGAGTTTCAAGAAAACAGGTAGGATGACTGGTCTAGCAAAGAGAAAAGATAGTGTAGTAAATTGATAGAACAGAGTAGGAATGAGAAAGAACAAAGGAGAAAGACAGCGATAGGAATTTAAGCACTAAATTTCCAGAAAGTGGGGATATTATTTATACTGAAACCCTCGGCACCTCCACAGGGGTGTCAACAGGTTTATACGTTCATGCTAAAGGCAATTTGACGTCGGCTGCCGGACTGGTGGAAGTATATGTTTTCTTTCTTTACCATGATAGCGATGCAGTTCATGCTGCAGCCAGTTGCCGTCAGCCAGCAAAATGCTTGTCGCATGTCACAAAAAAAACGGCTGGCTAAAGCGCCATCTTTGTATACAAAGTAAAGTGTGGCAGCAATTCGCCGGACAGCAACTTCGGGTCTAGTGAACACTGTTGACGGCAATGGCTGACGGCAACTTGCCGGGCTTAGCATGAACGTAGCCTTAAACATACAAAATAACGACAACAGGGTTTAGAGTAATTTGGTCCGATGACTTTATGTATTGTAGTCTCTTCCTGTATTGGTAATAGTTGTTTTTATTGATAGCTAAATTCTGATTGGTTGAGCTGATCACATACCAGTTCACCAATATACATTCAAAAAAATATATTCATTCTTTTTTTGACCATACTAAGGAGTGGTTGCTCTGGATTTCTCGCAGCTGTGTCTGCAGGTATATATTGTTTATCATTGAAATGTTGTATTATAAACGTAATAGTATTTTTACAATGATTATATTCTACTTGTCATGTAATAAAATTAATAATAAATAATTTTTGATACTAGTGTGAAGGATGGAATAGGCAGTAGATGAAGATGGTGGTTCATTGTTAATTTTGAATAACGAATTGAAGTAGGATCATTATTTGGTTTGAAGTTGAAACTTCAAATTGCAGTGTATAGGATAGCATTTATTTGTATGAATGAAATTAATTGGTGTCATGGAGTAATAATCAGTTGCTATAATTAGTTTTAGAATTTGCTTAGTGTGAACTGTATTCGACATGGATGAGATTTGAATTGTATTGCTGTACTGGTCCCGTCACAGAGAAGAGAGAGGTATATGTAGTGGTCCGAAGAAAGTCTATTTATCAAGAAACTTAGTTGTGGTAAACTCCTTTGTTTACAGAGGTTTCCTGCTGGGGGCCTCAGAAGAAAGAAGAGGAAGAAGGCGGAAGAAGAAAGAAGAGGAAGAAGAAAAAAAGAAGAAGAAGAAGAAAGAAGGAAGAAGAAGAAAGAAGAGGAAGAAGAAAGAAGAAGTCAGAAGGAAGAAGAAGAAAGAAGAAGAATGAGGAAGAAGAAAGAAGGGGAAGAAGAAATAAGAAGAAGAAAGAAGAGGAAGAAGAAAGAAGAAGACAGAAGAGGAAGAAGAAGAAAGAAGAAGCCGAAGAAGAAGACGAAGGAGAAGACGAAGAAGAAGACGAAGGAGAAGAAGAAGCTTTAGCAGCAGCAACAGAAAAGAAGTGACGCGGAAGATAAAGAAAAGAGACGAAGAAGTAGTAGCAGCAGCAGCAGCAGCGGCAGCAGCAGCAGCCGAAGAAGAACACAGACGAAGAAGTGGCAGCAGCGCAGCAGCAGCAGCAGCGGCAGCAGCCGAAGAAGGGTACAGACGAAGAAGTGGCAGCAGCAGCAGCGGCGGCAGCAGCAGCAGCAGCCGAAGAAGGGTACAGACGAAGAAGTGGCAGCAGCAGCGGCAGCGGCGGCAGCAGCAGCAGCCGAAGAAGAATAAAGACGAAGAAGGGAATGGAGAAGAGAGACTAAGACAGTGAAAGGATAAGGAGAAGGAGAAAGCAAGAAGAACGGAAGAAGATACATAGACAGAGACAGAGGATATACATAGACAATTCGAACGTAATCTCAGTGGGACTCTTTACGTTTAATTCTCTCTGTCGATGGTGACTGGAATGTTCTGTGTAATTGTGAGTGGTGTGTAATTCACGGATTAACTCTACGAAGTACTGAGTACTAAAACTAATTGTATTTTCATATTCTTGATTGATTTTTCTGTACTTGTGCAAATTTTGTTGATTTGTGTTTATAGTTAATAGAGGGGTGTGACAACATAGTTTATTCTTATGAGTGAAAGAAGTGTGAGACGGGAGGACACGCAGATTATCCACGCACGCATACACGCAGTTTCTGTATATACCCCTTTTCGTTACACTGATGATCAAATACAGCACACAAACTAACAACAACAAACCCGGCAAACATACTAAAAATGATTGTCTTGATTGAGGCAAAATCAATCAGAATAAGAAATAGCAAATTTTATTGCATCCATTACGAACACGAGTACGAATACTTCAATATTTCAATAGAGAAATTACATACAATTACTGATATGTATCAGGGAATTTATGTGTAATAAATTTTAATTTTGCATGTAGGACTATTGAAGGAGACTTCGTGCCTTGGAAAGAACAGGGAGTTCAACTCCGAAGATTATTTATGTTGGAAGGAGAGCAGATATTTACTATGGAGTTAAAAGGAAAAGTATAACATAGAATGAATGAATCTGCGGCGAATACAATCATCAGAATATCTGTGTGGCTATTTGAAAGTACTATCATCGTATGTTGTACAAGTTTTTGTATGTGTTGAATGTAGGAAAACAGTATTGATTATATAACAATGCGTGCATGCAATGAGTTTGAGAATGAGTGAATGAATTATGTTTGCATGAGTTTATACGTTATATTGTGTTCATATGGATATGAAATATGAATCAATAATCAACACAAAAAGGAAAAATCCAGCTGTTCTGTTTTATGTCATCCCTGTTGTGACAGCTTGGAACTGTAATCTTTGTAAATGTTTTTTTTTCCTTCTAAAACTGCCTTTGTACCCTTATCCTATCCCATAACTCGAAGGTCGTTGGGGCACCACAGATGATAGTTTAACCAGGATACTCCATCTTTCTCTGTCCTCAGCAACCCTCATGGTTTCGCTCAGTGTCAAGCCAGCCCATTTTCGAATATTGTCCTCCCACCTCTTTTTCTGTCTCCCTCTTCTTTTGGCTCCTTGCAACGTGCCTTGCAGGATGGTCTTTGCAGGGCCTGATGCTCTGGTGACGTGGCCATACCACCGGAGTTTCAGTTTCTTCACCACTGTGAGCATGTCCCACAACGCAAGATCAAACCAAAGGTAAAATACACTGTTATTGCATGCTTTGCAAAACAAAATGATCGGACCTAACTGACGCGTCTCAATCGTAACAGGTGGCCATACCATAGGAGGTTCCGTGTCTTCATCACTGTGAGCATGTCATCGTGTTGTCCAATGGCTTGTGTGATGGTCTCTCGGACTTCGTCGTTGGTGATATGCTGGGTACAGAAACAACAATTTCCCCCTCTTTAAAACTCTGGAATGAAGATTTGATGACTTGATATGACTTTAAAACAAACATGCAAAACGAAGGATTGAACAATGGAATTCCTTTTATAAAATATTTATTTGCAATATTTTTCGGTGTATTTTGACTACTTTCAGCTAAATAATCTTTATATAGAAACATATTTTCTAAATAATAATTTATTTACAAACATTGTAAAATTTCTCTAAATCATTTTTTTCTCCGTAGAGAACTTATTATTTACATGTACAATATTTACGTAAATAAATCCTGATATAGGTAAATAAAGCATTGTTGCTAAATAAAACATTATTTACCTATATAATATATTATTTACCTCTATAATATATTATTTAGCAGATTGTGGTAAATAATGTATTATTTAGAAATGTTTCTAAATAATGATTTGTTTACCTTTATAATGCATTATTATTGCTAAATAATGCATTATTTACGTAACCAATTCATTGTTCAGGGACTGCAATTTTCATTGTTTCGGGTATTGCAAAATTCGCTTGAAAACTTGGTTTGTCTAATTCTTCTGCTTTCTATAATTAAATGCAAGGTCTCTCTAAAGATTGTTTATCCAACATGTTTGTTAATTATTTATTTTTCAACATAAATCACTCCACAAATTCCAAGATAAAACGTCTGTAGCCTCCCGAACATAAACGAAATTTCAAGGTCAGTTTGGTGCGGGAGAGTTCAGTTTTTAACATTTTTGTCAGAAGAAATTAAAAGCTTTATTTTTGTATTCATTTTCCCAAAAAACTGTGTTGAAACTGTTTTTCCGCTTGTTCTTTTGAGTTGAATTATGTTTTAATTTGAAACGGAAGGTTTCATCTTATTCGAAACTATAGGTATTTGCAGGTCGGAGAGACAAGAAACATTGCGGAGGTACTCTGAAGGGAAGGACCCCATGCAGAAATAATGATGGATCCCTCTTTTCAGGAGCCGTTACCATTGCATTTTCGTATATTAATACTGTCGCGAACGAATAAAAAATAAAGTAAAATAAGAAATTGCTTCATTTTAAAGCCCAAAACAGCGTACAATGACGATTTTGCAATTTTCTTTATCACTACCACATAATCTCACAGTAAATGCGACATGTACCTTCGAATCCCCTAAATAATGAAAATTAAAGTCCATAAACTATAAATTGTTTACGTAAATAATGCATTATTTAGCAACATCTTCTAAATAAAACATTATTTAGCTAAATAATGCATTATATAGGTAAAGAAATCATAATTTAGAAACACTAGCAGTTATTACCCGTGCAAATAAATGTTTGATGACCCAATTGCTGGGCCTGATGTTATGTGCCCGTTTCAAACATTTTCCTGGAAGTGACTTTATTTGTGCATTCTGCAGCATTTTGTCATTTTATGTTTGTTTTTAATCTGAAGAAGAGCAAAGCACGAAAATTCATTTGTCTTGTATTATTGTATAATTAAAAGTATCTATTATATTTCTTTGTTGTGTTGCTGATTTTATGCCTGTTATAGGTTATCTTTGGGTGTCCAAGCTATCAGCCACTGAGTGAAGTCAAATTTATTTGAGACTATAATGTTCCATTGTAGCCTACATAGTGAATAGTTTATGTTGTGGTGTTGGTACAATAACTACATGTAGGAAATATATCAATTGCCTGAAAGTGGAAGAAATTGTAAACACAACAGGAACTGCTAAGTATTTTGAAAGTAAAATCATGAACACAACTAAGATATATATCAAAGATACTTTTAAATAACATTAGCTCGAAAATTAATTCACATTGTATAAAAGTATCTTTCTGGAAGGCTGAAGTGCACTGTCAGTGGTGAATCACTAAAAAGAGACATAGATTAAAGATAAACTTAAAATTCTAATAAAACACAATAACCATTTATTTGAGGAGAACAGCATTACTGATTTATTGCACATGCATGTGATTAAAACAATGAGGCAATGCTATAATTGCATGCAAATAATTTTTTTTAATTATAATACATACCAATGAAATACCAAATTGAGGCAATCATAAAAAAACAACACCAAGCCATGTAAATATGGACCTTTAGTCCCTACAGATATTTATTTTGGAACAATTCAGTTTTAATTTATATTCTAAATATTTATTTTTAATGTAAAGTTTGCTGGGTTTTTTTTCTTCTGATGAATCGAATGACAATTAATTATGCTATGAAATTTACAATAAAACTATAATGCTATTTTCTAAATGCTTTTTTTTAACAGACCTACCTATACCTAATTTTAAAAAAAGCATAAGATGTTAAGTGTTCTAAGAAGTACATGCATAGTGGCTAAATGAAATTTTTTTTAAAATATGAAGCAGTTATTAATACCCGTGCTGTGATTTTATTTTTATTTATATATTTATTTATTATTTTAGTTGTTTTTTTTTTGCATTTTACTTGCACCCTTTTTGTTTTTCATTTGCCTCTCCTCCTCTTTTTTTTTCTTTATTATCTATACCTCCCTCTCTCTTTTATCTCTCTCCCTCTGTATTATTAAATTAAAAAAAAAAGTATCCCCAGCGAGATTCGAACCCGGGTTGCCTTAATAAAAATCAAACGCTTTATCCATTGATCCACGGGCTGCTATTATTCTCTAACCTTATTTTAGGTCCTATATCATGAAACATGGTGAACCCTCGATTTTATTAGTGTTATAAACTTTAAACTGCATTAAACAACAATATAACGCCGATTTAAAAGCGATATCAAAACCAAACTTATGAAATGAAGGCTACGGAGAGAAATCAAAAGTGATTGGTTGGACTCACACATGTTTCCCACGTGTTTGCAGTACATTTTTAAGGCAGTAAAATGCAAAATAAAGCCGTTTTGCGATCGAAAATAATGTTAAGTTTCGTTGTATCGGCAGCGCTTGATCGAGCGGCGAATGGCAAAACTCGCGTGGAAGCAATTATACGGACAGTTCAGCTGTAATCTGCACAAATTCGAGCAAAGTGAAACCCAAACCTAGCTTCACAACAAAGCCACTGGTTGGCTAAAACGGCCCCTCGTGATCTAAAACGGCTTGTCGATTAATATATAGATTTCTAAATAATACATTATTAACACAATCTGCTAAATAATGCATTATGTAGTTAAAAAATTCCTTATTTAGCAACAATGTGTGATTTATATATATTATTATTTATTTCCCTAAACATTATATTGTTTAGGTAAATAATAAGTTATTTACGGAGAAAATATATTATTTAGAGAAATCTTACATTATCTGTAAACAAATTATTATTTAGAAAATACATATGCTTCTAAATAAAAATTATTTTGCTATAGTGGTGAAAATAAATATTTTACAAAGGGAATTCCATATTGAACAAGAACCGTTGTCGAATTGTTATCAATTTTAATAGTAGTTGTCTAGGATATGGTACGCATTTGTCATGAACTGGCTAGTTTTAACTCTGCTTATTACTATTTAGCCATGTGTAGTCTTTGTACCAGTAGAGAGTCAGTAGATTACACAGCAGCAATTAAAGGCCATACACAGCGAGCTAGCCACACACAACGCAGTGAGTCAGCACTTGAGCTTTGAATCTGCCCGTTTTTAACCAATGAGAGCTCAGCCAAGCGGGTAGAGCAGTTTGAATGTGTCAAAACCTAAGACAGTTTGAATCAGTCGTGTGTGAGACGAGGAAGAGTCAACATCTCCACAGTTAGAGAAATCTCTTCACTCATAGACCAGGAAGCAGGACTTTAGAATCTTAGAATTCTCTCAAGTCACCACGGGCCTGAACTTGTCAGACAGGTAAATGAACACCCTTCTGTTTCATCGTGATATATTTATATTATTGTTGAAATTATGTTTGTGGAATTTGCTATGCATAAATGTGAATTATTAATCCGAATTTGCCGTACCACGTGGAAGAGCCGACCACGAGGCTCAACACGACCGGTTGCGCCGCCATGTTGTATCCCGTACGGAACCACTGTTGTTTAACTTATATGTATGTTTGCAGACCAGTGGCTGTACCACTGAATGTTTATAATATTATTAATTCTGTATGTGTATAGTTAGACTCGATTGATATTTATGTATGTATAGGAATTTAGAGTGAGATTCCAGTGGACCCCGGAAGTAGCAGAATGTTCGTCGCTTATGTATAGAGATGTGGAGCTATCACTGAGGGCTACTTTGGCTTTCAGTGAGACGCTCTGCACAAACCGATTATTCAGGGTTGTGCAGAATTTCGTCTCTTATATTACAGACGAGCAGGCGAGCTATCCCGAGCTATCCCGAGCTATCCTGTGCACCCCACTCCACAGAAACGACTAGTTGGTTGAGGAGCCTCTAACGCACAAGTCGGAAAGAGCTACCTTGAAAAACACCCTGTCAGACCCCACAGCGTGGCAAGGGAACCCAACTACACAACGACAAAGGTGTACCAGAAGCTACCTCACAGAAGGACTTCGCACGCACCATCTAGCAGTTAAGTGCAAAAACGAAGGTGCACTTAAACTCTTCAGAAACTGTAAAACGGACCACAGTAGTCCAACTCTTCAGAAACTGTAAAACGGACCACAGTAGTCCAAATCTACATGAAATATAATAGCGAGTGCCCGAGGAAGATATAACAGCTGCCTAGACTATCAGCGATCGAACTATTAGCAGTGACTGAGACTTTTTAAGTTAGATTAGTACTTAGAGAATCTTGTATAGAGTAGAAGAAATAAATGTGTGATTTTAACTGTTATCAAGTGGCTGGACTACATATGATTCATAGCCGTGTGAAAGCTAGTGTGACAGTAATCTTTTACCATTTTTCTATCTATTTCTGTACCCCAACCGTAACACAGAACGAGCTAAACAAATAAATTTATTAAAGTAATTCATAGGGTGACTTACTAGCAGTTCCCACCGAATAAACGTGAGGGTCCATAATTCCATTGTGCAGAGCCCATAAACCCCACGTGACACTTTAATTGGCGCTATTCTTTACTTAAAAACTTTTTTGCTTCAAATATTTTTGTGTCTGTATGTTGCATTGTTCTTTTGCAGGTTTTGCTTAAGTAACTGTTGTATGCCATTTGACTCTTGTTTTATTCTATTATTGATTACGAATTTGATTGTCTTTGCATTGTTTTTTATTGAATTGCAATATTGCTAGTGTTTTGGTATTCCACGTGATTCAGAGGTTGTTCATAGACACGTTTGACAATGTCGGACCCAGTGGCCTTGAGATTGCGTTTCAAGGAACTAGGAGAAGCTTTACACTTAGCAGGGGCAGACTTAATTGCGTATATAAATGCAGAGGTAGAGAAACAGGAGGCTAAGGCAGAGAGAGCAGCCGAGAGAGAACAGAAGAAACTCGAAGCAGAACAGAGAAAAGCAGAACTAGAAGCAGAGCAGAAGAAACTAGCATTAGAAGCAGAACAGAAGAAGCTCGAAGCAGAACAGAGAAAAGCAGAGTTAGAAGCAGAGCAAAGAACAGAAGAAATTAGAATTAGAAGGAGAACAGAAGAAGGCAGCATTAGCAGCAGAGAGAGAAGCAGAAATTAGGAAATGGGATTATGAGCGGGCAGAAAAAGAAAAAGAGAGGGCGGAAGAAAAGGAAAAAGAAAGACAGCATGAGTTAGAGCTAAGAAGATTGGGATCAGGAGCTTCAAGTTCTTCCTCAACCCCTCCCCACTCAGATCAGCTAGAGGTAGCATCCAACCCTGTACAAGGAATGTCATTTCCACTGGGAACATTCAATGAGAGAGAAGAAGGTCTAGATCTCTATCTGACTAGGTTTGAGCGTCTAGCAACAGAGTACAAACTAGATCCCACTCATTGGTCTTTTAAGCTTAGTCAAGGGCTTAGAGGAAAGGCTTATGACATCTACAGTAAGCTACCGACTGACAGAGTGACTGACTATCACAAAGTAAAAGAGGCACTCCTAACGGGATTCGAACTAACAGGAGAATGCTATCGGCAAAAATTCCGCACCAATCGGAGAGTGAAAGGAGAGAGCTATGCGCAGTTCGCGGATCGGTTGTCCACAACGCTGGATAAGTGGATTAGCCAGTCAGCCACGGCTAAGACGTATGATGGACTGACAGAACTGTTAGTATGGGAACAGCTACGGGAAACCATGACCCCCGAGCTGAGAACATTCTCAGTAGAGCAGGGCGCGGAAAGACTGGAAGATCTGGTCAAGGTCGCAGATAGGTACGTGGCCGCACACGGAGAAGCCAAGAGCTTCAGGCGAGACCTAAAGCCTAACGGGAAAGAGGCACAGAAACGAAGCCCTAACCGGGAAGAGCGCACCGCGAATAAGCCGAATAACCCCAGACCTGGGCAAAATAAAGGACCCAACACGGAATTCGGGAAAAGAGGTCCCGCAGAACAGAGACGGTATTGTTCGTTCTGCAACAGAAACAATCACTCCACCGCAGAATGTTTCAAGTTGGCCGCACAACGTAGGGAAGAGCGCGAAAGCCGGCCAGCGCACAGAGTTCTAACTCAAAGCAGCGGTAACAAGCCACACACAATCGGAGATCACCCATCGGTGACAGACACGGTCAAGGTCAACGGAAAAGAAGCGAACTGTCTGTATGACACAGGTCTATCATACGACGCGATAGTTAGCGAATCTCTTGTATCGCGCGCGGACTTGACAGACAAGACAGTCGACTTACAAGGAGCAGACTTGACGAAACCGACGACTACTTGCCCAATAGCTTGGATCGAAGTAGAGAGTAGGTACGTCACAGGACGAATCCAAGCAGCTGTTTTACAGAAACCCCTGTATGATCTAGTGCTAGGTTGTAGGTATGTGTTCTTAGGCACGCCCCCAAAACTGTAGAGATAGCTGCAGTGCAAACCAGGGCCCAAGCTAAAACCCAACCACCCCAGCCCGAGTTCGCTCCGAATCCAGGACTCGAAGAGATCAAAACAGCACAGAAAGAAGACACCTCGATAGCGAAGTGCTTCCAGAAGCTACCCAAGGCGCACACACCCCCGCACAAGGGAGACTTCTACATGGAAGAGGGAGTTCTACATCGACAAGGAGATGGAGATCACACCCAACTAGTACTACCAGCCACCCTTCGAGCCCAAGTACTAGAACTAGGCCACAGCATGCCACTCAGCGGACACATGGGAATTGGAGCCACAGTGCAGAGAATCAGCGCACACTACTATTGGCCAGGAATCACGGAGGATGTCAAGCGCTACGTGAAATCTTGCCACCAATGTCAACGATATTCCCCGCGACATCACACCGTACCAGTTACCTTAGGACCATCGGTAGTAGTCGGCGTGCCATTCCAGCAAGTCTCAGTAGACATAGTAGGACCACTGCCCATGACCAAGAAGCGGAACAGATTTCTACTCACACTCGTCGACGCATGTACGATGTGGTGCGAAGCAGTCCCGTTGCCAGCGATCGACACCAAGAAGATTGCAGATGCACTCATCGCCATCTTTACCAGAGTCGGATTCCCGGACAGCATTAGAACGGACAACGGATCTCAGTTCACCGGCCGCCTGATGCAAGACGTGTTCGAGTTGATACAAGTTCATCACATTCGCACACCACCATACCACCCAGCCAGCAACGGACAAGTAGAAAGACTGAATGGAACCCTTCTCACCATACTCAGGAAAGTCGCCGACGACAATCCAGAAGCGTGGGACACCTACGTGAATGCGGCACTGTTCGCATACCGAGAAACGCCCCATGCAGCCACAGGCTACACCCCGTCAACATTGCTATTCGGCAGACCTCTAGCAGGACCGCTAGAAGCCCTACGCAGAAGTTGGACGGAAGCCAAGATAGACGACACACCAAGAGGTGCCACCAAGTACGTCGCAGACCTGCAGGAAACCCTCAAAGCAACGTGGAAGAAAGCTGGTGAAGCACTGAAGAAGGCAAGAGCCCGTCAGGCGAAGTACTACAACCGCCACGCGAAGGACAGAGAACTGCAAGTCGGCGATCAAGTGCTACTCTTACTTCCAAGTGGAACCAACAAGCTGGACATCGCTTGGAGAGGACCGTACCGGGTGACTGCCAAGAAATCCAAGACAGTCTACCAAGTAGAGGTGAACGGGAGAGCCCGATACCACCACATCAATCTCCTCAAGAAATACACGGACCGACCAGCGACCCCCAGCACTCACAACTTGTTAGCCATCGCCATCGCGGAAGAAGGAGAAAGCATGGAGACCAATGCAGTAGAGTATCCCCTGCACTCCAAAGAAACCTACAAAGACGTGATACTCAACGGAGACCTAGCCGCTAAACAGCAACAGCAAGTACTACAGGTCATTCGACAACATCAGACTGTGCTCACAGACCGACCAGGGAGGACAGACCTCGTCGAAGTAACCTTAACGGTGACCGACCCAACACCCGTCCGCCAGAAGCTCTACCCGATGCCACTGTCTCAGCAGCGAGCCATCAAGGAAGAGATAGACACCTTACTGGCAGCCGGAATCATCTCAGAGTCTACTTCACCCTACAGCGCAGGCACGGTATTGTTGCGAAAACCCAACGGAGAGCATCGACTGTGCATCGACTTCAGACTCCTGAATGCCGTAACGCAGTTCCAGCCAGAGCCACTCCCGGACCAGACAGACCTATTTGCCAAGCTACAGCGAGCGAAGTACTTCTCACGCATCGACCTCAGCAAAGGATACTACCAGATACCAGTGCAACCGCAAGTCCGAAAGTACCTAGCTTTCAGCACTATGGAAGGACACTTCGAATTCAACGTGTACTTCCATTCGGACTCCACAACGCACCCAGCATCTTCAGCGCCATGATGCGAAAACTCCTGGCACCCCTGAGCAGCGAGCACCTACATTCGTTTATGGACGACATCCTCATCGCAACACCTACGTGGGAGGAACATGTCACGCTCCTACAACAACTACTCGCCCGCCTCAGAGACACGGGATTGACGGCAAGACCCACCAAATGTCAGATTGGATTCACAGAACTAGAATTTCTGGGACACACCATCAGTCAAGGAAGCCTGCGACCGGTAGAAAAGACAGTGAAACGCCTACTCGACGCTCCTAGGCCCAAGACCAAGAAGGAAGTGCAGTCGTTTCTAGGACTCTGCGGCTTCTACCAGAAGTTCATCCCCAACTACAACAGCATCGCCGTGCCACTGACAAATGGAACCCGGAAAATCGCCCCGGACAAAGTAGTTTGGACAGCGGAATGTGAGACAGCCTTCCAAACACTCAAGGACAGAATGACATCGGCGCCAGTACTCCACCTACCCGATTTGACTCAGCCATTCGTTCTTCGCACCGACGCAAGCGACTTAGGCCTCGGAGCAGTACTGCTACAGCGCGACCCCAAGAATGCAGAGACGCTATTCCCTGTCGCCTACGCCAGCAGAAAATTGAGACCCGCCGAGACCCCACTACGCCACGTCGGAGAAAGAATGTCTTGGACTAGTCTGGGCCATACAGAAATTCCAACTCTACCTGTATGGGACTCACTTCACAGTTCAGGTGGACCACCAACCACTATCGTTCCTGGCAGCCTCCAAGTCTTTGAACTCTCGCCTGATGCGATGGGCACTCACCCTTCAGGCATACTCATTCCAAATCGAGTACATCCCCGGCAAGGAAAACCACGGAGCCGACTACCTCAGTCGCCATCTCGTGGAGGACACAGCAGCTGTCGCCCACCCAACACAACTAAGGGCCACAGCACCAGAATTCGTCCCCGCCCAATAAAAACCCTGTCACTAGTGTCCATAGCTACCTGGCACAGCATTGCAGCTCAGGTAGAGCAACTTAATTAGTTTGTAAATAGGACCCTAGGATAGTGCAGTGTTAAACTAGGCTCTGTAGTAGAAAAAGGTCGAATCCAGTAGTCATCGCCTTTTTTCAGTTGAGGGAGCCTGTCATGAACTGGCTAGTTTTAACTCTGCTTATTACTATTTAGCCATGTGTAGTCTTTGTACCAGTAGAGAGTCAGTAGATTACACAGCAGCAATTAAAGGCCACACACAGCGAGCTAGCCACACACAACGCAGTGAGTCAGCACTTGAGCTTTGAATCTGCCCGTTTTTAACCAATGAGAGCTCAGCCAAGCGGGTAGAGCAGTTTGAATGTGTCAAAACCTAAGACAGTTTGAATCAGTCGTGTGTGAGACGAGGAAGAGTCAACATCTCCACAGTTAGAGAAATCTCTTCACTCATAGACCAGGAAGCAGGACTTTAGAATCTTAGAATTCTCTCAAGTCACCACGGGCCTGAACTTGTCAGACAGGTAAATGAACACCCTTCTGTTTCATCGTGATATATTTATATTATTGTTGAAATTATGTTTGTGGAATTTGCTATGCATAAATGTGAATTATTAATCCGAATTTGCCGTACCACGTGGAAGAGCCGACCACGAGGCTCAACACGACCGGTTGCGCCGCCATGTTGTATCCCGTACGGAACCACTGTTGTTTAACTTATATGTATGTTTGCAGACCAGTGGCTGTACCACTGAATGTTTATAATATTATTAATTCTGTATGTGTATAGTTAGACTCGATTGATATTTATGTATGTATAGGAATTTAGAGTGAGATTCCAGTGGACCCCGGAAGTAGCAGAATGTTCGTCGCTTATGTATAGAGATAGCTATCACTGAGGGCTACTTTGGCTTTCAGTGAGACGCTCTGCACAAACCGATTATTCAGGGTTGTGCAGAATTTCGTCTCTTATATTACAGACGAGCAGGCGAGCTATCCCGAGCTATCCCGAGCTATCCTGTGCACCCCACTCCACAGAAATGACTAGTTGGTTGAGGAGCCTCTAACGCACAAGTCGGAAAGAGCTACCTTGAAAAACACCCTGTCAGACCCCACAGCGTGGCAAGGGAACCCAACTACACAACGACAAAGGTGTACCAGAAGCTACCTCACAGAAGGACTTCGCACGCACCATCTAGCAGTTAAGTGCAAAAACGAAGGTGCACTTAAACTCTTCAGAAACTGTAAAACGGACCACAGTAGTCCAACTCTTCAGAAACTGTAAAACGGACCACAGTAGTCCAAATCTACATGAAATATAATAGCGAGTGCCCGAGGAAGATATAACAGCTGCCTAGACTATCAGCGATCGAACTATTAGCAGTGACTGAGACTTTTTAAGTTAGATTAGTACTTAGAGAATCTTGTATAGAGTAGAAGAAATAAATGTGTGATTTTAACTGTTATCAAGTGGCTGGACTACATATGATTCATAGCCGTGTGAAAGCTAGTCTGACAGTAATCTTTTACCATTTTTCTATCTATTTCTGTACCCCAACCTTAACACAGAACGAGCTAAACAAATAAATTTATTAAAGTAATTCATAGGGTGACTTACTAGCAGTTCCCACCGAATAAACGTGAGGGTCCATAATTCCATTGTGCAGAGCCCATAAACCCCACGTGACAGCATTATATTTATTAAAATATCATGCACTGATGCTTTGAAACAAATACTGGGGTGGACCGTTCCTTAAGGTTACTTTCACATTCATTTATAAATCTATAAACATTGAGAGATTGTAGACCTAAATAAAATGTCAAAGTATTAATGAGTGTTAACACCGTTAAAGCAAAGAGTCAGCAAAATTCCTCCCCTAATTGAATAGCTTATGAATCTCAATCGCTTTCTAGCTTACACAGCATGTAGAACACGAACCCTGGAATGAAAACAAGCCATTAACAAAAGTACATGACTCGCATTAAGCCTACTTTACTGTGCCAGACTGACCCTTTGGCCCCCAGCCACTCCTGGAATTCCTCAGTGAAAGCTTTCAGTAGGGCATAAGGCTTGATACTCTAAGACACTGTGGGTTGGGACTGTGCCTTGATAATGTAAGATCAGGATAGGTCATCTGCAAACTTAAGTTATCCCTTTGTACAGCAGTGCCTATAGTTATCTATGAAAAGTGTGGGTCTTGGAAGACTCGTATCATGGGAAAAGAATAAACAGTTGTCTGCCTCTAGATCTTTGAGCAACATGGGTCGTGTACGACCCGTGCAATCGGTTAAGGAATAATTACATAGGACACTCTTTAATACATTTGGTCCTCCACGACCCACATCGTCGGAAGTGTTATATACATTTTCGATTAGAGTAAAGCCCTTTTGTGTACTGGTACATAACTAAAGGATTGACACATATCTCGAAGATTATTGATTTCTGTTCATTAGCTAGTGACTCTGGGTCCTGGACGACCCACAGTCAATGGCGAAAGTACTATGCTGCTACCTCGTGGTGGTCAGTTATTGCTTAACCCTAACTTAAAGGGCCAGGTTATTAATCATCATATATTGTCCAACTGAAGAATCAACAAACGCGTTCGCTAAATTAATGCAAACATCAAAACTAATATTGCTCAGAGATGTAACATTGTTAGACATACTATTAGGCAACTGACTGCATTTAAATCAAACTTGTTTCAAAGAAAACATTCGTTCACATATATACAATTCATAGTACAATATTTAGTTCGTATGGAATTTAAAAATATTCTATAAGCCATCGTCACTACAGTCGTGGGAATTCCATTATGTTGTTCAAATTGTTGATTAAAATGACATTTCGTTTTAACATCCTTTTCAGTTGAAGTGCATCTCTTGAACAGACAACTTTAACTTTACTGCAGCAAATGAATCAACGTTTTGACTGCGGCGGCTCAACCTAAGATCATAAGAAGACAACTATTTATATTTAACGTTATTGAATAAAACTATCAGCACTATTTTTTGTTGTTGATAATGTTAATGCAGTTATCAGCGTTGTGTTATAGATCCAAATTCTCAGCCCAGACAGCTGATTTTCAATAACCAATATCACGATTCAGTGACCTCGTTCTCTGTTGTTTGTAGATTATAGTCACACGACACTTTCGCATATAGGTGACTACTGGACCGATTTATACTGACACCAGCGGGCCAGTTGTTGGTAAAGGGGAAAATAATATGATCACACGTTGACCAATCCGGGATTCGAACCAGCGACCTTTCGGTTACTAGCAAGACGCTCTTACCAACTGAGCTACCCGGCCCCTACCTCGTTCTCCTTCTACTGTTCCTTGTTATTCTTCTCTGCAGCTGGTTTGAATAGGCAGCCTCTGCATAACCAGCATCACCATCTATCTAGCTGTGAAAAGAAACCCTGACTACACCTTAGTCAAACATTTGGCGAGGTAGAATACCGAATACGAAACACGGAGTTTACTCAGCGAAGTCCTTGATGCCCTGGCCCTTTCGTACAAAATAGTCAACTTTGCATTTATGTCTATATGCAGGTAGGTTCAACAATAATGCTAAATTGTCTGTTTTTTGTCTGTAAATTAATAAATGCATGAGAAAAAACAATTTAGTAAACGGAAATTCAAAAATCAAAATTAAAAATTAAATTTTTATGACTTCAAAACATTGGCCTATAGCTACAGACTATACAGTCTTGTGGTATAATTATTTATAGATTACGTTCTTCAGTTTGTCATTGGAATCTATCTGTAATGTAGGCTGGACAATTAGTACTACAATGAGAAGGAGGTGAAGTGAGTATTACGAAAGAGAGAGAGAGAGAGAGAGAGAGAGAGAGAGAGAGAGAGAGAGAGAGAGAGAGAGAGAGAGAGAGAGAGAGAGAGAGAAGATAATTTTATTTTGCAAGGGTAAAAGAGTAAGCGCTGGATGCGCTTTTTATACATCTTGCCCTTTGCGGATTTAACAATAACTATTAAATACAACTCAATGTTATAACATTCACATCATGGAACAATAACAAATAGACAAAGTCATCATTTTTAAAATGAGATTTTATAGCTATATTAGTATTTAACCTGTTTAAAAAATTTATATGTTTGATATGTATGTTAATTTATTATTTGCTAACAATTTGTAATTTGTGAAGTTGTCAACCACAGCGAGTGCGTGTTTTATTATATGTAATGTTGTGGTATATAAATAAACAGTTATTATTATTATTATTATTATTATTATTATTATTATTATTATTATTATTATTATTATTATTATCATCATCATTAGATAAAATCATTTTCAAACAATTGAAATCAAATTAATGTTGTGAATATCAATCAACAACATTAACAATAAATGTGTATTTAATTTTTAATGAGAGAGAGAGAGAGAGAGAGTAGGGAAGGATGGAGGGAGGGAGGGAGGGAGGGAGAGAGAGTTTGTTTGTTTGCTGGGAACAAATATTATTCCAACCAGAACAGACTACACTTTGAACGCACGAGTGGGCACGTCTTTTATGGTTTATGCAGTATTAATACAAATTACAAATAATAACCGGCTGCCTTGTACTTCATTAGTCTCGAGTCCACGGAAATAAAACAAAGGAATGATTATCAATACCGTTTTCTTTCTCTCGCTCTTGACGGACAGCCACAGGCAACTTCACCTTCGCTTTTTATTATTATTTGACGTTCTAGCAATGCAAATCTCGGATCACGAATAACATGATTTTATTAGCCATGTTTGATACAAAACGGTACGCGTGTGAAGCTAAGCTAAATAGAGAAATTGCCAATGAAAGCTGACTTCAGGCACTGCTTAGGTGTTAAACTTGACTGCCCCTTTGCATTGAGGGATGCCGAAGTAACCTTCATTTACATAACCTACATCTCATGGTCATGAACCCCAATTGAAGAACAACAGCTAAAATGGAGAATAGGCATTATCCCTAAATAAACCGAAAGTAGGTTGCTTCCCCTGAAATGCGGTTACACAATACATGTTGACAGCAAAAAACGAAAGTAGGTAAAGTAGGTCAATGAGAGTTGCTTCCCCTGAAAAGCGGTCAAAATACATGTTGACAGCTATTTAGGAAATACTCCTATTGCAACCGCAGCATAAATTAAGCCTCGGATGACTGGATAACACATAGTACTTTTACAGGAAGAACTAGTTTTTAATGGAATTCCAGTATGTCCTATGATGAATTGGAATTCAAGGCAACACAGGAAAAAAGCTAGGGTACATCGGAATTCCGATTAATCCAAGAACGTCAATGTTTAGTGGTAATGAAAACTCCAAAATAACCATGTGCACTGAATGAAAACTGAAATAAATTATTGCTAAATTCTAGGTTAAGCAGTATTATTTTCAAAGTTCGGCGTGAGTATTAGAGAGCTTTAGGAAGCACATAACTTGGTTCGTAGTTCTTTTTTGTGGGAACCCCCCTCCCGCCCCTTCCCCACCCTTTTCCGTTTACGTCATACATTTTGCGCTTCCGGAAGGTCACGACCTTCGCATTTGCATTACGCAGAAAACTTCGCTGCGTGAATTTTCACCATTTTTTGGACGAATCGTGATTCTCATGTAAGTTTCTTTTATTTTTAATAATAAAAATAATTTATTTTATAAAGCGCAATTCCAAACTAAAAAGTCTGCTCAAAGCGCTCACACGCATACTCTCACACAAGCACTCGCACAATAAGAGACTGCACAGCACACTAAAACATGGTGTATATATATATTAAAAAATAATAATAAAAAAAACTACATACATCTAACACCACATGCCTACAAACACACACACAGAATCAATATAAGCAGCCAAAACAATAAAATAAAATTCGTAAATATACACATGTCTCGTCATTGGCGGTGCTACAGTAGAGAGGGTCACAGAATACAAGTACCTTGGCACCATCATTGACGAGAAGCTGAACTTCTCTTCTAACGTCAATGGTATTCACAAAAAATGCCAATCTAGAATTTATTGCCTCCAGAAACTCCGACGCTTGCATGTTCAAAACCATATCCTCCAAACCTTTTATGATTCGTTCATCTCTTCCATTCTCACTTTCTCATTTGTATGTTGGTATGGAAGGTTGTCTTTGGACAGTAGGAATGTGTTGGACAGAGTGGTGAGAGTTTGTGGGAAGGTTGTGGGAGTGCAACATGTGAGTATGAAAGCGATGTATGAAAGGCGAGTGGTGAGAAAGGCCCGTCGCATACTTCAAGACAGCAGTCACGTGCTCGCGCACCACTTCAATCTCCTGCCCTCGGGTAGGCGCTACAGGACACCAAAGTTCAAAACTGTACGCACTAAAAATAGTTTTATACCCACCGCAATCTCTTTATTAAATGATTGAGAATTTGAACGTATGATGCTTCTATTATGACAGTGTGCGTGGCATGATTTATACAATTAATGCCCAATCCGCATGAGATAGTGAGTATGTGCCCCTGTGATCTTATATTTCTGTTTAGTGTAGGCCTATGTGCTTAGCAATTTTTATATTTTTTTTAATGAACATCTTTATTTAAAAGTCTTACGTTGTTGTATATTGATGTGACTATTGCTTGCCAACAGTGTGTTACGTTGAAACGCGAACGAAAGTATGTCGGAAGCGTGTACGATAGATCTAATCGTTTCGATTTGCAAAGTATTCAATAATAGAGTTTATTTACCTTTGATTTGAGTTTGCATTGTTGTTAGGAAAGGCTTTGTATAACGTTGATAATTTTCGTTAGTCGATATTGTTGTAGAGTCTTCTGGATCGGCTTGTTTACTATCGATCGAAGATTCGGGATAATTGTAGAAATTTGAAGGAACGATCCGGAAGGAGAAGAAATGTGTAATGACGTAAGCCAGTGATGACGATCTTTAGTTCGATTGGTGGCAGTGCGTCATTTCTACCATGTACCCAATTGTTCCAGAAAAGAGAGAGGTTATTTAATCGTGTGCCGAGTTGCTGTTGAGATATAGTGAAGTTGTTGATAGTGAAACTGAGAGTTGCTGTGAAAGTTGTTGAGTTGAATTGAGAATTGTATGCAGTTGTTGATGTGTGCTGAATAAAAGCGGAAAACTTCATACGTGGACTTTGTGACTTGTATGCTGTTTGGACGGGCTGTGTGAATAAACGAATCTGAGTTACACCCTATCAGGAATTCAAGCATCGGGGCTGAATCAGATACTGATAGAAAACACCAACATCATCGAACTGAGTGTAACATTTTGGGGGTCAAGCCGCGATTCACGCCATAGCCAAGGGTTCAACTGCTACAACAAGCGAGTCAACGTTACGAGAGGCAGTCATCGAGGGTAGCCGCCAACGAGTTGCGTCGAGAGGGGCCAACATACTGGGACACCGATAGGTTCGGGTTGACTGCAAGGGCGTGTAGTCGCTGAAGAGTTGCTTCGTGAGCGAACAACAGATCGGGACTACGTGGCTACCGTAAGACTACGTCGAGGGACAGTCTCGGAGCTACATCGCCAGTATTAGAGAGAGCGACGTACGGACGTCGAGTCTACTTCAGCACAGGAGCGTATACATCAACACCAGCGTGGTGCAGCGTCGCATACGACGAGGACAGTGGGGCCTGCGTCAACGAAGGCGACTAGTGGCAAGCATCAGCGCTACTGCAGAAAGCGTGCTGTTCTAGAACAGTCTAGAAAGGTACAGCACAGTCAAGAACTTTCCAGAAAAAAAAGAACTCTACAGTTAAGAACTTTCTAGAAAAAGAACTTTCCAGAAAAGAACTTTCCGGAAAAGAACTTTCCAGAAAAGAACTTTCCAGAAGCATCAAGATGGCTGACTTCTGGCAGAAAGGGGTTGAACTGAATCTAAAAGGCAAGCAGCTGACGGAGTACGTCAAGTCTCAGGAGAGAATACGAGAAAGAGAATTGGAAGAGAAGCGTCTAGAAAAAGAAATAGAACTAGAACAGAAGCGTCTAGAAGTAGAAGAGCAGCGTCGCCGTGAAGAACGAGAATTAGAAGAGCAGCGTCGCCGTGAAGAAAGAGAATTAGAATTGAAGCGTCTGGAAATTGAACAGCAGCGGCAAGAAAGAGAAGAGCAGCGTAAAGAAAGAGAAGATGAGCGCAGGCGTGAGGAAAGAGAAGCTGATCGGCAGTTCCAACTAGAGTTGGCGCGCATCCAGCAACAGCAGCATGCGCCACAAGTTATCAGTGACAACACGGCTCCAAAATTGCCAGCTTTCGTCGACGGGAAGGACCAGATTGACAGTTATCTGGCGAGATTCGAAAGGTTCGCTGAGAGCTCTAACTGGCAACCTCAAGACTGGGCAATTCGACTGAGTGCACTTCTGACGGGGCAAGCTCTCGAAGTTTACACCAGACTGTCGAACGATGACGCCAAAAACTACGACGTCTTGAAAGAGGCCCTGTTGCAGTGCTACAACTTTACAGAGAAGGGCTACCGTAAACGCTTCCGTGAATGCCGGCCTAAGTCAGACGAGACGCCAAAGCAGTTTGTGGAGCGCCTGTCGTCATATCTACACAAGTGGGTGGAGTTATCAGGCGAAACGAAGTCTTACGACAGTCTCCATGACCTGATCGTGAAGGAACAATTTCTCAATGCCTGTCACAAGGACCTAGCGACCCACTTAGAAGAACAAAAGCTGCAGACGCTTAAAGATGTGACTGAGGCTGCTGAAAGATATCTCATCGCTCATGGGAAGACCCTGGGGCCACCCAGCGCGACGAAACATTTTCAGAAGACTGGAAACCATGTGAACCAGATCAAGGGGAGCCAGACGAACCAGAGACAGACGGACTCCACGCCTCCTCCCAGGGAAGGGCATTCAAGAGGCTGTTTCACTTGCAACGCTACAGACCACAGAGCGGCTAACTGTCCTCAAAACAAAAGTAGCGGACAGCGGAGCAGTACGGACAATGCAGCGGCGGGCAACCGACAGAGACGTTTCTCCAATCTACGGCAAACCAGTAGATCTGACCATCAAGTGTGCGGCGGGAGCGTCATTCTTCCGAGTGAGACCGAGCGCGCAGCTACTCCCGCGGACGTGCAAGAGTGCATAACCGATGGCCAACTTCTCCTTGCCAACGGGAAATCCATCCCCGTCGTCGCCAGCGCAGCTGTGACCGTACAGAACATGCCTGTTTCCAAGGGACGCGTCGGAAATCATGAAGTGACTGTTTTAAGAGACTCTGGCTGTAGTGGGGTCATCGTCAGAGAAGACCTAATCGCTAAAGAACAGTTCACTGGCGATTCAAAATGGACACTTATGGCCGACAGCAAATGTGTGAGAGCGCCAGTTGCGAAGATTCATGTCAACACCCCTTTTTACGTAGGCGAAGTCGAAGCGGTTTGCCTGAAGAAGCCGCTATACGATTTGATGATCGGGAATATCGACGGCGCGAGGCGACCCGACGACCCCGATTCAGAATGGAGTCCTGCCTCAACCCAACATGTCGAAGTTGCGGAGGAGGATCCATTGCCATTTCCCGATGGAGACCTTTCAGAGCTGCTACGGGACAATGTGGCTACTCCGGCTCAGCCCTGCCGACCAGAGATCGTCGGTGCTGTTACTACCAGGGCCCAGGCCAAGAGAGACAAGACGTCTACGCCACTGAAGGTCGCCGACAACTCCAAAGCTGCCATCGTGGACAGAGATAAGCTGATCCAGCTCCAGGAAGCTGATAGCACTTTAAACAAGTACAGGAACCGCCAAGACCACGTGACCAAAGGCAGTGGTACGGTCTATTTTGAGGTGAAGGCCAAGATCCTGTATCGAATCTTCCAGCACCCGAGGGTCAACGGAGGTAAACCACTACGTCAAGTCTTGGTACCGTTACCCCTAAGGCGCCAGGTGATGGAAGTAGCGCATGACTCAATCATGGGAGGTCACCTAGGCATCAAGAAGACGTCAGACAGAATCCAGGCGGTGTTCTACTGGCCAGGACTTCATGCGGACGTCAGCCGTTTCTGCCGATCATGTGACATTTGCCAGAAGACCATACCTCGAGGAAGGGTCCCGAAAGTGCCTATGCAGAGGATGCCTCTGATCGACCGACCTTTCAAGAGGGTGGCCTTAGACTTAATCGGCGAAATAAGACCTCCGAGTGAAGAAGGTCATCGATGGGTACTGACTTTAGTGGACTATGCGACTCGGTACCCAGAAGCAGTGCCGCTGAAGAAGATTGACACTGAAACTGTAGCAGAGGCACTGGTGGACATGTTCAGTAGACTTGGAGTGCCTGAAGAAATTCTGACAGACCTCGGGACACAGTTCGTCTCTGACTGTATGAAGGAGGTCAACAGACTGCTGAGCATCCGGCATTTGACTACGACACCCTACCATCCGATGTGCAACGGGCTTGTCGAGAAGTTCAATGCTACGCTGAAGTCCACCTTGAAGAAACTGTGCAGCGAGCAGCCCAGACAATGGCATCGCTACATCAACGCCTTACTTTTCGCCTACAGAGAAGTACCGCAGGAGTCCACCGGCTTTTCTCCGTTCGAGCTGCTGTACGGAAGAACCATCCGCGGGCCGATGCACATCCTAAAAGAACTGTGGACGAAAGAAGTAGACACCCCAGAGGTGAAGAACAGCTACCAGTACGTGTTTGAGCTACGGGAGAAGCTGGAGCAGACTCTCGAGATAGCCAGAGAAAACCTGAAGAAGTCCCAGGACTGTGGAAAGCACTACTATGATCGTAGGGCTGTGATCAGGAAGTTTAAACCTGGTAACAAAGTGCTGGTGCTGCTACCTACTGATCACAATAAGTTGCTGATGCAGTGGAAAGGCCCGTACGAAGTGGAGACCGTGGTGGGGATCAACGACTATAAGGTGAAGGTCGGCCAGCATTCCAAGATATACCACGCCAACCTCCTTAAGCTGTACGTGGAAAGGCCATCAGAGACTGTGCACGCAGCCACAGCAGCTGTGACCGACGACAGCTTTGACAGCGAAGAACTGTTGGAACTGGGAGACTTCCACAGCAAAGAAGGCATCGATGATGTTAAGCTAGGACCGAGCTTGACGGAAGGTCAAACGTTGGAGCTCGAGGACCTTATGGGCGAGTTTCCCCCTAACTTCAATGATGTCCCAGGCTCTACGACTTTGGTCGAACATGAAGTCCACACCCAGACCTGGAAGGAGCATCTGCAGACCTTGAGGGAGCTGTTCCACCGTCCCGCAGAAGCCAACCTGACCGTGAGACCCAGCAAATACATCCTGGGAGCTGACAACGTCGACTTCATCGGACGTTCGATGGAAGAAGGAGACAACGGAAGACGCACTGATTCCAGGGAAGCCCACGTGATCATCGTCTTTGACCCTGGGCCGATGACGACCGCAACTGACGAGGGCGTCGATTCCTTGCGAACGAAAGAACATTGACTGTGTGGACGAACTAAGAATATTGGTAATGACAGACTTGAAAATGAAAAACGTTGACTGGGTAAATGATCTGTGAACATTGACAGTATCCAGAAAGATTTGCAGATGAGAAACTTTGACTCTGTGTGAATGAACAGTGAACATTGACAATATCCAGGCAGATTTGAAGATGAAAACCATTGACTCTGTGTGAATGAGCTGAGAACAGTGACAGTGTTCAGACAATCTGAAATAAGTTTTAATTCTGAACTTTGTTTGTGCATTACGTTTCAACGTTGTTGAAAGAAATTGGGTAAATTTCTTCTTGAGTGGGGGGTTATGTTACGTTGAAACGCGAACGAAAGTATGTCGGAAGCGTGTACGATAGATCTAATCGTTTCGATTTGCAAAGTTGTTACACTCCGTTTGATGATGGTGTTTTCTATCAGTATCTGATTCAGCCCCGATGCTTGAATTCCTGATAGGGTGTAACTCAGATTCGTTTATTCACACAGCCTGCTCAAACAGCATACAAGTCACAAAGTCCACGTATGAAGTTTTCCGCTTTTATTCAGCACACATCAACAACTGCATACAATTCTCAATTCAACTCAACAACTTTCACAGCAACTCTCCAGATCACTATCAACAACTTTACTCTCTACAGCGACTCGGCTCACGATTAAATAACCTCTCTCTTTTCTGGAACGATTTGGTACGTGGTAGAAATGACGCATTGCCACCAATCGAACTAAAGATCGTCATCACTGACTTACGTCATTCACATTTTCTCTACTTCCGGGAACATTCACGACCTTCGATATCCATCCGGAAATTTCTATCAAGAGTAAACACGCATATCCAGAAGATTCTCAAATAATATCGACTAACGCAAATTATCAACGTTATACAAAGCCTCTCCTAACAACAATGCAAACTCAAATCAAAGGTAAATAAACTCCATTATCGAATACTTTGCAAATCGAAACGATTAGATCTATCGTACACGCTTCAGCCATATTATCATTCGCGTTTCAACGTAACATAACCCCCCACTCAAGAAGAAATTTACCTAATTTCTTTCAACAACGTTGAAACGTAATGCACAAACAAAGTTCAGAATTAAAACTTATTTCAGACTGTCTGAATACTGTCAATGTTCTCAGTTCATTCACACAGAGTCAATGATTTTCATCTTCAAATCCGTCTGGATATTGTCAATGTTCACAGTTCATTCACACAGAGTCAATGTTTCTCATCTGCAAGTCTTCTGAAAATGCTTCGTCGCGCTGGGTGGCCCCAGGGTTTTCTCATGAGCGATGAGATATCTTTCAGCAGCCTCAGCAACGTCTTTTAGCGTCTGCAACTTTTGTATTTCCAAGTGGATCGCGAGGTCCTTAGGGCAGGCGTTGAGTAATTGTTCCCTCACGATCAGCTCATGGAGACTCTCGTAAGTCTTCCCTTTGCCTGATAATTCCACCCACTTGTGTAGATATGATGACAGGCGCTCCACAAATTGCTTTGGTGTCTCGTCTGACAAAGGCCGGCATTCACGAAAGCGTTGACGGTAGCCCTTTTCTGTAAAGTTGTAGCACTGCAATAGGGCCGCTTTCAAAACGTCGTAGTCTTTGGCGTCATTATTCGACAGTCTACTGTAGACATCGAGCGCCTTCCCCGTCAGTAGTGCGCTGAGTATGATCGCCCAGTCTTGACGTTGCCATTTAGCGCTTTCGGCGAACCTTTCGAACCTCGCCAGATAGCTGTCGATCTGGTCCTTTTCGTCAACGAACACTGGCAATTTTGGAGCCTTGAAGTCACTGATAACTTGTGGCGCACGCTGCTGTTGCTGGATGCGCGCCAACTCTAGTTGGTGCTGACGCTCAGCTTCTCTTTCTTGCCGCTGCTCTTCTCTTTCTTCACAGCGACGTTGTTCCTCTATTTCTAGACGCTTCTCTTCTAATTCTCTTTCTTCGCGCCGTCGCTGTTCTTCTCTTTCTTCACGCAATATTCTCTCCTGGCATTTGACGTACTCCGTCAGCTGTTTGCCTTTTAGATTTAGTTCAACCCCTTTCTGCCAGAAGTCAGCCATCTTGATGCTTCTGGAAAGTTCTTTTCAAGAAAGTTCTTGACTGTAGAGTTCTTTTTTTTTTTTTTCTGGAAAGTTCTTGACTGTGCTGTACCTTTCTAGACTGTTCTAGAACAGCACGCTTTCTGCAGTAGCGCTGATGCTTGTCACTAGTCGCTTTCGCTGACGCAGGCCCCGCTGTCCTCGTCGTATGCGACGCTGCACCACGCTGGTGTTGATGTATACGCTCCTGTGCTGAAGTAGACGCGACGTCCGCTCGACGCTCGCTGTAACACTGGCGATGTAGCTCCGAGACTGTCCCTTGACGTAGTCTTGCGGCAGCCACGTAGTCCCGACTTGTTGTTCGCTCACGAAGCAACTCTTCAGCGACTACACGCCCTTGCAGTCAACCCGAACCTATCGGTGATGTAGTCCCAGTATGTTGGCCCCTCTCGACGCAACTCGTTGGCGGCTACCCTCGATGACTGCTTCTCGTAACGTTGACTCGCTTGTTGTAGCAGTTGAACCCTTGGCTATGGCGTGAATCGCGGCTTGACCCCCAAAATGTTACACTCAGTTTGATGTTGGTGTTTTCTATCAGTATCTGATTCAGCCCCGATGCTTGAATTCCTGATAGGGTGTAACTCAGATTCGTTTATTCACACAGCCCGTCCAAACAGCATACAAGTCACAAAGTCGACGTATGAAGTTTTCCGCTTTTATTCAGCACACATCAACAACTGCATACAATTCTCAATTCAACTCAACAACTTTCACAGCAACTCTCCAGATCACTATCAACAACTTTACTCTCTACAGCGACTCGGCTCACGATTAAATAACCTCTCTCTTTTCTGGAACGATTTGGTACGTGGTAGAAATGACGCATTGCCACCAATCGAACTAAAGATCGTCATCACTGACTTACGTCATTCACATTTTCTCTACTTCCGGGAACATTCACGACCTTCGATATCCATCCGGAAATTTCTATCAAGAGTAAACACGCATATCCAGAAGATTCTCAAATAATATCGACTAACGCAAATTATCAACGTTATACAAAGCCTCTCCTAACAACAATGCAAACTCAAATCAAAGGTAAATAAACTCCATTATCGAATACTTTGCAAATCGAAACGATTAGATCTATCGTACACGCTTCAGCCATATTATCATTCGCGTTTCAACGTAACAAAAGTATTCAATAATAGAGTTTATTTACCTTTGATTTGAGTTTGCATTGTTGTTAGGAAAGGCTTTGTATAACGTTGATAATTTTCGTTAGTCGATATTGTTGTAGAGTCTTCTGGATCGGCTTGTTTACTATCGATCGAAGATTCGGGATAATTGTAGAAATTTGAAGGAACGATCCGGAAGGAGAAGAAATGTGTAATGACGTAAGCCAGTGATGACGATCTTTAGTTCGATTGGTGGCAGTGCGTCATTTCTACCATGTACCCAATTGTTCCAGAAAAGAGAGAGGTTATTTAATCGTGTGCCGAGTTGCTGTTGAGATATAGTGAAGTTGTTGATAGTGAAACTGAGAGTTGCTGTGAAAGTTGTTGAGTTGAATTGAGAATTGTATGCAGTTGTTGATGTGTGCTGAATAAAAGCGGAAAACTTCATACGTGGACTTTGTGACTTGTATGCTGTTTGGACGGGCTGTGTGAATAAACGAATCTGAGTTACACCCTATCAGGAATTCAAGCATCGGGGCTGAATCAGATACTGATAGAAAACACCAACATCATCGAACTGAGTGTAACACAGTGATTGTTATGTTGCAATACCTTCTATCATGATTATAACACTGAACGTAAATCATGTGATAGGTATCTGCTATTCCCCATGTAACTTCTTATGATTCGTATGATTACAGTTTTAAATGGTTAATTTAGTAATGTCTTAATATAATTTTATCCTGTTTTACTGTTTACTGTTTATTGTTGTTATACTGTCCTTTATCGTCTTGTAACATTTATATCTGGCACCACGTGTGAATTTCTCTTTGATTGAGATAATAAAGTGATCGTATTCGTATTCGTATTCGTATGTCCAATACAATTAAACAAAAGTATTTTAAAAAAAACATATATCCATGTATTTTTTCCATATATCGGGTCAATTGCTACAAACGTAAGCTTGAATAACTGCTTAGACTATATTCTCTCACCCTTTGTTGTTAATAAAAGAGGTGTACATTGCTCCTAAAAAAAGGTGCTGTTTTGGGGTTGTTTTACTGTCAGATGTATAAATGGCGGAGGCGTTTGTGGTTCCGATTGAGATTTTCAACATAAGTTTCGCTTTATGTCTAGGTTTCAAATGTCTCCTATGTGCATGGTAAAAATGTAAAATCACTTTTCTGGTGTATTCTAACGAATGTCCACGAACAGCCCTTTGTTTGGATGAGCCCTATACTAGTAGGTTCGTGGGCCTAAACTGGCTAGTTAGTAGGCTAACGTAGGCAATGAACACATGTGGGGCCCTTAGAAGCTATGTAATTTGTGTTTTAAAAAAAAGAAGAAAAAAGTACCAATGCCTTATTCTAAACTTCAACTAAACTTTCGTTAGCAATAGTGTCTGTTTTATTAACCGGTGATGGACCAAATGAAAAGACTCGTGCGTTTTCGACGAAAACAACCTCCGCAAATTAGAGTTAGGATGGCATTTACCTCCCCTTAATAAGGACGAACAAGATTTTGTCTGAAACTAAAGGCGCTGCCGCTTCAGAAACGCAGGCACGAAGAAAAGTTTGCAAAGATTTTCCGATTGCATAACGAAAGGGATCACCGCGAACCAATTTTCGCTGGTCGAGCTAAAACCCTCTAATAGTGGCAAAAATGCTGGGAGTGGACTTAAATAAAATTTAGATGTTTATTCAAAACATAAGAACGTAGATATGTTTTAGACGGTGTTTTGGCACCATAATAATAAATTCGGCAATATAATTTTAAATGTCTAGAAAAAAAAATCCATTTGGGGCAATTCCTATTCATTCTAGGATAAATGGGAATTCCAATTTTCACTACAGCTTTCTCCGGTGTTGACTGGAATTCCAATTCATCCTAGGATGTAGGAGAATCCCAACAAACACTGCTACGATTCCGATTTGTGCTGAATTCCCATTCGTCTTGTGACAATAGCAGTTACTACGCACTGCTGTACAGTTTCGGGGTTTACTTCCCTTAATCACAACTGCAATTATTGCTAAATATTTCTACCTTCTTACGCACGTACATCGGGAGGCTAATTGTAGTGTCTTTTAAGACATAATAACTAGTCAGTCCTTGTTTTTATGTGAGAAAACAGTGATGTATTGAGAAATTTTAGCTCGTATATCAGGTTTCTATTGGGGTAGCAGATTGGATCTTATTATTTAAATATTATAATAAGAGCTACACACTGTCGATGCATCTCCAAGGTCAATTGTACAAAGATGTGAAAGTCACGAGAGATTTCCCATATATAACTTTGCATGTCAGGAAATGCGTGCTTGGTTCATGTTTCCCCTTTCTCTCTCTAACTACTCAAACATAAGAGATTTCTAAAGTTTTTATAAAATGATTATTTCGAAATAACTCGCATACAAAAAAGAAACAAAAACAAAGCAATGATAATTAATCTCCCCCCCCCTCCTCACAATGCAAACATACAACACAAATAACATTCAGATTTGGTTTCCACTTCTAACAAGCAGGCAACTGACTCCTCTCTCACCACAAACCTTGCAGCAAATTATTGCCACTTGATTCATTAACTTCGTTTCTTTTCCCCAGTTCATTAGTTTCGAGTCAAAACTATTAGAGTCCTTCAGCAGAGTTATAAACAGCTTGAAGAAGGTCTATCCAATTGAGAATAACGACGGAAAGAACGTAACTTAAATTACGGCGTTGCGCTGGCTGCAAGTTGCCGAGAGGGTCGGACGGAGCTCCAGTGCTGCCCCTCAGTCAGAGTCAGTGCTGCCCCTCAGTCCGAACTGCACCTCCCAAAGGCCAGGAGAACGGGCGCATAAGCAAGCGTGCATAAAGTGCACCGGAACAACCAAAGAAAGCCCAACCTGCAAACAACTCGGTTTACGCGTTACATACTTGAAAAAGAAACCTACTGCATACTAAAACAATGAATTATCTCCCTTTTGTTGTCAGCCCACTGCAATAGAAACGTCAAAATGCATCTTTCGTTAACTACAAGGTTTAAACTTCACAAAACAATCTTATTTGTTCAAGAAAAAAAGCAAATAAACATCAACATTCTATAATCTTTAACATAATACTTTATAGTCTCGTTTGGCTTAATCCAACAATATATTCCATTATATTTTACCAACACAGGTAAAACATTGGTTGCTTCCCTTGAACATTTGTTTTTCTCAATTAACAGAAGCAATGAAATAAATGCCTTGCTATTACATAATAGAAAAATGCATTAATGATAAACCTATCATTTAGACGATAACACACTACAATTCTTGCATACATTGTTCTGCACAAATGTCCAAGGTACGTGGAAAGTCAAAACGTTCACTGTTTAGCACACCTTTTACTACAAGGAAGGACTCCAAGAAAGCTAAGTCCAATTCAAGTATTAGAGAAAACGAATACGAAATTGCAAAGGATGTTGAAGAGGTTTCTGTGCATCGTTGTGACATTGCAGAAGTGCAAAAGACCAATGTGAGTAAAGTCAACGAGGTTTTGTCAATTTTCAAGACTAATGACGATGATCCGACTGATCCAATATCCAGGCTGATACCGGTGCTTGCCACTGCCATGTCCGTGGTGGTGGGTGAGGTAGTGAAGGGGATGCGCGATGAGCTTGAAGTACGTGTGACGTCTATTATTAGTCCACCGCAGCCATCTTCTTCACTGCCAGTCTATGAGAAGACTTAGGCCGCCATGAGGGTATTGACATACGAGAATGACCGTTTGCAGCAGTACTCACGTCGAGAGTCGGTGCGCATATTCGGTATTCCGCATGACAATGGAAAGACAGCAGAGAAGGTGGAGGAGAAAGTCATCCGTGTCTTCAAGGATGCGGGTGTTGACGTCAACGTTGGAGACATAGCTGCATCCCATCGCACTGGTAGAACTGGCAGAGGTCCACGTCCTATTCTTGTTAAGTTTGTCTCAAGGCGGAAGAGGGCTTGGAGCCTTATTTAATATTGTTTGATGATGATGTTTGAAATTAAAGGACAAAAGTTATAAAGTTCCAAAGATACAATGATGTATCTAGAGAAGAGATGTTTGCATTAGTCTAACGAAAACGTTTATTGGTTCTCCAATTGGTCAGTACCTATGATAACTTGATGTTGAACTACAATTCATAACTTTTTTTTTTTGGGGGGGGGGTCTTATCATTTTGGTGAAAAAGACATTAAAATCAAACAAACAAACAAATCTAGAGAAGAACGGTTGTGTAGTATGTGTGACTTAGATGAAATTGGTGTCGAGTTTAGTTATTTATTTCCTATCCTATCCTATCCTGTCCCATAACCCGAAGGTCGTAGGGGCACCACAGATGATCGTTTAACCAGCATACTCCATCTTTCTCTGTCCTCAGCAGCCCTCATGGCTTCGCTCAGTGTCAAACCAGTCCATACTCGAATGTTGTCCTCCCACCTCTTTTTCGGTCTCCCCCTTCTTCTACCTCCTTGCACTGTGCCTTGCAGAATGGTCTTTGCAAGGCCTGATGATCTGGTGACGTGGCCATACCATCGGAGTTTCCGTTTCTTCACCACTGTGAGCAGGTCATCGTGTTGTCCAATGGCTTGTGTGATGGTCTGTCGGACTTCGTCGTTGGTGATGTGTTGGGTATAGGAAATGCCCAGAAGTCTTCTGTAGCACCTCATCTCCATGCTTTGTATTCTTCGTTGGAGATCTGCTGTGAGGGTCCATGCTTCGCAAGCATATAGGAAGATGGAGATGACCAGAGAGCGCAGCAGTCTTACTTTGGAATGTAGACTGATGGTTCTGTCTTTCCAAATGGGCTTCAACCTTGTCAGGGCAGCAGTTGTTTGTGCGATCCTGGAGAGGACTTCCTGTCGAGACCCATTGTCTGACACAATGGCTCCTAAATATTTGAAGCTGTGCACTGTGTTGAGGGATTGGCCTTGTACTTTGATGTCCGTGTTGATGCCATTGGTGTTGTTGGTCATCATTTTGGTCTTCTCTGCACTTATTTCCATTCCATAAGCTCTGGAGGTGGTGTCAAGCCTCTGTACAAGCTGTTCAAGTTCTTGTTCCTCTCCAGCCAATCCCTCAATATCATCCGCAAAACGAAGATTGGAGATTGCTCTGCCCCCTATGCTGACTGTGCCTTTGTGATCTGCAAGAGCATCTGACATGATGCGCTCTAGGAAGATGTTGAAGAGTGTTGGAGAGAGTAGGCATCCTTGACGCACACCGACTGTTGTTCTGAACCAGTTCCCGATGATGCTGTTATGGAGGACTGCACTGGTAGCCTTGTCATACAGGCTTTTGATGACTTCTATAATTTTAGGGCTGATGTTGTACACTTTCATGGTTGCCCATAGAGCTGCATGCCAGACTCGGTCAAATGCCTTCTTGAAGTCTATGAACACATGATATAGATGTTGTTGGTGCTGTAGGTATTTCTCACAGATTATTCTGAGGTTGAAAATCTGCTCAGTGGTACTTCGCCCTGCCATGAATCCTGCTTGTTCTTCAGCTATGATTTGTTCAGCTTGTGGTTTCAACCTGTTGAGTATTATTTTCAGGAGGACCTTGCTGGGATGGCTGATGAGGCTGATGGTGCGGTAATTTTCACACTCCTGAAGGTTACTTTTTTTGGGAAGAGTGATGACAAGCGACTGGGTCCATGGTGTAGGCCATTCCCCACTCTGCCAGATCTTGTTACAGATAATGGTGAGAGCATCAGTCATCGCTTCTCCTCCTGCTTGTAGCAGTTCCGCTGGTATGTTGTCCACTCCCGCTGACTTCCCTTTCTTCAGCGATTGCACTGCTGCCTCAACTTCTTCCCGGAGAATTGGGAGGATTTCTTCTTCTTCTCTGCTCTCGGGACATGCTAGAACTGATGGGTCTCCATTTGGTGTATGGTTGTAAAGGTCAGAGCAGTACTCTGTCCATCTGTCCAAGACTTCTTGTTCTTCTGTAAGGCAAATGCCAGACTTGCTTTGGATAGTGGAGACTTTGGGCTGTTTAACACTTGTCAGCCGCTTCACAGTCTGGTAGGCCTTCTTGCTGTTGTTCTTGTTCAGATTGTTCTCTATTTCCTGGCATTGATCTTCTATCCAGTTCTCCTTTGCTGTGCGCATGCCTTTTCGGATGTCATTGTTGATTTTTCGGTAGACATCAGCTCCCTGTGAGGTGTTCTTTTTCTTTTTTAACTCTCTTCGTTTATCACACAGATCCAAAAGTTCAGGTGTGATCCACGGCTTCTTCTTTGGTCGGTGCTTGCCAAGGATCTCAGTGGCGGCATCTGTTACAGCTGAGTTGAAGGTATTGGTCATGGTGTTGACATCTACTTCTCCTGCCCCCAAAATAAGCAGTGGTGCAAATTTCCCTCCAATTGTGGCCTGAAATATTTTTGCCACCTCCGGGTCTTGCAGTTTGTCCAGGTCGAACTTCAGCCTAGTGCACTTTGCTGTATTTACTCTCTTCAAATGGAGCCGGAAAGACATCATCACGAGATCGTGGTCACTTCCAATGTCTGCTCCTGGAAAAGTGCGTGTCCTGCCAATGTTGATGCTTGATCTGAAGCGTTTCTTGACCATGATGTAGTCGATCTGGTTGTGATGTTCCCCGCCGGGACTGTGCCATGTCCATCGTCTGGATGTTTTGTGGAGTGTTTGCCAGTACCAGATTGTTGTATCTGGCAAACTCCAATAGCCTCAGACCCCTGTCATTTGTCTCGTTGTTGCAGTGGGGTCCGCATGTGTCTCCCCAGTTGTGGTGCGCATCTTGGCCAACCTTGGCATTCCAGTCGCCTTGCACTATGACTATGTCCTTCTTCGGCACTTGGTCAAGGACCGCCTGTATATTTTCATAAAAATCCTCCACTTCGCTGTCTTCATAGTCTGATGTTGGGGCATAGGCCTGGATGATGGTAATGTTGAAAGGGGTTGCTCTCAGACGGATGGTAATGAGTCTACTGGAGACTGGGCGGCAACCCATGACAGTGGCTAGAATGTTCTTGTGGACCAAGAATCCAACGCCGTGTTCGTGCCTGTCATCTCTACCGCTGAAATAGAGCTTGTGGCCTTTGTCAGTCGTTGTTTCACCTAGGCCTTTCCAGCGCAGTTCGCTGATACCTAGAACGTTCCATCGATAGTGGTCCAGCTCGTGGGCCAGTTCTTCTAATTTTCCTTCCGCAGTTAGGGTCCTGACATTCCAGGTTCCTATGACGATGTTGTTTCTCGTGCGGATCTTGCTAATTTGTCCATCAGTAGCATACTTTTCACCTCCGTCCTGGTGGCCAACGGAAGGCGCGGTCCTTGTTCCGGGCGACGACCGATCCGGCATGGAATTAGTGGATAGCCTCATCATGTGTTGTGTCTTGGGCAAAAAAAGACCTGGCAGGGCCCAATCCTCTCCAGGCTGTTGGCCACAGCCGAAATCCACGAATACAGTGTGGCTCGCCTTGGCCCTGAGCACGTGGTCGTTGAACCTGTAGTAACGTGAGGTTCCTCCGCCCTGGCCGGTGACTTCTGTGTAGAAGACTTTCGCCCAGTGATGCCGTGCTAACATCACCCCTGTTAGTCGCCTCTTACGACACGCCGGGAAACGTTGGGTCTATTCTATTTGCCCGAACCCACAGAGCACATGTAACAATTCCTTGCTGATAGAAAACATTTGTGGAAAATACATTTATTTTTTAGAAAATACGTTTGGAACCATTCAAATGTCTTTAAATGTAACCAGCTGATGAATACTGAATCAAAGAGCAGATTGCTAAATTTAGCCGCTTTGTTAGAGTTTTGTCATAATTTATATATTGTGCGTTCCCTTTTGTCTTCTTCTGTGAACCATGCGATGTTGTACACTTTTCTTTCCATATTGAACCACTGTAAACCTTAAAACGGGTGTTTGACATTTTAGAGTTTTGTCTTGTGATGCCTATGGAGCAGTCTTTTTTGTGCCGTTCATTATGTCTGTAATTCCCCTCCCCTCTTCCCCCCTCTACCTTTGGCTAAAATTTCCCCTGGGCTATGAGCCTTGTTTCATGTTTGGAGTTATATGTGGTTTTGCTAATAAAAGGACAAAATTCCAAAGTTCCAAAGTTCTAACCCTAACGGAACACTGTTTTGACTTAAAAATAACGGTGCCGTGAATAGAACGTAGGTAGAGTATAACGAGTTCGATATTATCATTGGACGGCTCTTATTTTCCTCTCTCTTCCCCCCCCCCTCAACATCTTTCCTCTTCTTCGTTCCCTTTTCAAAAAGTTCTTTCTTTCTTCTTAGTGGCGGCACTATACTAACTGTGCGACGACATTCTATTTTCTAAGCTCAGTATAGATGATGATGATGATGATGATGATGATGATGATGATGATGATGATGGTGGTGGTGGTGGTGGTGGTGGTGGCTGTGGTTGTTATTGTCACTACTACTACTACTACTACTACTACTAATACTATGGTCATAGTTATTATTATTATTATTATTATTATTATTATTATTATTATTATTATTATTATTATTATTATTATTATTATTATTATTATTATTATTATTGTACCAACGTAGCAATGCACCCCTGTTACTGAATGTAAAATCTTCTTTAATTCCTTCTCCTCCTCCTTTTCTTCTTCTTCTTCTTCTTCTTCTTCTTCTTCTTCTTCTTCTTCTTCTTCTTCTTCTTCCTTCTTCTTCTTCTTCTTCTTCTTCTTCTTCTTCTTCTTCTTCTTCTTCTTCTTCTTCTTCTTCTTCTTCCTCCTCCTCCTTCTCCTCGCTCTGCTTATTCCTTCTTTTTCTTCATTCTAATTCTCCATTTATTCTCCCCTGAAAGAATTCGCATGCTTCTAACATGAATTTCGATTATTTAAAGCACAGTATCCATTATCTAATCATTGTTAAGTTTTCTCCGGCTTGCGTAGCATACATTGCGTATTACATATAAGGCATATTATGCCTTCTATTTTAATTATACTCGGGGTATACCCCAAGTTTTTTTCAGTGATGCAGGCGCACATGAAATTAGCTGTACATCTTTGATCACACACTTCTTGCATTTTACAACATTAGAAAAGCAACCCACCCAAACTTCTGCATTTAGAAAGGGACAGCACACCATTTGTGTAGTACCTACGTTTGTGTTGGAGGGCTGAAGGAGATGACATTCAGATTTTTTTGGATCTATTCTGTTCTAACTGGCTTAATTATTCTACTTTTTACACAGTTGTTATTGGTTTTTTATGAGTCCTGTCAATTTGGCAGACAAGAGATCTATCGATCTACCTGTACTTTATTAGTATCGTAATTACTACACTCCAAGGTAAGGCTGCTGCGCTCCCTTGTCATCTCCATCTTCCTATACGCTTGCGAAACATGGACCCACACAGCAGATCTACAACGAAGAATACAAAGAATGGAGATGAGGTGCTACAGAAAATCTCTGGACATTTCCTTTAGGCAGCACATCACCAACGACGAAGTCCAACAAACCATCACACAAGCCATTGGACAACACGATGACACGCTCACAGTGGTGAAGAAACGGAAACTCAGATGATATGGCCACGTCAGCAGGCCTTGCAAAGTCCATTCTGCAAGGCACGGTGCAAGGAGCCAAAAGAAGAAGGAGACAGAAAAAGAGATGGGAGGGCAACATTCGAGAATGGACTGGCTTGACACTGAGCGAAGCCATGAGGGTTGCTGAGGACAGAGAAAGATGGAGCACGCTGGTTTAACGATCATCTGTGGTGCCCCAACGACTTCCGAGTTGCGGGATAGGATAGGATAGAATTACTATGACCCATTTTTGCTGAAGTATTTTATCTGATCAAATATATCCTGTACAATTTCCTTGCACTTTTGTTATATAGTTTTGTTTTAATGGTTTTGTGTACATTTTAAAGGATTTTACTGCCTAAATAGTTTATGACTCTGGCAGATGAAATTAAAATTACTACTAATGCACATCTAGTTTAGAAAAGGATGTTGCATTTTGTCGTTACAAAGATGTTAGCAATATATTGGCAATACGCACCTCTCTGTGTCTCTGCTTGTCTGTCTCGCTTTTTATTTATTTATGTACAGTATGCCTACATGTACAATAAAGTACTAGTAGTAGAATTTGGATAATCTATTTTCTGTTATGTTTTTTTGTCTTGGTCGAATACTGCACTTATAATAACTTATAATACTATGGAAAAGGTTAACGTTTCCGTTTTACTGTTATTAATGTTTTATCTATAATCTGTGCACTATTAATGTTTTATCTATAGTCTGTGTGCCATCTCCTGTTCTAGCTACATAAAAACAGCAGCAGGACAACATCCGCGGTAGCAGCAGCAGCAGTTGCAACAACAACTACAAATGCAATGAAACAACAACGAGAACAACGAAAATGACCATTTTGGAGTACTTATTTGTTATGTTTTAATATTTTAAAAAGTAATACAACGACTATTAAAACGAAGATGACATCAACAAGAAAAAGACGAAGTTAGTCATAAAAACGACGGCGAAGAAGAAGAAGAAGAAGAAGAAGAAGAAGAAGAAGAAGAAGAAGAAGACGATAACAGCAACAGCAATACCAGAAGCAGCAGCAGCAGCAACAACAAAAACGAAATCATCATCAGCAACAGCAGCAACAACGACAACAAATTAGAACAACAAAATAAAATGTGACGGGCATAAAAAAAAAAGAAATAAACAATGAAAAATTGCGGACAACATACCCTCTAACAAGTTGTAGGCCTACGCCTAGTCCTAAGATACAAGAGAGTTGGGAAAACAATAACCCAACCCTCCACAAGTATGCACAACAAATGTTACTAGTTGTAAGGCTGAAAATGTCCTGCATTGCTCCACCTACAATCCGCTCATAAATGCGCGCTGGCCTTAAAGCGCACCGCACGCGCAGCACTATGGCCGGTCCGTCACGCCTGCTGTATTCAACTAAACAATCCCATTTTAAGTGCACACTTATCTTGGACCGAAAGATCGAGTTGTTTTTCTGATGTGTGTGTGTGAGTGTGTGTGTGTGTGTGTATGTATGTGCCTGGGATTGCTTTTGAATAGCGTGTACCCCCCCCCCCTCCCCCACCGTGGGGGTGCCTGGGGTTTCAGTATAAATAGTATTCCCACTTTCTGAAAATTTTGTACTTTAAATTCCCACTGTTGCTGTCTTTCTCCTTTGTTCTTTCTTATTCCTACTCTGTTCTATCAATCTACTTTACTATCTTCTTCTTCGCTAGACCAGTCACCTACTTTTTCTTGAAAACTCTTCCGGGACAATACTCCTCATTTGTGTCTGAGGTCTGTTGGATCAGCTTGTGGATATTGGACGCTTTCTGCCAAATGGTCACTGGGGCTTCCTATGATGTTATTATTTAGCAATGTATGCATTTTATATGTATGTGTTTTGTTGATATTGTATAATGATGTTTGTATTCTATTTTGTTTTTGTAAACGGGGGTTCGATAAATTAAAGTATAGCCTCAACGTCCCCTGCGTGGGATGTCTTTATTGTAAAGTGACCGGCTGGTAGATTGCCTTCAGTGTTACCACTAGGGTTGTTTCGGCAGATCTTTTATGCGGATCAGGGGTGAGTCCCCTTCCACTTGTCTGGTCCTGATTTGGCTCGGAAGAGTCCGCTGGACCTAAAGCAATAACCATGTAATGTAATGTAATGTAATGAATGGCGTGTAAATCTTGTTCCTTGAAATGAGACTTGATTCAATAGTGGGACTGTTGTTGAAAATAAGTTTGTACGTGTTTGCCGCCTGCGGTTATATAAAACAACTACCCAGATACCGATTTTATACCCGGTTACAGGTGTAAACACCGGGGAAACTAAAAGAGGAAGGCAAATAAAATTATTCTAAACTTCATACTTAAAGCATGTTGGGTACATACAGGCCTTATAGATCTCGTTAACATCGCTGAGAAGCTGGGTAAGCAGAAATGGCAACCTACCATATAAACTAATCTTTCTTTTCTTCAGTCATTTTATCTTCTTTCTTCTTTATCTATAGTTGACATAGGTTTATCAATTTTTATAAACAATTGTGTATTGCATGCGCATCTTTATCGTGTGTTTGTGGGAGGAGGGGGGTTGAGGAGGAGAGGGCGGGAGTAGGGACGCATTAGTTTTGTTGTGTGCGTGTGTGTGTGTGTGTGAGTATCGATGTGTGTGTGTGTGTGTGTGTGTGGCTAGGTAGAAACGCCTTTATTCTGACATACACTTGAACCTCTACGTACGTTCTTTTGACGGACCCCGTTATTTTGATGTCAAAACAATGTTCCGCTAGGTTTAGGGCTGTGTTAGGCTTAGGGTTAGGTTAAGGGTTAGGGTCAGAGTTAGGGTTAGCTTAAAGCAAATGGACAAATTTGTAAAAATGTCAAAGTAACGTATGTAGAGTTTCATCAAAGTCATCACAATGGCGTTTCTACACGGTTGTGTGTGTGTGTGTATGTGTGTGTGTGTAAAAAAATGTGCTGCAACAATAGACATGTTTAAAGTGTCTTTGTGCATAGTGTGATGTTTAACATCTCTCTCTCTCTCTCTCTCTCTCTCTCTCTCTCTCTCTCTCTGTCTCTGTCTCTGTCTCTCTCTCTCTCTCTCTCTCTCTCTCTCTCTCTCTCTCTCTCTCTCTCTGTGTGCGTGAGAGAGTATCCAACCATACGTACTCAAAGGAATTAGCATTGAATATTGCTGTGAATGGAAGCGATCGTGTTTTTTTTTTTTAAACCCTAGGTTTCTTTATTTAATTGTTGAACTTTTAGCATCAGAACACATTATTGATGGTTTAATTAATAAAATTATGTGAAATAAAATTAAAATAATTATAAAGGAATTGATAACAAGCAGTAGACCTATACCATTCAAAGGAAAAAGCATTTCAAAGTATTTACAGGTTTGTTTGACAACAATTTAGGTAAACATACAAAGTACAAATTAATGAATTAATTAATTACTTGTGGATTAATATTAACCACACCCATTTGAGCTTTAACATTTTGGGATGACCCTGTTTGTTCTTGTTACATTTATTTATTTTATTTAATAATATTTATGTATCGCTTTTCCCACTGATGCGCTCAAGGCGCTGTCCTGTACAGGATGTAACCAAAGAGCTTATTACGGAAAGAGGGGGAACTTCCATTATGTCCTATACAAAAATGCGAGACGCTCTCACGGATTATTTCCCTTTGCTCGGGCTGGCTATATTTCATAAAAATATGTTCTCTTTCCTCAATCAAATCACTAAATTCGGTCTTATCAATAAAATCCAAAACAAAACGACATGGTTTATATACGATAAAACAAACCAACATCATGTAAAAATTGAAACAAGTGTTGACCATTGCATATTTTAAAAATCTCTTTGAAAGGTATTGAACCAAAATATGTTTCTCTTTCCTCAATCAGATCAGCACACTCAGACATGAAATGGCGAACGGAAAAGGATTGATCACATGCAAAGCACCATGGTGGTTCATCTCCTTTTAAAAGGAAACTGTGGGTGACATAAGTGTGCCCAATATGAAGGCGAAACAAAACTGTTTCTTCTTTGCGAGTGGATGCAAAGTTAGGTAAAGAATCTGACAAATCGGGAAGAATTTGAAATAATTTGTTGTTGATATGGTTAGACCAGTCAGTCTGCCACAGTCGTTTACAATAAGATCCAGACATACAACGTAGGTCAGAATAGGGCACAAACTGGAAAATCTCTGGTGGGAAATCGAGATGCAGAGCATCTTTAGTCGCTTTATCCACTGCAATGTTGCCGCGGATGCCCATGTGACCAGGGACCCACATAAAAACTAACTTTTTACCCTCAGAAACAAGTTGTGTATGGAGGTCATGGATCTCTGCCAGAAAAGGGTGTGATATCTTTCTCGTGGAAAGAGCCTGGAGTGCTGACAAGGAATCGGACATGATTAAAAACGAGTTTTTATTTTTTATTGATAAACTTGTTTCAGAGCTAGATGAATTGCATTGAGCTCAGCTGTATAAACAGAACAAAAATCAGGTAAACGCTGTTGCAAACGCTGGTCTAAGTGTCTCCCAGAGACCGACGCAGCAGCAACTGAATCTCCTTTCTTTGACCCGTCTGTAAAAAGTTTTTCATATCCTGGGTATAAAGCACGCTGTTCTAAATACAGTTGGTTATAGATGGTTTCAGATGTATTGTTTTTGAGGAAAGCGGACAATTGCCAATTAATGTTTGGGGTACATAATTTCCATGGGGGAGCTTCAGTCCGAAGTTCATCATCGTTGATGGAAGCAACATCAATGCCTGCTTTTTCCAAATGAGCCTGCATTCTGATGCCAAACGGAGGAATTGTGTTAGGTTTGGCTTCAAATTTCTGAACAAAATCTGGGTTGAAAACACAGTCATATGCAGGGTTCATAGGATCAGTTTTTAATTTTAAATAGTAATTCAGTAACAATTTTGTACGTCTCAGCTCCAGCGGGGGTTCGTTAGCTTCCACGTAAAGGCTTTCACAAGGGGAGGTGCGAAACGCACCCAAAGCAATGCGTAGTGCCTGATGAGCAGCTGGATCTAACATCTTAAGATAAGATTTTCTAGCAGAACCATAAGCAATGCAACCATAATCTAACTTTGATCTAATTAACGATATAACAGCAATAAAGTTTTCTTGTCAGCTCCCCAGTCTGTACCACTGATAACCTTGAGCAAGTTGCAGGCCTGTTGACATTTAGTTTTCAAATTTATCAGATGAGGAAGGAAGGATAGCCTTTGATCAAAAATAACACCCAAACATTTGTTTGTTTTGTTTGTTTATCAGTTTATAGTCACCTCTCTTCCCGTAAGGATTTTCAGAGAGGAGACTCGATAACCAAACATTTGACTTGTTGGACTGCCTTTATTGGAGTTTTATTGAGGGTAATATTAGGGTCTTGAATAATTCCCCGGTGCTTGGAAAAGTGAATACATTCAGTTTTTGCTTCAGAAAATTTAAAACCATTTTGTAAAACCCAGTCTTCAACGGCCTTTACACATAACTGTAGCTGACGTTCTGCAGATGCCAAGGTTTTACCTTTGGCTACTAATGCAAAATCGTCAACAAACAAAGAGTTGTCAATTCCCAGTTTAACAGAACGAACGATTTTATTTATTTTAATATTAAACAGCAAGGGAGACAAGATGCTACCCTGAGGCACTCCCATCTCCTGTTCCCTCGTATCTGACAAAGATCCCCCAACCCTAACCTGAAAAATTCTGTCCGTTAGAAAATTGGATATAAACAGAGGTAAATGTCCCTTCAAACCCATTTCTTGTAAATCTGAAAGAATGCCATATTTCCATGTGGTATCATAGGCTTTTTCCAAATCAAACATGATGGCAACGACATGTTCACCCTGGACGAACGCGTTACGGATAAAAGTTTCCAGTCGCACCAGGTGATCAACAGTACTTTGACCACTTCGAAAGCCACACTGAGTGTTTGATAAGATATTATTGGTTTCTATATACCACAGTAAACGGGAATAAACCATTCTTTCCAGCGTCTTACATAAGCATGACGTTAAGGCTATTGGTCTATAGTTTGTTGGGTTACTTAGTATGGTCTTTGCCAGGTTTAGAAATGGGTACAATAATGGCCTTTCTCCAAGAGGGAGGAAAGGTGCCAGCGATCCAAATCTGATTGAAGATGTCCAGCAGTTTGGACCGTGAGTACCTTGTTAAATGTCTGAGAAATTGATAATGTACATCATCCGGTCCAACTGCTGAATCTGCACTTTTGTTAATTGCATCCTCAAGCTCGACTAATGAGAACGAAATGTTGTAGTCTTCAGAATTATCAGAGGTAAAATTTAACCGTTGTCTTTCTTTACGTGTTTTAATTGTTTGAAAAGGGACGGAATAATTTTCAGAAGAAGAATTTGCAGCAAAAGAAGAGGCCAAAAGATCAGCTACTATTTTTTTTTAATCTCCGATTACGCCCCCCTGCACAGTAAGGCATGGGCTGACCTGTTTGTTACTTTTATTTTTGAGTTTGCGGACTACTTTCCAAACCTTCGACAGTTTCGCTTTCGAATTAATCGTGGAGCAGAAACCTCTCCACGATTCTCTTTTCTTAAGTTTGAAGAGCTGTCGGCATTGCGCTCGCAAACGTTGGTGGTTCTGTTTATTTTCAGAGCTGGGGTGCAGATACATCATTCTTAAAGCTTTTTTACGGGCTTGCTGAAGTTTCTTACATTCATCATCAAACCAGGGCTTTTTAATTGAATACGGTTTTGATGAAGTTTGTGGGATGGACTCCCTGGCACTGTTTATAACTATGTCAGTGTACAGCTGTATTGGATCTAAGGCATTCGAAAATTCTCGTTCCTTAGCACGTAACTGAACCTCAGACAGGTTAGAAAACAGACTCCAGTTAGCTTGTTTCAGTTTCCACCTGCCATGAGTTTGCTCAAGGTTGTCTGAATCATGTTTTAATAAAACCGGAAAATGGTCGCTGCCATGGAGATCTTCTAAAACTGTCCATTTAAAATCCAAAAAAGTAAGGATGGATCACAGATCGATATATCAATGTGGGACAAAGAAGCAGTTCTTGAACAGGAAAAAGTTGGAGCACCCTCGTTCAAAGTTACTAGGTTTAACGAGTCTAAAATGTCTTCAATTATTTTACCCTGAGAATCGGTACGATCGCTACCCCACAGGGGAGAGCGTCCATTAAAATCTCCCAACAACAAAAAGGGGTAGGTAACTGTTGGATCAAATTCTCAAGTTCACATTTAGTTACATTTATTGATGGTGTCAAATATATAGAACAAACTGTGAGGGATTTAAAAAGAGATACTTTGGCTGCAATTGCGGGTAAACTTGTATTAAGTGAAATTGGGCTAAATGGGACGTTTCTATGAATAAAGAGTGAAACGCCTCTAGAAGATGTACAATCTAGAGACAAATAACCAGTGATATCTATAAGATGTTTCTCTGACAGGAGAGTTTCCTGAATGGCTAACACCTCAGGTTGATGCTCCGTCAGCAGACAGCAGAGCTCCTCATAATTTGCCCTTATCCCTCGGATATTCCATTGTAAAATGGCCATAAAAATGAAATAAAAGAATGCTAAAATTGTCAACTCGGATAGCACAATTAAGTCTCTTTAGCTTTTCGGACCCTCGTCCATCTCTTCATGGTCCATCAACCCCCCCGAAACGGTTCTCCGTTTCGAGAGGCTGATGGTGCTTAGAAGAAAGGGGTCCGGGCCTTTGATTTTTGGTCAAAGCCCCGGAACCCGAACTGCCAGCCGACTTCCTCCTCTTCTCCCCAGCACCGGACTTTATATCCTCCCTCTCCCCCTCGCCCTTTCCAACCTTTCTCTCTCCTCCTCTGACGCTCTTCTGCTGAGCAACTAGAATCTTTGCCGCCTCAGCAACTACTCGGTCGCTAAAACTGGTCGTTGTTGGTGCGGCAGCCTGAGGCCTAGCCTCCTTTGCTGCAGGTGTGACGGTTTTAGACACGGCCGTCTGCGTGTTGTGGGTGACGGTTGGGGACGTGCCCGTCGGCACGTTCTCCAGTGTAATCGGTGGGGCTGGAGAACCCCCCTTTTTAGCAAACAATGTGAGCATTTTTTCTAGAGCATCCATCCGTTTGCACAACGTTTCCAAAATCTGAGTCAGTTTATTTAAAAAAATTTCCGTTGTCGGGTGTGTACTGGATTCCACAGGATGTGTGGAACCCACCACGGACGCAAAGGACCTCTCCCGAACAACCGGCCTACTTTCTGTCACTTTTCGTTTCGCGTCTCCGAAGGAGCACTTCTCAGTGGCCCGAACTTTTTGGATTTCCATCTCCAACTGCCACTGAGGGCAATCTTTGGAGCTGGAAGCATGCCGCCCCGCGCAATTTACACAGCAAATAGGATCTTTACAAGCACTTTCGTGTTTATCCTTTCCACATTCGCGGCAAATTTCTGTACTTTTGCAGGTCTTGCTACCGTGACCAAACCTTTGGCAACGGTAGCAGCGCAAAGGCGATGGTGTAAATGGCGTCACCTTCACCCTAAGGTATCCCACCTTGAGTGACTCCGGCAACTTGGCCATGGCAAAGGTCACAAAAAGGGTGTTAGTTGGGATACGTTGGGGTCCTTTGGTGACAAATACCCTCTGCACTGCCGTGACCCCCTGGCTGGAGAGCTCATCTCGGATTTCCAACTCGGACATATCACACAGGTCCTGACATCGGATGACTCCCTTGGAGGAATTCAACCGTCCATGAACAGAAACTTTGATTGGTCTATCAACGAAGACAGTCGAATTCCTCTTGAGCAGACAATCCGATGCCCTTTTGGTCGAGCACTCCACCAGGTAGGCCCCAGATCTCAATTTTTTAACGTCCTTGAAACCGGTTGTGCAAACGGACTGGAACCCTTTATGGATGGCGAACGGAGACAGCTTGCTTAGTGGCATAGCCGGATCCGCCCCCTCTACAACCAAAAAACGAGGCCAGGCCCCTTCCACCCCCGATGCACAAGCTTTTTGTCTCGTCTCCATGTCACTGTCCGTATCCGTGTCAGAGTCGTCACCGTGAAGTCTTTTTTTTTGTTGAAGCCATGTTATTAATGTATGAATTCATCCCCCCTGCTCCCCACCCACCACGGAGTCCAACAAGGGGATGCGTCCAAGCGGAAAATCCAGCAAGGGAGCGCACCAGGGCTACAGGGGGGATATACACCCAGACAATCCCGCACTGCCACTACGGTTTTGTTCAAGTTTGACCCATGAGCCGCAGCCTTCTAGCAGAGCTAGGGCAATACACGACCAGCCGCCTGACTGACGCGGGCCATGCCAGCCTCCCGTCTAGGAGAAGTCCGGGCCAAAGAGGTGTGTTGGTGTGAGGGACCGCAGTCTCTCAGTGACCTCAACCTCCAGGATCCCATTCTCCCCCGACACGGGTTGCCCTGCACGGCAAACGCAGGGGGCCAAGAGAAGGCCACAGAGAAAAAGAAGGGTAGAAAAAGAAGGAATGATGGGGGAAAAGAAGACAGGGAAAGTCCGGTAAGGCAGAAGAAAGGGAGTCAAAATTGCATAGTATTCTGGGAGAATTTAAGGGTGAAGAGAATATAGGTGAAAGGACCAATAAGACAGAAAAAAGACAAAAGAGAAGAAAAAGGGATAGGCAACTTTGTCACCCAGCCAGAGAGAGGCATGGGGTCCACCCTCGGCGCGCGGAGTCGAGCCCGTGGGGGCGGCAACGTTTGCAAAAACCAAACTTTTAACCATCATTATTATCATAGACCAGGAATATTTAGACCGCGCAGTGACGCCATTGGTGTGATGACACGTCAAGAGTTATGCGACTTGATTGTGGCATGTGTGAAAATGGCTGCTTCACAGAGCGAAGATCTGATGGAGAGGGGGAAAAAAATCGCAGGAGCAATTACGGTGACCACTGTGCAGCTTTGAACTGCACAAACCCACGATTAAAGGCTGCATGCAAGGGGAAGAGTTTTTTTCGTTTCCCAAAGGAAGAAGAACGGTAAGTTCTTGAAGAAATTGTAGATCTATTCTGACAGACAAGAATCATGATATGAATGAATTATGATGACCAAGACCGGTCAATGAATGGTTGTCAATGATACAAGACGGATTGGAACTAAGGTGATGTTTCGTGTAAGAAGCGGGTTGGATTAGCCAAAGGAATTAATAAAGGTTGTGTGTATAGGGTTAGTACTTAGTGATAATTAAGTTGAACTTAGTTCAGTATCAATAAAAAGTACGCCTACTCACTACTGTCGTTGTCAGTGTCAATTAAGCCACAGTAGAACTAAAAAGGGGTGCCCTCTGGCCGTTTGCTGTCATGTGTCATCCTCTGTCTAGATCTAGATTTAAAACGATTCTGGTGCACTGCAAAGTCTTGGTATAAACGTGATTAATGTTATGTTTGTTAAGTAACCCAACTTGATTTGCCGCACTAATTAGCTCACTATTGTCATGTTCTCTGCAATTGTTAACTCCAAGGCTACTTTTAAAAAAAAAGTTTGTAAGACAGTATGAGAAAAGTAAAATTTCAGCGGCTTGTTATTTGCTGTCCACCAAACTGTGTCTGTAATTCCTCAACTTCGTATCCTGTTATAATTAAATTAGGTTGTGGCAGAATATTCTAATATAAAATACAGATGCCAACCCTTTATTTTGTCACAAGACTCACTGAATGTATTGTCAATTTGAATGAAATATGTAGGGTTGATTGCAGGATGGTTTCATTTGTGATCACAGAAAGTTGCCTTGTTCACCTTTTTTTAAATAAGAGAGAGAGAGAGAGAGAGAGAGAGAGAGAGAGAGAGAGAGAGAGAGAGAGAGAGAGAGAGAGAGAGAGAGAGAGAGAGAGAAGACTGACTGAGAGAGAGAGTATAATTATTACGTACCCTAATTATTATGTTAAAATCAATCGAAGCATATTTTTGTAAATAAATGAATTTCCGTGTGCACAACTAGATTTACGTTTCGAATTAGTCAATATCTTTATTTATATTTCGATCTCCATCTCTTTCTATATATCTTACACAAACACCCCCCCCCCCCACACACACACACACACGCACGCCCCACACACGCACGCCCCCACACACAAATATACATCTTTAATAATAATTATGATGAATGCACACACACATACACACACACACACCCACCCACACACACACACACACACCACCAGCAGTTGTATTTGGTTGTTGGCCTGTAATATTGACAAGTATAAAACATACCTGTTGTTGCCGTGGTATTGTGCCATGGGCAAAATATTGTAATTAAAACAGGTATTTAAAAAAATAGACAAGGAAACTATAACAATGACTGCTTTATCGTTGTACGTTCCAGCAGGGTAGCCTTCCATAACGACCCCCCAAAAAAACACCAGCTTGTACCCAACAAAGTGGGAGTAGCAAATCCTGTTTTATGAAAAGACATTCCGGCCTTGCTGTTAGCATTGCCTACACTGGTGCATATGAAAGCGTAAACACACTGCATGATTCAGTGACTTCCTATTGAAATAGATATCCTTTCAGGGTTAATAACAGTGCACGCTAAAATGGTGTATATGTAGAATATGATCATCGGGACGTTTAACGTCTGTGTTATGAAATGTATACGTGCACTGACTTACGATTCTATCTATTCTATCCCGTAACTCGAAGGTCGTTGGGGCAACACAGATGATCGTTTAACCAGCGTACTCCATCTTTCTCTGTCCTCAGCAACCATCATGGCTTCGCTCGGTGCCAATCCAAGCCATTCTCGAATGTTGTCCTCCCACCTCTTTTTCGGTCTCCCTCTTCCTTAGCCTCCTTGCACCGTGCCTTGCAGATGGTGTTTGCAAGACATGATGCTCTTGTGACGTGGCCATAACATCGGAGTTTCCGTTTCTTCACAACGGTGAGCATGTCATCGTGTTGTCTGATGGCTTGTGTGATGGTCTGTCGGACTTCGTCGTTGGTGATGTTCTGAGTATAGTAAATGCCCAGAAGTCTTCTGTAGCACCCCTTCTCCATGCTTTGTATTCTTCGTTGTAGGTCTGCTGTGAGGGTCCATGTTTCGCAAGCCGCCTGATGCACCCATCTGCAACCTTTTGGCGCATAGTGTGACACACAGACAGAGCACAATCCCTCTTCTTTGTGTGATGGTCTGTCGGACTTCGTCGTTGGTGATGTGCTGGGTATAAAAAATACCCAAAAGCCTTCTGTAGTACCTCATCTCCATGCTTTGTATTCTTCATTGTAGGTCTGCTGCGAGGGTCCATGTTTCGCAAGCGTATAGAAAGATGGAGATGACAGGGGAGTGCGGCAACCTTACCTTGGAATATAGACTGATGGTCCTGTCTTTCCAAATTGGCTTCAACCTCGCCAGGGCAGCAGTTGTTTGTGCAATCCTGGAGAGGACTTCCTGTCAGGACCATTGTCTAATAAAATGGCTCCTAAATATTTAAAGCTATGCACTGTGTAGAGCGATTGGCTTTGGACTTTGATGTCCGTGTTGATGCCATTGGTGTTGTTGGTCATCATTTTGGTCTTCTTTACACTTATTTCCATTCTAAGGCTCTGGAGCTACTTTTAAGTCTCTGTACCAGTTGTTCAAGTTTATGTTCATCTCCAGCCAATCCATCAATGTCATCCGTAAAACGGAGGTTGGAGATTGCTTTACCCCCTGTGCAGACTGTGACTTCTCGATCTGCAAGAGCATCTGACATGATGCTTGCCTACACCCTCCCTTTCAGTGAAAGGAAAGGAAAGAAGAGCACCGGCGAAGTTATTTATAGCTAGCCTGGCTGAACTAGCTTCAAAACCTAAAAGCTTTGGTTGAGTCGGTGTGCTACTACTACTACTACTATTACTACTACTACTAACAACAACATCAATATAATGATTTATATATAGTATATATTTCACATTACGTGGTGGATTATTTATATAACGCACCTATCTCACGTTACCTGGGGATTCATGGCGCAATTCACATACACACACACACACACACACACACAAGGCAATTACATGTTTATTGCATTAAAGAAGATAGGAAAGGGGGAACAAGGCATTTTACCTGAAGGGGGAGGGAGAAAGTGATTGAAAAGCCAGTAAGTGTCAGGTAGAAAGCTACTTAGCAAACAACAACGTTATCACCGCGCACTGAAGACATGACAAAGACCACTCTTCACGGACAGATTCAATATTTTATATTAGGAAGAAATTTATTTTTAGCCCTAATGGTACAATCAGTTCTTCTTTAAGTCACCCACACACTTAGTTCAATAAATAAATAAATAAATAAATAAAGTATCTTCCGACGAGGGTACTTTCAATACTTAATATAAAACTGTTAAACTGAACCATTTCATGTAATTGGGGGACAGAGTGTGAAAGAGGAAAGTCCATTGATGCATGTTCTATACGACTTTCCTAATCGTTAACAGTGGTTATACACCCTGTACTTGAAGCTGTTCAGTGATGCGAATTTCTTCAGCTCAAAAGAATTCCCACCCACCCACCCCCCTCCCCCCAAAAAAAATCCAAACCAATGAATTTTTGAAATAAGTTTAGTTAAATTTTAAAAAAATCAATTTGTGGTTTGAGAAGTTGACAGTAATAATCAGCATGATATTGTGCAGGAAAAGACAACGGCTGACCACTCAAGTAAGGAGGTGATAGATTATATTTTACGTTAAACATCTATATGACTAAATTATACTCGAACAGTGTTTGTTGAGGCAATATTTTAACATCTTTAAATTGTTCCCCTGTTGTTAATTCTCGATTATCTGAGATTATTTTAAAGAATAAAACACGTTGCACCTTAAATATTGACAATACAGTTTAACGAACGAAATACTAAAACTTTGAATATCTATGTATATATATATAAGAAAATAAACCATTTAAAAGAACTAACACTGATATTTAATATAAAATGAAAGGAGCACATGACAAACAAGAAAGAAACAAAAGCAATAATGCAAAGTGACATTTGCAATGATTTACTGATTCTGTGAATACCTACCAGGTATCTAACTGTAAAAGGCTGTCGAGGTGATGTCAGAGGGCTGTGAAGGACGATAGTCAATCCTTGGGATGAATTTCCTGTATAACACCAAAATGTTTACATACAGAAGTGTTTATTTATTTATTTATTTATTTATTTATTTATTTATTTATTTATTTATTTATTTATTTATTTATTTATTTATTTAATTGTATCTATTTATTTGAAAGTTATACACCGAGGTCTAGTCTGTGCACTCGTGCGTTCCATAGCATGGACTTTAAAGATCCTGACACTCATGTCCTAGAGGGGTGAGTGCCGGCTACACAAATACACCCAGCATGCACTGGGTCCATCCTCCCCATCCCCTGTCATCCAGGATTGTGCTCAGTCGTCTGTGTGTCAGACTTTGCGCCGAAAGGTTGCAGATGGGCGCCTCGGGTAGCTTGAGTTAGATCCTGTATCGACCAGCGCCTTGAGCTGCTCTCGAACTGGAGAAGCGCAATATAAGAACTATTACATATATATGAACTATTACATATATAAGATAAGAACTATTACACCTATAAGAACTATTACATCTATAAGAACTATTACATTTATAAGAACTGTTACATATATACGAACTATAAGAACTATTACATTTATAAGAACTATTGCATCTATAAGAACTATACGAACTATTACATATATAAGAACTATTACATATATAAGAGTGATTAAATAAAAAATCCAGAAAATTAATTTCAAAATAATACTCAACATGTGGAAACCCCAAGCTGAACATAAAATGTATTTAAATTTATTTGAATCATCTTCTTAGAGCGCATCATGTCAGATGCCCCTGCAGTTCACAAAGGCACAGTCAGCGTAGAGGGTAGAGCAATCTCCAACCTCCGTTTTGCATATGACATTGAAGGATTAGCTTGAAAGGAACAAGAACTTGAACAGCTGGTACAGAGGCTGGACACTACCTCCAGAGACTTTGAATAGACATAAGTGCAGATGATGACCAACAACACCAAAGGCTGCATCACATAAACCAAAGTCCAAGGTCAATCCCTGAACAAAGTGCATAGCTTTTAATACCTAGGAGCCATTGTAACAGACAATGCAATAATGGATCCCGACAAGACGTTCTCTCCAGGATCGCACAAACAACTGCTGCCTTGACAAGGTTGAAGCCCATTTGGAAAGACAGGGCCATCATTCCAAGATAAGACTGCTGCACTCCCTTGTCATCTCCATCTTCCTATACGCTTTCGAAACATGGAACCGCATAGCAGATCTACAACGAAGAAAACAAAGCATGGAGATGAGGTGTTACAGAAGACTTTTAGGCAATTTCTAAACCCAGCACATCACCAACGACACGAAGTCCGACAGACCATCACATAATCAATCGGACAAAACGGTGACATGTTCACAGTGGTAAAGAAACAGAAACTTCGCATGGCTACGTCACCAGTACCAAATGGCAATGGCCATCCTGCAAGGCACGGCGCAAGGAACCAGAAGGAAAATAAGATAGAAAAAGAGGTTGGATGACAACATTCGAGAATGGACTGGCTTGACCCTGAGCATGAGGGTTGCTAAGGACAGAGAAAGTTGGCATGCTCCGGGTAAACGATCATCTATGGTGCCCCAACGACTTTCGAGTTGCGGGATAGGATAGAATAGGATAGGAATTTTTAAAAAATTCATTTAGTTTTATTTATTTATTTATTTATTTTGTTTTTATTTATTTATTTTTTTATTATTATTATTTTTTTATTGTTATGTACCCTGACTGGCGAAGAAACACAAAATGGATGTGGTTACTGAAAGCAAAACGATGGATCCCGGACAAGCCTCCAATTTGTCACAGCAGTGAACTACATAGAAAATATAAAGATATAGTGAGAAGACAGATTCAGGGAGATTTAGCCCTGCCCATTCTTTCATAAAAGATTTGCCTACTTAGTTTGTACACACGCTGAGTGTTTTGTTGTTATAATTATGGTATAAAATGCCCTCATTTACATCAACATTAACACTGATTTCAAACTGATTTACTATCAGAGGACTCTCACCTACAAGATCACATTTATACGTTATTGTAACACTTTTTAAAAGGTATTTATTAATATAATTTATATTAACATTTGTCATAATATTAAAGTGTGAGTGAGATGCAATAACTGATCTAAATTTTGACTACCATAAATGAACTGTTGCGGAATAATTGCTCTACTTGATTGGTCCGGTATTGACTGATTGAGAAAGACGCAGTACTCGATAACTGACTGAAACAGAGTGACAAACAGACTGATCTTACAAGCTGACTGAACACTATGTAAGCTCTCTTCATTAAGTTTAACACAATGCGGCATTTCCAAAAATGTGTGGTACTGTTTGATCTCCACAAAGGGCGTGTTATAAACTCGGATGCTTGCTTAATCTGCTGACAAGTTTACCGTTAACTGTCTTCTTCCAGGTTGTCAATTTACTTCATACATTTAAACGTAATTAGCTCTTACCCTAACTATCTCAATAAGTTTCAAATTAATTTCAGACCTTAATGCAATATTAACCTTAGTTAACTTGCTGGTATGGGGCGCCATGTGTCCATTTATTCTATGTGACCATTCTATACATAGAATAAATTCTATGCACATAGAAAGCATTCTATACACACAAAAAGCATTCATTAGTTGAAATTCCATTTATAAAAAAGAAACCAATATTGTAAGTCATAGAATAAAATTCTTTGTATAGAATAACATTCTATAATATAGTGTAAAATTCTATGTCCATAATACAATTCTATGTATAGAATAACATTTTATAATAGAGAATAATATTCTATGTATGTAATACAATTCTATATTATAGAATGCACTTGTATGCATAGAATTATATTCTATAACATAGAATGAATTCTATTACAAAGAATGAATTCTATAACATAGAATGAATTCTTTAAAATAAAATAAATTGCATGACATAGAATTATTTCTATACGCATAGAATTCATTCTATAACATAGAATGAATTCTTTAACATAAAATAAATTATATGACATAAAATGAATTCTATGTGCATAGAATAAATTGTATAACATAGAATGAATTCTATAATAAAGAATGAATTCTATCTGCATAGAATGAATTTTATAGCATAGAATGAATTCTATGACATAGAATTCATTCTATGACATAGAATGAATTCTATAGGCATAGAATGAATAGTATAACATAGAATGAATAAGATGACATAGAATGAATTCTATGACATATAGAATGAATTCTATGACATAGAATGAATTCTATAACATAGAATGAATTCTATAGCATAGAATGAATTCTATGACATAGAATTTATTCTATAGCATAGAATGAATTCTATGTTACAGAATGAATTCTATGTCATAGAATTCATTCTATGCTATATAATTCATTCTATGTTATAGAATTCATTCTATGCTATAGAATAAATTCTATCTCATATTATTCATTCTATGTCATAGAATTCATTCTATATTATAGAATTCATTCTATGTCATAGAAATCATTCTATGTCATCTTATTCATTCTATGTTATACTATTCATTCTATGCTATAGGATTCATTCTATGTCATAGAATTCATTCTATGTCATAGAATTCATTCTATGTTATAGAATGAAATCAATATAAAAACTTTTTTTTAAATAGTAAAAACTGGGGCACTGTCAAGGTATAGAGAACATTTTGGGATATTGTGATGTTTTGAACATAGCACACTCGTGCAATAATGATTACAGAGCGATTTGTCACTGACATTCAGTTTAGAGTTGACGACATGCAGTGCTTCATCATTTGCGCTCGAAGTGGAAATCGATGAAAGGAAAGGTTCTTTTCTTTGCAGAAAGGTTTTACGTCGGAGTTAGAGCATCCAAACGCAGCACAGTACTTCACCATTTTCAAACTCGATCACGCTGTGTTATTCCCGCAGCAATGTGGCCGCCACGCCTTTGTGCATAGCGCCCTGGGGGCCGCTTGGGGTGAAATAGATTTTTTGCAATATTCAGCTTTATGAACCTTTCATTTATTATGTCTCAGAGTTGTATAGCAATATTCGACCTTTAAATATATTAATTATTGCTTTTTATGAGTGTACAGTACGGTTATTTCTTCGGTATTGAGCGAAAAGAACTGATTATTTAATTAGATTTTGTCACTATAAACCCTTACAGAACCTCAGCACATTGTAATGAAAAAAGCAAGCACGCAGGGGCGGAGGGGGGGGGGGAGGGTGTGACGTCAATTATTTTTATTGCTAAGCGATCTATTCACACTAATTATACCGTCGAAGTCGTCCGCATCAAGAAACCTAAATGCTTGTTCACGAAATTATGATGTCTGATAAAGCCGCAGAGCGCTTGGTACGTCAGCCATTTCTTCAGTTCTCGCGCGCGTGCAAGGCTCCACGTGTCCCTTTATACGTCACAGCCTCGCTTCACATAGAATGACCTAGTTGCGCATAGAATGAGCATTCTATGTTATAGAATGAACATTCTATTTTATAGAATGGATTCTATGTTATAGAATGAACATTCTAAGTTATACAATGGATTCTATGTTATAGAATGAACATTCTATGTTATAGAATGAATTCTATGTTATAGAATGACCATTCTATGTTATAGAATGAACATTCTATGTTATAGAATGGATCCTATGTTATAGAATGAACATTCTATGTTATAGAATGAACATTCTATAACATAGAATGCATTCTATGTGCACCAAATGTTAAAAAACAATTCTATGAAAATAGAATGTATTCAGTGTTGCGAATAAAATCCATTTTATGTTAAAAAAATGAATTTTATGTCATACAATTCTTGCTGTGTTATACAATTATTTCTATATACATATAATTCATTTCATTCACATAAAATAAAAAAAACACAACTAATAAATTGTAACAAAATTTAGAATTTAAAAAAGATATTGTATGACACATCACCACATCGCATCATCACCACATCGATCACATCATCACATCACATCACTGCATCACATTGCTTCATCACCATCATCGTGAAAACGCACCACCACATAAAATCACATCATATCAACAAATCATCACATCACATCAGCCGACATCACAGCAGCAGCACATCTTCACATTGCAGCAGACAGCACATATCATGGCATCAGTGAATCACATCACATAATCTAATCACCCCACCCCTCCCACCCATCACATTTGTGGTGCAGTGTGGTGTGATTTAGAGTGATGTAGTGTGGTGATGTGATGTGGTAATGTGTATGTATGTATCTGCAATAAAGTTCTATTATGCCTTAAAAGCAGTGAATCAGACCACATCGTCACATAACCTAATCACTCCACCACACCTACCCATCACATTTGTGGTGCAGTGTGATGTAGAGTGATGTGGTGTGGTGATGGGATGTGGCAATGTGTATATCTCTCTGCAATACAGTCCCATGCCATAAAAAATGTTCTCTATACCTTGACAGTGCCCCAGTTTTTACTATTTTAAAAAAAAGTGTATATATTGATTTCATTCTATAACATAGAATGAAGTCTATGACATAGAATGAATTCTATGACATAGAATGAATTCTATGACATAGAATGAACTCTATGACATAGAATGAATTCTATAGCATAGAATGAATAGTATAACATAGAATGAATAAGATGACATAGAATGAATTCTATGACATAGAATGAATTCTATAACATAGAATGAATTCTATAGCAAAGAATGAATTCTATGACATAGAATTTATTCTATAGCATAGAATGAATTCTATAGCATAGAATGAATTCTATGACATAGGATTCATTCTGTAACATAGAATTCATTCTATGCTATAGAATAAATTCTATGTCATAGAATTCATTCTATGCTATAGAATTCATTCTATGTTATAGAATTCATTCTATGCTATAGAATAAATTCTAGTCATAGAATTCATTCTATGCTATAGAATTCATTCTATGTTATAGAATTCATTCTATGTCATAGAATTCATTCTATGTCATCTTATTCATTCTATGTTATACTATTCATTCTATGCCTATAGAATTCATTCTATGTCATAGAATGAATTCTATGTCATAGAATTCATTCTATACTATAAAATTCATTCTATGCATATAGAATTCATTCTTTATTATAGAATTCATTCTAAGTTATACAATTTATTCTATGCACGTAGAATTCATTTTATGTCATATAATTTATTTTATGTTAAAGAATTCATTCTATGTTATAGAATGAATTGTATGCACATAGAATAAATTCTATGTTATAGAATTCATTCTTTATAATAGAATTCATTCTATGTTATAGAATACAATTCTATGCATACAAGTGCATTCTATAATATAGAATTGTATTACATACATAGAATATTATTCTCTATTATAAAATGTTATTCTATACATAGAATTGTATTATGGACATAGAATTTTACACTATATTATAGAATGTTATTCTATACAAAGAATTTTATTCTATGACTTACAATATTGGTTTCTTTTTTATAAATGGAATTTCAACTAATGAATGCTTTTTGTGTGCATAGAATGCTTTCTATGTGCATAGAATTTATTCTATGTATAGAATAGTCACATAGAATAAATGGATACATGGCGCCCCATAGCTGGCTAACGTTTGACTTACTTGGACACTGCCCGATACTGCCATTACACCGATTGAGTAAAATACTGTACTCCACTCAACAAGCCTCACAGTAACACATTGTACGCGTTTCGCGTTAGACTCTATATATTTCCTGTGTGGGCTGAATACGCTTAATGTGTCCGGGGACGTAAATTTACTCAAAAAAAAAAAAAAAAAAAAAAAAACTGACAGTAATGTGATAATATCCGGGGTATTCATTTCTCTCTGCCTCTGCCTACTACTGGTCCAAACCAGTTGGGGACATGAAACTAGTCAAAAAGTTTATTTGTGAAGTAAGGAATAGGCAGGTAAAAGAGTGGTAGGCATGTAACATATGTGTAGGAATGTAACATATGTGTAGGGATGTAACATATGTGTAGGCGTGTAACATATGTGTAGGCATGTAACACATGTGTAGGCATGTAACATATGTGTAGGCATGTAGCATAGGGGTAGGCAGGCAACATAGGGGTGGGCATGTAACATAGGGGTGGGGAGGATGACATAGGGGTAGCATAGGTGTTAGCAGGTAACATAGGGGTAGGCAGGTAACATAGGGGTAGGCAGGTAACATAGAGGTTGGCAGGTAACATAGGGGTAGATAGGTAACATAGGGGTAGACAGGTAACTTAGGGGTAGAGAGGTAACATAGGGGCAGGCAGGTAACATAGGGGTTGGCAGGTAACATAGGGGTAGACAGGTAACTTAGGGGTAGACAGGTAACTTAGGGGTAGACAGGTAACTTAGGGGTAGACAGGTAACATAGGGGTAGGCAGGTAACATAGGGGTAGACAGGTAACTTAGGGGTAGGCAGGTAACTTAGGGGCAGGCAGGTAACATAGGGGTAGGCAGGTAACATAGGGGTAGACAAATAACACCCTCCTCTCTACTATACCCTATCAACACTGTTACAGTGCAAGTGTTCATAATGTTTTGTCACTATACTATCAACACACTGTCCGCACTGCACCGGTCAAGTCAAACATCAGTTACCTCCCTTACATACACCATTCTCTCACCTCCCCCACCTTCACTATCACCCCATTCCTCACCCCGCCCCTTGTCACGTGACAGCTGTACTCCAACATTGACAAGCGCCGGACCCTAACGGGTGCTGATTATCCTTGCGTTCTCTCTCTCTCTCTCTCTCTCTCTCTCTCTCTCTCTCTCTCTCTCTCTCTCTCTCTCTCTCTCTCTCTCTCTCTCTCTCTTTCTCTCTCACACACACACGCACACACACAAATACGAACACACATACGAACACTTACTAACTAAATAAATATAAAGTTTCAAAGAAATCCGTCCATTAGTTTCAGAGAAAAGTGCGGAAACTAAATAATTAAATGAAAAGAATAATATGACATTATCACGAAACGTCATTGGATCTAGGATTTTTTCTTTTCTTTTTAAATAAGGTTCAACCCATCAGTACACTCTAATTGCATACACAGTTTGAAGGAAATGTAAAGACAAATTGTAAATATAGACGTCATGATGATGACGTCACTCACGCAAGGTCTTGTTGTTTGTAAACTGGAACAATCGGAGGAAGGGATGGGGTAAAGTGGGTTATGTGAGTTATGACATAGTGTAGTACTGTGTTATGACACTGACCTAGTGTAATACTGTGTTATGACACTGACATAGTGTAGTACTGTGTTATGACACTGACATAGTGTAGTACTGTGTTATAGTGTAGTACTGTGTTAGGACACTGACATAGTGTAGTACTTTGTTATGACACTGACATAGTGTAGTACTGTGTTATGACACTGACCTAGTGTAATACTGTGTTATGACACTGACCTAGTGTAGTACTGTGTTATGACACTGACCTAGTGTAGTACTGTGTTAGGACACTGACATAGTGTAGTACTGTGTTAGGACACTGACATAGTGTAGTACTGTGTTATGACACTGACATAGTGTAGTACTGTGTTAAGACACTGACATAGTGTAGTACTGTGTTATGACATGACATAGTGTAGTACTCTGTTCTGACACTGACATTGTTTAGTACTCTGTTATGACATTGACACTAGTCACCAGGCATTCCTGCACCGCAAACACCATTTGAGTTTGTTTGGATTATTTTGTGTTTTTTTTATGTGTCGATTTGATGCCTAACTGAGGAGTAATTTTATTATAAAAATGTAACATGAAGTCCAAAGAAGTTCTTCCCTGACACGATACTAGCAGAGTTTCCTAACTGTAAGCAACAGACCCCTTTGTTCGGCTGTGAGGTATTGGGTTTTATGTTGTACCAATTACATTTCACGACGGTCGTATCAGTTCACTCCCACCCAATAAAACACAACCAGTAATGAGCACCCCCACTCTCCCCTCTCCCCTCTTTCCTCCTAGGTCACGTCCAGTAAAGTAGCACAGATCTCGTACAGTCTGCTAACCTGCTCCGGGAGATTGGAGAGGGGAGGGGGTGCCATGGTTTTTATCCTATCCGGCTTTGCCGATGGAATGTTGTTTTCACTTTTGTAAATGTCTTTATTTATTTATTTATTTATTTATTTATTTATTTATTTATTTATTTAAGTCCATTTCTTTTGTGTTTGTTTTTGATTTTCCAGCGGTACTTCCATGTTAATCACCTAAAGCAGCTAAGCACATGAAAGATCCATTTTTGTGAGCTTTTTGCGTGCTTGAGGATTGCAAAGTTTGACTATAATAGTAAAAAATCATGGCCAATCTATTTTGTGGTGGACTACGTTGATCGATCGATCGCGTATTTGATGAAATGTTACAGTTCGCCAAAGTGTTTGACCGTGCTGTTTTCTATAGACATATAGAGTAATTGACAGTGCTGTTTTCTATAGACATAGAGAGTTGTTGACAGTGCTGTTTTATATAGACATAGAGAGTTGTTGACAGTGCTGTTTTATATAGACATAGAGAGTTGTTGACAGGGTTGTTTTATATAGACATAGAGAGTTGTTAACAGTGCTGTTTTAAATGGACATAGAGAGTTGTTGACAGTGCTGTTGTCTATAGACATATGGAGTAATTGACAGTGCTGTTTTATATAGACATAGAGAGTTGTTGACAGTGCCGTTTTATATAGACATATAGAGTTGTTGACAGTGCTGCTTTATATAGACATAGAGAGTTGTTGACAGTGCTGTTTTATATAGACATAGAGAGTTGTTGATAGTGCTGTTTTAAATGGACATAGAGAGTTGTTGACTGTGTTGTTTTATATAGACATAGAGAGTTGTTGACAGTGCTGCCTTATATAGACATAAAGAGTTGTTGACAGTGCTGTTAAATATAGTCATATAGAGTTGTTGACAGTGCTGTTTAATATAGACATAGAGAGTTGTTGACAGTGCTGTTTTATATAGACATAGAGAGTTGTTAACAGTGCTGTTTTAAATGGACATAGAGAGTTGTTGACAGTGCTGTTTAATATAGACATAGAGACTATATTATAGTACCTTTCGTCTCGCGGTTCTGTTCCAAGTTCCCCCTCTTTCTATCATTAAGCTCTTTGATCTAACTCAAGCCCCACTAAGCGCCCACTCGCAACCTTTGGGTGCATCTTCTGACGCCCAGTCAACTGAGCACAATCTTGGGCGACGAGGCATGGGGGAGAAGGGACGTGGTGCCTGCTATGGGTGTATTTGCAAGTAAGCCTACATCGTGCACAGTATCAGAGATTGCTGACCTTTAAGGCTAACTGTTAGGCCCGGTCCTGATTTGGCTCGGAAGAGTCCGCTGGACCTAAAGCAACAATAAATCAATCAATCAACTGTTAGGCCTATAACTATCGTTTCATTAGGTACGCTGCCTGCCTCCAGCTCTTGCTGAAAGCATCATTTTAGGCAGGATCAGGTTTCTGCACATCAACCAGTATCGTTTGATTTGGTCGTAGTCCATTCTGTTTGTTTTAGCATAATGATCTTGCCTATAGCCGAAGAGGTGAAAACGGACCATATTCTTTGGTATAGCTCATGTGTCTAAACTGCTTGTGTTAGCATGAATTATGTTTATGTTTTATTAGTTCCCGAGCGAAGCTGGGACACTTTTGTATTTGGCTCTTTTCGTCCGTCTTTCCGTCCGTCCGTGAGCACTTTTCTCTGAAACTCTAACACTACCGCGTGTAACACTATCGCGAGTGTAATACAACCGCGAGTAACAATACCGCGTGTAACACTACCGCGTGTAACACTATCGCGAGTGTAATACAACCGCGAGTAACAATACCGCGTGTAACACTACCGCGTGTAACACTATCGCGAGTGTAATACAACCGCGAGTAACAATACCGCGTGTAACACTACCGCGTGTAACACTATCGCGAGTGTAATACAACCGCGAGTAACAATACCGCGTGTAACACTTCCGCGTGTGTAACACTATCGCGTGTGTAACACTATCGCGGGTAGCACTACCGCGTGTAACACTTCCGCGTGTGTTCCACTAACGAGAGAGAGAGAGAGAGAGAGAGAGAGAGAGAGAGAGAGAGAGAGAGAGAGAGAGAGAGAGAGCGAAAGACAAAGAAAGAAATGTGTATCTTTTTATTGTTCATTTTTATTTTTAATTCATATTGCTTTTAATACAATTATGTTTTTTAAATTAAAAATCCTCGAAAGTTATATGCATTTTGTATGTGCGTGCGTGCGTGCACGCTTGCATGCGCGTGTGTCCATCTGTCTGTCTGTCGCATGGAAGTTATTTTAGAAGAATAAGAAGAAGATGAAAAAGGAAGAAGAGGAAGAAGAAAAAGAAGAAGAAGAATAAGAAGAAGAGGAGGAGGAGGAGGAGGATGAAAGGGAGGAGGAGAAGAAGAAGAAGAAGAAGAAGAAGAAGAAGAAGAAGAAGAAGAAGAACAACAACAACAACAACAACAACAACAACGACGACAACTCTCTCTCTCTCTCTCTCTTTCTCTCTCTCTCTCTCTCTCTCTCTCTGTCTCTCTCTCTCTCGTTAGTGGAACACACGCGGAAGTGTTACACGCGGTAGTGCTACTCGCGGTAGTGTTTCACACGCGATAGTGTTACACACGCGGAAGTGTTACACGCGGTACTGTTACTCGCGGTAGTGTTACACACGCGGTAGTGTTACACGCGGTAGTGTTACACGCGGTTGTGACGCTCGCGGTAGTGACGCACAACCCTTTAAAAGTTGGTATCTAATGAGAACAAAAAGATGCCTACCAGTTGACACAAATGTAGCACATCGTCAGGATCACTTCATCATTTTTTTTTCTAATCAAATTTTACCCATCCCCTCACCCACCTCCCTTGCCTCCCGAACTACTGGAGGGATTGATTTGGGTTTGGGTATGTAAGCTTACTTAGACTTTACAGATGCCTTCAACATAAAACTTAGACTTTACAGATGCCTTCAACATAAAACCAGACTTTACAGATGCCTTCAACATAAAACTTAGACTGTACAGATGCCTTCAACATAAAACCAGACTTTACAGATGCCTTCAACATAAAACTTAGACTGCACAGATGCCTTCAACATAAAACCAGACTTTACAGATGCCTTCAACATAGACTTTACAGATGCCTTCAACGTAAAACAAAACTTATGCAGATCGAGTGACTTCATCATGGTGACGTCATCAAGGTGACGTCAACTTTTAACTTTTTGTTTTGTTTTGCTCAATTTAAATTTCCTTCGTATATAATTACAGTATACAAATTGAATTTGATTTTATTTCTTGTTTCTAGGGTACAGTGAGCCTTTAGTGGTCATAGCTGGACCACATCCATTATTGATCAATTAACATAATTAATGCCTTGAACCTGAAACAAGACTTATGTGTATCAATATTGCAACATAGTTGTGTACAAGAAACATTGGGTGTAACAAAGTAGGGGCTTCGTTTCGTTGTGTAGATTAACGTCCCCGGACACTTCAACATAAAACCAAACATTAACAAATCGAGGGACTTCAACACGGTGACGTCATCTTTTTATATGTGTGTGTATATGTGTGTGTATGTGGTATGGGTGTGTGTGTAGGTGTGTGTGTGTGTGTGTGTGTGCGTATGTGAGAGAGAGAGAGAAAGAGGGGGGGGACAAGGTTGTGTCCCATGCCCATCGAAATCAGATCAGTGTCACCAACATAACTGATCTTGAAAAAAATAATGCATGTTTATTTGAAGAAAATTTATTGTTCCAACTCAATATAGGCCGCGGTAAACTCTCGAGGGAGAAAAACAGTCTCCGCTAAAAAAAAAATATGTATCCCTTTCTGGAGACGTCATCATAATGACGTCATTATTTTTTTCCTAAAAAAATTCAGACGATACACAGGTTTTTTTCATGCGTACCGAAGCTACCAAATAAACTCTCTCTCTCTCTCTCTCTCTCTCTCTCTCTCTCTCTCTCTCTCTCTCTCTCTCTCTCTCTCTCTCTCTCTCTCACTCTCTCGTTTTGTCATCGCATGAAAAGTTGGGGGGTGGAAGGGACGACGTGGTAGAAGGGGGGAGGTGGGTGGCGGAAGAAACACATGTTCCCCCACCCCCACCATAAATACAGGGGGCGGCTGCCGCAACTGCTTCCACTTCCCTGCCCCCGGTTCCGACGCCACTGTATTATATAGACTACAGTCTACACAATTAAAAAAAAGAAAAAAAAAAGAGGTTAATTCAGCTGACTTGTTTGTCACAAAACATTTGAATGTCAAACTTGAATACTCAAGCGCTTTCAACTACACCGGCAAATTATATATCCTACTGTGCAGCACTCGTACAAGGAACATGACAGTAAGTATTGCATAGATCTACTGTGTACTTACTTTTGCTGCTTTGCTTGAATTGTTACATGTGGTAGAGAGTGGTGGATAATGTTTTGTTATATGCAGGGATGTTGCTAGGAAATGTTTTCTTCGGCGATTTGGCCGAAACAGCCGTGAAACTTTCGACTTTTTACAGAAAGTTTCGGCTCTCTCTTCCAAAGCAGTCTCCCTTTTTTTTTTTTTTTTTTTTTTTTTTTTTTTTAAACTAGATTCAATTCACTACGTTAACGTGAACCCTCCACCTCCATATATTAAAGGTATTCTGTTAATGCATATCTTTGTAATAAAACATGATTTTAAGAATAGAATAAGAACATTGAAAAGAAATTGCATTTTCTTAAATTTTAGACACACAAAAACAATAAAAAGTTTAGACTATCCCTTGACAGACCACAATACTGTCAGAGTTTCTGGGTTTAACCTTAGTAATTATCGAATCCTCACCTAAACAGCAAGTTTACAGCACAGGAATATCGCAAAAATGGACAAAACCGAGCCGATTCACCCGTGAAAACTTCGGTTTGGCGAGCCGACATGACGGACAGTTTATCGGCTTTTTTTATAAAAATTTCGGCTAAAAGCCGAAGATCCGACCCAAACGACATCCCTGTATATGCAAGCCACGGCATAAAGTATGCACTCCTTCCGTTGTCAAACTAAAAGTATCACATGAGAGAAAAAAAATTAAAATGTGTTTCTGCTCGAGATTAAAATTTTGCGCGCGCGCACCCACCCACCCACACACACACACACACACACATACTTGCGCACAATCCTGGGCAACGGGGAATGGGTAGAAGGGACCTAGTGCGTGCTGGGTGTATTTGTGTAGCCAGCACACACCCAGGGGCGGACGAGGGGGGGGGAGGGCACAGTGGGCACGTGCCCCCCCCCCCCCTTCCCCCCTCCCCCCGACTTGGGCGACCAAAAAAAAAAGGGAAGAAAAAAAAAGAAAAGAAAAGAAAAAATGAGAAGAAAAAAAAAGGGGAAAACACACACACACACGCACACACAAATAATAATAATACAAAAATTTTAAAAGGTGGAAAGAAGAAAAGCGTGCCCTCCTTCCCCACTAGTCCATCCACCTGTTCAGGGTCCTCATTGGCCCTCGGGCACGCATTCAAGAACTTAACAAGCAGGCTCTGTACTTCCACTGCGCATCTCATTGCTTGAACCTTTGTGTTGTTCATGCCTGCAGAATTCTAGAAGTAAAGAACATGTTTGGAGTCCTAAAAGAAGTGTCCCTGTTCTTCTCTCTTTCTCCAAAATGACAGAGAAAGTTTGAACATGTGGTGGAGTCAGCCCAAGCAGAAAGCAAGAGGAGAAAACTGGTCGACCTGTGTAAAACACGGTGGGTCGAGAGGCACTCTGCCTTTGAAACTTTCGCCGAACTCTTCCCTGTTGTCTATGACTGCCTTGACCAGATGGTGCAGGAGAACACAGATTGGGACAGTGAAGCGCTCACCAAAACTGAAGGGTTTTTGCACGCTTTCCAGTCGGGTGACTTTCTGTTGCTTTTGTCGTCACCAGAAAATGCCTGCAAGTTCTCCGTCCACTGACTTTGAAACTTCAGCAAAAAGCAAAAATGTTGTGGCTGCATACGGAAAAATAAGCGCAGTGAAGACAACAGTTAAGGGATTCAGGGATGACGTCATTGCAACCTTCAGCAGCTGGTTTCAGGAAGCAAGTCGGATGGCAGCAACAGCCGACTCTGATCTGCGCAGACCAAGGGGTGCAGAACGACAGACATGTCGGAGTAACCCGCCAGCAGAGACAACTGAAGATTACTTCCGCAGGTCCATAGGTATCCCGTTTTTGGATCACCTCATCGCCCAGCTGGACTCTCGCTTCACCACCGGCTCTGAAATTGCTGTTGACGGGCTTGGTCTTGTACCCTCGTGTGTGTGTGTGTGTGTGTGTGTGTGTGTGTGTATGTGTATAGGCCTATCTATCGGCCTATCTATCTATCTATCTGTATGTATGTATGTATGTATGTATGTATGTATGTATGTATGTGTGTATGTATGTATGTATGTATGTGTGTATGTATGTATATATGTATGTATGTATGTATGTATGTATGTAATATAAAACACCTTTTTATAAATCCAATTTCAAAATTTCGAGGTTTATTAATCTGATATATATTAGATGAGATAAATCAGTTAAATAATTGTATTCGTTTTGACATATTATGTTCTTTCCATTTATTGTTTGTGTAGGAGCAGAACCCCTCTGGAGCCTGGCCTGAAGCTGGTCGTTACACTGCGGTGCCTTGCCACTGGGAACAGTTACAAGAGTCTCGAGTATTCGTTCCGCGTGTCCAACAGTACCATGTCTCAATTCATCCCACATGTTTGTGCTGCAATTTATGAAGAGTACAGGGAGGAACTCTTTGGTTTACCACAGGATGTCAAGGGATGGCGAGCTTTGGCCAGTGAGTTCTCTACCAAGTGGAACTTTCATCACTGCGTTGGGGCCAGAGACGGAAAACACATACAGATAAAGAAGCCTGCCACGCACGCCTATCGAACTTACTCCGTACGCCAAACGTTCAATTTGACGCACGATTGTCTTGCGTACCCCGTGCGTGCTCCAGGCGTCCTAATTGTCGCAAACAAGTCGCAGCGAAAAACTGGCCGGCCACTTTCCAGGCTGCGTGCTCTGCGTCGTGTCTGCGACCACGAAAAAACATACTTTCCACTTGCGTGCATCTCACGACTTGGTCCATTTTTAGCACGCAAACCACTCGTAGCACCACGTACGACGGGATGTAAGACTAAGTTAAATTTTAGGGTAAGTCAATAACGGCACACAGTTAAAAGGTTAGCACACAACCAACCATACTCCAGTTAAAATTAATTCTATCCCTGTCCCTCTCTGTCTGTCTGTCTCTGTCTCCCTCTTTCTCCTTCCTTCATTCTTCTTTCTTCCAAAATACTTGTCTAAAGAGCTGACCATTTTGAAAGAAGAAAAACAGAACTATCGTAAATTGTCACGTTAAAGAAGACATGTTTATACTGCAACGAATGACTCTACAATTTTAAAACAAAGTAACTCTACACTTCATTATTGTACGGAGGCACATAATTATAGCCTACCTTATAGTAACTTGTAAAACAGGAGACACTGTATTTAGAGACTGTACATTTAGGAATTATTAAAATAATAAAATCCACAAATCTAAAATACCTTTACCGTCCAGTCGGAGTACTGCAATCAGAAAAAAATCACATGCCAGAAAACCAACACATAGGCCTACACTTGCACTCATACGCACTGTGCTGTTACACTGCTTTCTGTTCGGGTCCCCTTGTAAATTCAGTCCTGAATCAAAACTTAAAGCTTTTCAAGTTGACAAACACCCATACGAATAGATGAAGTCTGTATCTTCGCTATCATTTAAAAAAAAAAGTTGAGTTTAGGTTCTGTGGAGTCCACAGTCCTGGATATCGGATGATCGAGAACACTACACAGAACCAAGATAGGCTTAAGTTCAAGTTACTTCCTGGTTGAAGTTGTTCTATATTAAAACGTTTTAACCAACTAGAGCGGAAAAGACTTGTTGGGGAATATTTTCTGTTTGCTACAGTGGAGCGGTTATGAATAATGTTAATTCCTGCTTTGTCTTCCTAACAGTTGACTAAGTTTTTCGTTTTAGCGTATAAGCTGTCGATATTCGAAATTTGTGTCAATATGTTGTTTGCGTGTGTGCGTGCGTGTGTGTTTGGGTGCGTGTGTCTCTGTGTGTATGTAGGTTTGTGTGTGTGTGTGTGTGTGTGTACCCCCGTTGGGGTGCCGGGGGATTCAGTATAAATAGTATCCCCACTTTCTGGAAATTTAGTGCTTTAAATTCCCAATGTCGCTGTCTTTCTCATTTGCTCTTTCTCAGTCCTGCTCTGTTCTATCAATCTGCTATACTATCGTCTTCTTCGCTAGACCAGTCACCTACTTTTTTTCTTGAAAACTCTTCCGGGACAAGACTCCTTATTTGTGTATGAGGTCTGTTGGATCAGCTTGGGAATATTGGACGCTTTCTGCCAGGTGGTCACTAGGGCTTCCTATGATGTTATTATTTAGCAATGTAGGCATTTTATATGTATGGGTTTTGTTGATAATTTATAATGATGTTTGTATTCTATTTTGTTTTTGTAAAAGGGGGTTCGATAAGTTGGGGTGAAGCCTCAGGCGTCCCCTGCGTGGGATGTCTTTATTACAACCTGGACAAGTGACTGGCTGGTGGGGAGCTTTCAGTTTTACCACTAGGGTTGTTTCAGCAGATCTTTTATGCGGATCGGGGGTTGTCCGGTCCTGATTTGGCTCGGAAGAGTCCGCTGGACCTAAAGCAATAGTAATGTAATGTAATGTAACCAGGGTTAAGGAGAAGGGACCTAATGCGTGCTGGGTGTATTTGTGTAGCTGGCACTCATCCGTCCAGGACATGAGCGTCAGGATCTTTAAAGTCCATGCGATGAAATGCGTTCGTGCACCGACTAGACCTCGGTTTATACTCGCATCCTAAGGATAAACAATGTTTGAATTAGCTTTGAATTAGCCATAACAAAAGCAGTAATCCAGCAATGACTACACAACTCTTGTCTTGATCAGTTTATGTACTACGACCTGAACACCAAACGAAATCAAACCCAGCGTAGCAATGCCAGATAATGAATAAACGCTGGGGCTGCATTCTTCATATCAATCAATAATCAATCATGGGCTGGCAATTACGTGCTAGAGTTGTTGCTGCTGTTGTCATTTTGGTCTCATTTCGTCCATTGTCTGCTTTGTGAACCTGAATAAAAGTATTGAACCATAGTTGTCGTCTCTGTTCCCTTTCTTCTCATTTACACCCTTTTCTCACGCTTCAGATCAAGCATCAACATTGGCAGGACACGCACGTTTTCCAGGAGCAGACATAGGAAGTGACCACGATCTTATGATGATGTCCTTCCGGCTCCACTTGAAGAGGGTAGACACAGCAAAGTGCACAAAACTGAAGTTCGACCTGGACAAACTGCAAGATCCGGAGGTGGCAGAAATATTTCAAGCCACAATTGGAGGGAAATTTGCACAACTACTTTTTTTGGGAGCTGGTGAAGAAGATGTCAACACCATGACCACCGCCTTCAACTCAGCTGTTACAGATGCCGCAACTGAGATCCTCGGCAAGCACCGCCCAAAGAAGAAACCGTGGATCACACCTGAACTTTTGGATCTGTGTGATAAACGAAGAGAGATGAAAAAGAAAAAGAACACGTCACAGGGAGCTGATGCCTACCGAAAAACCAACAATGACATCCTAAAAGGCACGCGCAACGCTAAGGAGAACTGGATAGAAGATCAATGCCAGAAAAAAAAAGAGGACAGTCTGAACAAGAACAACAGCAAGAAGGCCTACCAGACCGTGAAGCGCTGACAAGTGTTAAGCCCAAGATCTCCACGATCCAATTCATATGCATTACAGAAGAACAAGAAGACTTGGATAGATGGACAGAATACTGCTCTGCCCTTTACAACCACACCCCAAACGGAGACCCATCAGTTCTAGAATGTCTCCAGAACAGAGAAGAAGATGAAATCCTCCCAATTCTCCGAGAAGAAGTTGAAGCAGCAGTGCAATCGCTGAAGAAAGGGAGGTCGGTTGTATGGAAAATATACCCGCGGAATTGCTTCATACAGGAGGAGAATCGATAATTGACGCCTTCACCATTATTTGTAACAAGATCAGGCATAATGGGGAGTGGCCTACACCATGGACCCAGTCGCTTGTCATCATTCTCCCAAAAAAGGTAATCTTCAGGAGTGTGAAAATTACCGCACCAGCCTCATCAGCCATCCCAGCAAAGTCCTCCTGAAAATAATACTCAACACGTTGAAACCCCAAGCTGAGCAAATCATAGCTGAAGAACAAGCAGGATTCAGGGCAGGTCGAAGTACCACTGAACAGATTTTCAAACTCAGAATAATCTACGAGAAATACCTAAAACACTAACAACATCTATATCATGTGTTTGTAGACTTCAAGAAGGCGTTTGACCGAGTCTGGCGCGCAGCTCTGTGGGCAATTATGAAAGTGTACAACACCAGCCCTAAAATTATTGAAGTAATCAAAAGCCTGTATGACAAGGCTACCGGTGCAGTCCTCCATAACTGCGCCATCAGAAACTGGTTGTTCAGAACAACAATCGGTGTGCGTACTCTCTCCAACACTCTTCAACATTTTCTTAAAGAGCATCATGTCAGCATAGGGGGTAGAGCAATCTCCAACCTCCGTTTTGTGGATGACATTGATGGATTGGCTGGAGAGGAAAAAGAACTTGAACAGCTGGTACAGAGGTTTGACATCACCTCCAAAGCCTATGAAATGGAAATAAGTGCAGAGAAGACCAAATTGATGACCAACAACACCAATGGCATCAACATGGACATCAAAGTCCAAGGCCAATCCCTCAACACAGTGCATACATGTAGCTTCAAATATTTAGGAGCCATTGTATTCGACAATGGGTCCCGATAAGGAAGTCCTCTCCAGGATCGCACAAACAACTGCTGCCCTGACAAGATTGAAACCCATTGGAAATACAGGACCATCAGTCTACATTCCAAGGTAAGGCTGCTGCGCTTTCTTGTCATCTTCATCTTCCTATACGCTTGCGAAACATCGACCATCACAGCAGATCTACAAGGAAGAATGCAAAGCATGGAGATGAGGTGCTGCAGAAGATTTCTGGGCATTTCCTATAATCAGCACATCACCAACAACGAAGTCCGACAGACCATCACACAAGCCATTGGACAACACGATGACATGCTCACAGTGGTGAAGAAACGGAAACTCTGATGGTTTGGCCACGTCAGCAGAGGAATCATGCATTGCAAAGACCATCCTGCAAGGCAAAGTGCAAGTAGGCAGAAGAAGAGGGAGACAGACAAAGAGGTGGTAGGGCAATATTCGAGAATGGACACTGATCGAAGCCACGAAGGTTGCTGGTTAAACGATCATCTGTGGTGCTCCAACGACCATCGAGTTACGGGATAGGATAGCATAGGATAGTATAGGATAGGAAAGGATATTGAGCCTGAATAGAAGTATTGAACCATAGTTGTCGTTCTGTTCCCTTTCTTCCTCTTAACAGTTTATATAGATCTAGTTGCTATTGTGCTAGTTGTCGCATATTGATAATAACTTGACAATGTCCTGCCTGGTACTACTGTACATGTAGGATAGATTTCTTTCCTATACGCACTTACATTCTCATTTATAACCCCTTTTCTCACACAGATAAAATCACTTACTCACACACTCATTCTGAAAAATTCACACTCACCCCACCGCGCACCCACACACCCAGAGTTTGAAGACAAACGCACACTCACCATCTCTCACACACAGGCAAACACATCACAATTATTCCGATTCACATTACCTTGTGAAATTTCCCGGCACGTAATATCTTCAGCAATCAACGTCCCGCCCTGGTTGATTTATGGATTAAATACTGCACCATTCTGGTTTTTACTTTTTTTTTTCTCTTGATCTTTCCACTCTCCGCTTGCTTGTATCACTTGCGCACGTTTCACAATAATAAACTAACTCAGTCAATGTCTTAAACGGGAAGTAATAAGCACGGAATAAGAGTGTGGTAAGCCCTTTGGGCAATGCAATACCAAAAATCCTGGTTTGGCTTTTTCGTACTCAAAATGTGGTGTTCTTAACTGTCACGTGGGGTTTATGGGCTCTGCACAATGGAATTATGGACCCTCACGTTTATTCGGTGGGAACTGCTAGTAAGTCACCCTATGAATTACTTTAATAAATTTATTTGTTTAGCTCGTTCTGTGTTAAGGTTGGGGTACAGAAATAGATAGAAAAATGGTAAAAGATTACTGTCACACTAGCTTTCACACGGCTATGAGTCATATGATAACAGTTAAAATCACACATTTATTTCTTCTACTCTATACAAGATTCTCTAAGTACTAATCTAACTTAAAAAGTCTCAGTTACTGCTAATAGTTCGATCGCTGATAGTCTAGGCAGCTGTTATATCTTCCTCGGGCACTTGCTATTATATTTCATGTAGATTTGGACTACTGTGGTCCGTTTTACAGTTTCTGAAGAGTTGGACTACTGTGGTCCGTTTTCGATCAGTTTAAGTGCACCTTTGTTGATTACACTTAACTTTCTGATGGTGCGGTCGAAGTCCTTCTGTGAGGTAGCTTCTGGTACACCTTTGTCGTTGTGTAGTTGGGTTCCCTTGCCACGCTGTGGGGTCTGATAGGGTGTTTTTCCGGGTAGCTCTGTCCGACTTGTGCGGTAGAGGCTCCTCAACCAACTCGTCGTTTCTGTGGAGTGGGTCGCACAGGATAGCTCGCCTGCTCGTCTGTAATATAAGAGACGAAATTCTGCACAACCCTGAATAATCGGTTTGTGCAGAGCGTCTCACTGAAAGCCAAAGTAGCCCTCAGTGATAGCTCCACATCTCTATACATAAGCGACGAACATTCTGCTACATCCGGGGTCCACTGGAATCTCACTCTAAATTCCTATACATACATAAATATCAATCGTGTCTAACTATACACATACAGAATTAATAATAATATAAACATTCAGTGGTACAGCCACTGGTCTGCAAACATACATATAAGTTAAACAACAGTGGTTCCGTATGGTATGCAACATTGCGGCGCAACCGGTCGTGTTTCGCCACGTGTTCGGCTTTTCCACATGGTCACGCAAATTCGGATTAACAATTCACATTTATGCATAGCAAATTCCACAAACATAATTTCAACAATAATATAAATATATCACGATGAAACAGAAGGGTGTTCATTTACCTGTTTGACAAGTTCAGGCCCGTGATGACTTGAGAGAATTCTAAGATTCTAAAGTCCTGCTTCCTGGTCTATGAGTGAAGAGATTCTCTGCTATCTAAGTAGATGTTACTTCTTCCTCGTCTCACACACGACTGACCAAAACTGTGTGTAGGTTTTGACCCATCAGAACCGGCTCTACCCGCTTAGCCTGCTGGTCATTGGTTAAAACGGTCCGATTCAAAGCTCAAGTGCTGACTCCCTACGCTGTGTGTGGCTGGCTCGCCGTGTGTGGTCCTCTGTGTAATTTAATTGCTGCTGTGTAATACACTGACTCTCTCTAATGTTACAATGACTACACAAGGCTGAATAGTTATAGGCAGAGTTAAAACTAGCCAGCTCATGACATTAACCCTTTCTCACCGCTAGCTAAATTAGGTTGGCTACTAGGTGCATCTTACACACAAATGCCAAGGAAAAGTTCGTTTACAAGTGAGCATTTGAAATAAATCCTAGCACATTCTATTTGTTGGATCTAAAATAAAAATAAAAACGAATATCAAATTTTATTTGTAATTTTAACAAACATTAATAGAAAATCTTAACGTTGTATTAGAATACATCGATTCAGATTTGTTGATGCCTAAATAATACAATTATTTTAAGAACACCGTAGGTTGGGTGGATTTAACTAGTTAATTTTGTTTTCTAAACCACTTTGTGTTCGTGGGTGGATGGGAGGGGAAGGTTTAGTACATGTAGGCTTATATTATAAGATGAGACCACTTAAACGTCTTTTTTCGAGAAATTGAAATTATAGCAAAAAGCAATCTCCTATAAAGCAACAGCAAAAAAAACACACACAAAAGCAATAATTGCCCAGCTTCGCTCGGGGACTAAAAGAGACCTTTGATTTATTTTGTTTCTAGCTTTCAGTCTTCTTTGCTACGTCATGGTATTGACTGTGTTTGTGTGAGTTGCACAGCAAATCAAGTGAAATGGCTTCAGAAATGGCTCTGAAGCTCTCTGGCAGAACGGAAGCCGGTGAAAATATTTATCGACCTACTGCTGTTGGTTATTCGTGACTGTGTCTTAAAAATCGTTAACATGTATGTTCTTGACAAGTACGTACAAAATCATAGATATACCAAATACGTATAGCATTCAAACCTTCATTCAACTGAGCAAGATGAAAGACAGCAACAACATAGCCATAATGTATTAATTCTAGATTGTTGATGGATATATATCCTTGACAACCGTTACATTGCAAATAAAAAGCGATCACCTTCAGGTGTCATGACCTGGCCAAATCCTCTAGCATCCACCCTCTTGCGATAATATGACGAAAATACAGTCGTGTTTCTTAAAACGAGTCTTTTATGTAAGATTTGCAACCCAGGTCAAACTGCACTAACACGCACGATTTGAGCATCGGCCTCTAGAGCAATAAAATAAACTTCTTGAAACACTGGAAAGCGTTTGAAAAATGGTAGGCAGGCAATTATTTAATCTAATTGTGCACCTGCATGAATTGACGAAATGAAAATCTGTAGCAGAACTTCAAAATGTTATGTGTATATAGGCTTACGGAAAGAAAACGAAAATGATCAACACTTGCTTCGAACAGACGTGGGCTGAATAAGTATTTTCTTACACTAGAAACCACATTTCGAGGGATGTAAGGAAGTGGAAGTATGAAAATATCACTAACGATGTAAATTCGTGCAAATAATGTAAAAACGCTCCTTTCTTGTTTGTCATGCAGAAATGTTGAGGTCATTCAAATGTCGGTAGAACGAGCCACGTGTAGGTCTGTCTGTCGGTCGGTTATTCGATCTAGTCCTATATATGAACTACTAAATAAATAAAAATTAAATAAATCTGACCTGATTAGCGTTTATTACGCCAGTAATTATTTTCAAGTTTCATCAGATCAAAGAAAGCTTCTTCGATTTCTGAAAATCAGAATGGCTAGGCAACCCCTCAGGGTTTTCTGGCCGCCAGCAGGCTATGAAAGAGTTAACAGATTGCTTTTGTTCGTGTACTCGCGCTGTTTATTCAGCCAGCACTCCATTCGACAGTTTCATAAAGAAGCATATTTTGCCGGGGCTGTACAAAGCTACTGTACTATTTACATTACTGAATGTTTCAAATTATGTAAGCGGGATTACCTCCTTAGCTGATGAGTATTTCAGGAAATTTTCCGAAAGAAAAAAACAAACCCATGCAGATTAATATTACGAATCTGAATACGAATACTCTGTTATCTCCGTAAAAAAATTCATATATGGCTATAAACAAGATGGCAAGCCATTCAAATGAGCCCTAAGGAGGGTAAGTGAGCGCGTGCGCTTTTCACATAATAATAATAATAATAATAATAATAATAATAATAATAATAATAATAATAATAATAATAATAATAATATTAATAATAATAATAATAATAATAATAATAATAATAATAATAAAATTTAAATTAAAATAATAATAATAATAATAATAATAATAATAATAATAATAATAATAATAATAAAAATAATAATAATAAAATTTAAATTAAAATGATAATGATTATGATGATAATCATCATCATCATCAAAATCATCATAATCATCATCATCGTCATCATCACCATCGTCATCATCATCATCCTCACCATCATCGTCATTATCATCATCATCATTTTATTGTGATTCTAGAGTTGCCATTGCCTGTGCTACTGAGATTGGCATGTGCAATATTGATATTTCTTTTTTTTGTGTGTGGTGTAGTGCTGGCAGCACTTGATGGTCAAGGGCGAGTGTGTGTGTACATATGTCGGTGGGAATGGATGTGTGTGCATGGATGAAGAGAGAGAGAGAGAGAGAGAGAGAGAGAGAGAGAGAGAGAGAGAGAGAGAGAGAGAGAGAGAGAGAGAGAGAGAGAGAAATTTCCAGGTGAGCCGTGATTGTTGAACGCAGGGATAATTTTACTTTTGTTCATTTATCTATTTGATGCAAAGTTTGCGCTCACTGCCAAAGGCAATTTTTCGCTTTTATGTATAATGGGAAAAATTGACAATATAGATGTATTGTATTGTGTTGTATTGTATTGTATTGTATTGTATCATCCTGATCCTCATCATCCTGATCCTGATCATCTTAATTAAAGTAATTTTAAAGAGCAGAATAAGGTGATAGTGCAGCTAATTTAACCAAACAGTTACTGATTGACTGCAATCAGCTGCATTATCCATAGAAACGAAATATTGCTAAATTTTATATGGATTATTAGACTAGATTCACACGAAGGCACAGTCAGCATAGGGGTTAGAGCAATCTGCAACCTCCGTTTTGCGGATGACATTGAATGATGGATTATTAGACTAGATTCGAACAGATTTTCAACCTCAGAATAATCTGCGAGAAATTCCTACAGCACTAACACCATCTATATTATGTGTCTGTAGACTTCAAGAAATCGCTCGGCCGAGTTGCAACCTGTGGGCAACCATGAGAGTGTATATCATTAGCCCTAAAATTATTGAAGTCAACAAAAGCCTGCATGACAAGGCTACCAATGCAGCGCCATCGGGAACTGGTACAGAACAACAATCGGTGTGCGTTAAGGATGCCTACTTTCTCAAACACTCTTGAACATCTTCCTAGAGCGCTTCATGTCAGATGCCCTTGCAGATCACGAAGGCACAGTCAGCACAGGGGGTAGAGCAATCTCCAACCTCCGTTTTACGGATGACATTGATGGATTGGCTGGAGAGGAACAAGAACTTGAAAATCTGGTACAGAGGCTTCACATCACCTCCACAGCCTATGGAATGGAAATAAGTGCAGAGAAGACTAAAATGATGACCAACAACACCAATGGCATCAACATGGACGTCAAAGTCCAAGGAAAATCCCTCAACACAGTGCATAACTTCAAATATTTATGAGTCATTGTATCAGACAATGGGTCCCCATAGGACGTCCTCTCCAGGATCGCACAAACAACCGCTGCCCTGACAAAGTTGAAGCCCATTTGGAAAGACATGACCATCAGTCTACATTCCAAGGTAAGGCTGCTGCGCTCTCTTGTCATCTCCATCTTCCTGTACGCTTGCGAAACATCGACCCGCACAGAAGATCTACAACGAAGAATACAAAGCATGTAGATGAGGTGCTACATAAGATTGCTGGGCATTTCCTATACCCAGCACATCACCAACAACGAAGTCCAACAAACCATCATAAAAACCATTGGACAACACGATGACATGCTCACAGCGGTGAAGAAACGGAAACTTCGATAGTATGGCCACGTCTGCCGAGCATCAGGCCTTGCAAAGACCATCCTGCAAGTCACGGTGTAATGAGGCAGAAGAAGAGGGAGACAGACAAAGAGGTAAGAGGACAACATTTGAGAATGGACTGGCTTGACAATGAGCGAAGCCATGCGGTTGCTGAAGACAGAGGAAGACGGAGTACGCTGGTTAAACGACCACCTGTGATTCCCCAACGACCTTCGAGTTACGGGATAGGATAGGATAGGATAGGACTAGATTCAAAAACTAGATTTTTATTTATTAATGATGATGATGATGATGATGATGATGATGATGATGATGATGATGATGATGATGATGATGATGATGATGAGGGTGATCTTTCAGTAAATTAAACATCTTAATTCAGAAATTCAGAGATTGTTGAAAGACGTGCTCTCAAGGTATTTTGGAACGTTTATTTTGGGAAAACGTTAGAGGGAGGCAGGTCGATCATGCGGTCTGTAGCGGTAAATAGAACGCAAATTGGGTTCTGTAGTCCGCTTTGCTGTCGAGAAGTCCGCCACAGGCGCTCAGGTGGAATAATTGTCCTGTTGCGAGATTGAAATCATTAATAGGCCTAATATCAAGCGCATAATATTACTTGTGCCTACGGGCTGTAAGCATACACACAACGTACAGCTGAATTCACCTTATTATGTGGCGTTTGTGCTTGAATAATATTTGTTGGTCAAATCAGGAATCCCTTGTGATATTTCGATTTGGCACTTAATGGGCTGAGTTCTCGTTGGGTTTGCTATGAAGAAAGCATCCAGCTACTGTGTTTACACACAGCTGGATGTATACCCACAGGCGCTGAACGAATGATTGTAATTTTTTTAATCGATAAAGGTCCTACGTAGACCAAGTGGTCTACGCAAAGAGACGTGCTTCTACAACATTTTAGAACTATAAGCCTGCACACTGAGTATAGTTTTAGACCTTGGTGTGCAGTTAGAGTTCCAGAACAGTGAGAATCAGACTTCATTACACTACTACTATATCAGGGCGCTATTAAGTTTTCTGTCTCACTCAATGTAATCATCATCATCACCATCATCATCATCATCATCATCATCATCATCATCATCATCATCATCATCATCATCATCATCATCATCATCATCATTCATCATCATCATCGTCGTCGTCGTAAGCAGAAAAATAATAGCAAGAAGGGAAACACGTGTCCTCTGAATGTATTAATAACATGTGAATGTATACAGATCACCGCGTTTTGAGTCTGTCACTCCCATTTTCGGTAGTCACTGACCTGGTACCCTACCAATCTGTTTCCCAACCTTCAATTCCATCGGAAAGATAAACACCGCAGATATCCGACCTTGAGTGTGGCGCTGCATTGCAGCCGCGTCTCTTGAGGGGAAAGCGGTAATTAATTTTTCAGTGAGCATCTATGCTATCCTATCCCATAACTCAAAAGTCGTTGGGGCACCCCAGATGATCGTTTAACCAGCGTACTTCATCTTTTTCTGTCCTCAGCAATCCTCATGGCTTCGCTCAGTGTCAAGCCAGTCCATTCTCAAATGTTATCTTCGCACCTTTTTTTTTAATTTTTTTTTATTTTTATATCTTCCTCTTCTTCTGCCTTTTTGCACCGTATCTTGCAGGATGGTCTTTGCAAGGCCTGATGTTCTGATGACGATGGTATGGCCACGTCACCAGATCATCAGGCCTTAAAAGGACCACCCTGCAAGGCACGGTGCAAGGAGGTAGAAGAAGAGGGAGATCGAAGGAGAGGTGGGAGGACAGCATTCGAGAATGGACTTGCTTGACACTGAGCGAAACCATCAGGGTTGCTGAGGAAAGAGAAAGATATGGAGTATGCTGTGGTGCCCCAACGACCTCAGAGTTACGGGATATAATAAGATAGCATAGGATAGGATGGTAATTGCAGTGCACCGGGAGAGTGGGGGGATAGGGGGGGGGGTGACCAGGTCACCCTCCTTGAAGAAGCAACACTCAGGGTCCACCTGGGCCAGGCCCGAGGTGAGTTCGAGTTTCGCGCCATCGGACCCTTGCCGAGAAGGCTCACGAGTACAGGGGGATCAGCTTGTAACGACCGCAGTTCGTACACATTTGTGTATGAAGACGTGATGACGTCACTGCGTAATTTTTCGAATAGTTTGTGAACTGTTGTTAGAGCAGAGACTATACATCAGCCTAAGCGAGAGGACGTTTTTGTGGGTGCTCTGGAAAGACCTGATTCTCTTAGGACTTTAGCTGTATAAGAATACAGGTATTTACTATTATTATTATTATTAGTGGTATTTATAATGAACTGCTAAGCTATTCTTACGAAAAAGGAAGAGTATTGCTTTTTGTAAAGTAGTACGTTTAGGGTACAGACGAACCCATGTTTGAAAACAAAGTTCGATAACTCGGGTCAGTATTTATTTGATCATGTGTATACATGTATGTGTGACTCAGTTTGTAATTATGATGCCATTTTTATATTCAGTCATATGTGAAGATATGGGCTGAAATAGGAACGTATTTCAGTTGTGTAATTTGAATATCTATTGATGAATGAATGGGTATAAATATGTTATAAAATGGAGGTGAGCTGTGTTTGTAATATTTGTCTCATAGTCCATTGTGTGTAGCCTATGCAATGTGTGTAAAGTGGCTATACTAGGTATTGTCACAGGAATGCTGATAATAGTGATTGTAGTGATTGTGGTGGCGTGTAGAGACATTCTACAAAGGGAAATGATCCTTGCTCAATGTGAGCTATAAAGACATACAGTCTCTTTAAGGATAAGAGCAAAAATTTACGATTGTGTACATGTTGTATACAGCGGGGCGGTTACGGAGCAAAGAACCCCTGATGTGCGGCGGATGGATCTGGTCCCCATGACATCACTGGCCTGACCGGATGTGGACCCCATCTTTGCCTTGCCTCTCCTTCGGATACCATCACTGGTGCAGAATTGCAACAACGGTGCCGAAGTAAATCTCCGGATCGACGCCACGAAGACATCTGCAGCGTCTTCAGTGTGGGTGGCTGTGACTCCAGCGACGGCTAGTAATTCCGCGCCTGGAGTGCTTGATCCGTGAAATAGGTCAGTAAATAAAAACTGTGACTTCTGTGTCTCCAAGTCATCAAAGTGAAATATTAAAAGTGAGATATTTGTGTCGGTGCTAAGGCAAGAGTGTAGAGTCGAGTGACGTCCCCAGAAAGGGACAACGACTTCTACTAGTGTTGAACTCTGAAAGAAACTGTGTACATTCATATCAGAAACTGCGTGAACTTACTGAGTAATCTGCGTGCACTCACCCAAGCGCCCGGGTGGAAGTATTACACTAATTATGGGCACTTAACTATCGTATGTGTGAATTTATTTATATGCTAGAAATAATTGTATGATTTAATGTATCTGTGAATTTAGTGTATGTGAAGATGATTTATTGTGTATGTTCATGATTGAGTGTGAAATAGCATAACAGAGGGCAAAGAGAAACAACTGTGTATTCTTTGTCTTTGTCTGCAAGCACGTGTGTGGCAGTGTATGAGTGTAGTAAACAGAGATAGAACACACACCTTATACTGAGCGTCAGACAGCCACACTCACACACTCATTCATTACACCATAAGTAGTTATACATATATTTATTTAGATTATAATACATAAAAACCCTTCGTTACATTTGGTGACCCTAGACTCTCTCTGTGTTAGTTAGCATTAAGTCATACATATTTATATTTATTGAGGGCACCACTAGTTATTATATTTATATACAGTTAGACTAGTGGGCTTATCTCCCTTGGACTTCTTGATTATATTGTGTATGACTGTGATGTTTTGTTTTGTGTGACAATGCCGTCTCCGGCGTAACGGCTGTGCCTGTGTACAGTTTCTGGGCACTAAGGATTTAATTCTGTTTCTGTCTGCGGGTTGCTATTTTCTTATTTTCAGCTCTGTTCTTCTGTTAGTGGGATTGTTTGTTTTCTGTTAGTTCTTTGCTGTGTAGGGTTCTGTCCTTTCATGCGTGTGCTTGGGTGTATGTCTCTTTGCCCTTATTTTAAGTAGGTTATAGTGTTAGAATTTCAGCCCCATTTAATTTAATTTATTTTATTTATTCATTGTGTTCTTGATTTGCATTGAGTTTGATGTTATAATATTCTGTATTTATGTATGTAGTTATGCTGGATTATCCTTGTTAAATTGTTTCCCTTGATTTAGCTTGGTTGTTAAATTGTTTCCCTTGATTTAGTTTAGTTGTTAATACATTGTTTCCTTTGGTTCATGTTGGATTGTTAGTGCTGATAGTTTGTGTTTTGTGATTTTTATTTTATTTTGGTTTAGTAATTCTGTTTGACTGTGAATTTAATTGGATATAGAATAATATAGTAGTTAATGTGACACTCATTGATTTTTATTATTTATAAAATTAACCTTCATAATACTTTGTTATTTGGTTGACTTTATTTTCCTTTGGCCGTCAACTTGGTATTATAGTATTATTTAGTTATAGTGTTTATTGTGTTGAGAATTAATTGTTTTTTTTCTCATTTCATAATTCTTTATTTAATAACTTTGTTTAAATAATATTTCCTTTGTGGGCATTGTATATATTTTTCATTAGGGTAGTTTTTTAAAACTGGTTCATATAATTATTCTCTTGGGACAAGGGAGGCAACAATTTTGATTGTGAATGGTTGAACGTTTGGTGTATTTTATTTGACTTAGAAATTTATTTAATTTTTTTTTTAATTCCTATTGACATTAATATAAACTTTAAATACTTGTGAATAGATTCATTACTGTGATTATGCATAATAATATTATCATACTTTAAAACTAAAAGACTGTTGAACAAATATTTGGATACAAACTTAACTTAGTAATTTAATCTTTCACTGTATATTCATTGTGCTTATTATCAACTTCAGTTGAAGTTCTTCAACATATGTTGTGAATATATTGACTTAGTGTATTCCATTTGATATTTAAAAAATTTGTCATTGCTTCAGAACTTGTATAACATATTTTGATAATATAATATATAATTTGCTTTGTATACATTTAAGACTTGACTGTTTTTATGATAACTTGAACTGTGCATTGTATTGAAAAGCTGCTTTTGAAGAAACTTCATTGTTTTCGCAAGATTCATAGAACAATTTATAGTTGTTTGATTGTTTGCATTTTGCCATTTCATTGTTGATACTTTGATATTTTATTGATTTACTGGTTGAACACTTTGATACTTTTATAGTAAATTTTTTTTTGTTGATTGTTGATCTACATTGTACTTAGCCATGTCTGATGATTATGATCAGTTGTTCCAATCTTTTATTGCTCAAGCTACAACTTTGGGTATTCCTGATAAAGAACGTGAGAAATATGTACAGGAATGTTTTGATCGTATTGAAAGACAAAAAGTAAGAGATGAAAAAAATTAGAAGAAGAAACAAAACAGAAAACTTTGGAGATTGAATTAGCAAAGAAACAAGCAGATGTTGAATTAGCTAAAAAACAAGCAGATGTTGAGTTAGAAAAAGGGAAAGTTGAACTAGAAAAAGAGAAAACAAAACAAAAGGAACTTGAGTTCCGTTCTGAACATAGACTTGATGAACAAGATACGGGTTTTGGAAACAGAGGTAGAGATAGTAATTCTTTTGGTGCTAGGCCTGTCTACCCCAAGTTGCCTCTTTTCAAAGAAAGACAAGATGACATAGATTCATACCTTTTTCGTTTTGAGACTCATGCTACAGCCCTTGGCTGGGATAGAAGCAAATGAGTTACATTTCTTTCAGCTTTGTTAGAAGGTAATGCACTGAACTTATACCACAGTCTTGCTGCAAATGGTCAGGTTGATTATCCAACATTGAAAGACAATTTGCTTAAGAAGTTTCAGTGTACTGCTGAAGGTTTTCGCAAGAAATTCCGTGAAGTCCGACCAGACTCAAACGAACCTTTCCAAACATTTGGTATTGAACTGAACAGATTGTTTGATAGGTGGATAGCTTTGTCCGGTGTTCCTAGAAACATGCAAGGAATAATGAATCTTGTGTTAGGTGAACAGTTTCTGGAATGTGTGTCACAAGATCTCGCTACTTTCATTCGCGAGCGTGGACTTGTCACATTGGATGATATGGTTAAAACTGCTGAAAGTTATCGTCTTGCTCGTCCCGGGAAGAACTTAGCACGCAAATCGGCTGCTACAATTTTCGGTTCAGTAGGATCAGTTGATGAACCTGAGGAATCGCAAGCTGCTGCTGGCTCTGCAGATTCTCGCGGTGGTTACTCCAACTATCGAGGTCGTGGCTATTGGAGAAATCGTGGTGGTTTTCAAAAGAAAGACCCAACATACACAGATTCGAACCAAAAGGTCGAAGGTCGTTTTGATCAAACTCGGGGATCTTATAGACGTGGACGTGGAGGTGGTTCATTTTACACCAATTTTGATAATTGCCCTCTTTGTGATGGTAAAGGTCATGGTCCTAAACAATGTCCCCTTCGAAATAGTCAAAATCCTTGCCCTGTTTGCAACATTGGTGGTCATACTAGAAAAGGTTGTCCCTTTGTTGTAAAGAAAGCCACAGCTTCAGATGATAAGACAAATAAATCAGGCTCAGGTTGTGCAGTTGTCCCTGTAGACTCTGAAGTTGTTTGTTCTGTTTTTGATCAGACACCTGGTCACTTGCATTTAGAAGTTGGTTCTGTAAATTCTACTGCTTGCTCAGTTCTGCGAGACACAGGTGCTACCATTTGTGGTGTTCGAAAACGTTTGGTTTCTGATGAGCAGTATATACCAGGTACTGTTCGTTGTAAAACTTTTGGTGGAGAGATAAACATTTATCAGCAGGCTAAAGTTGTTGTTTCTTGCCCATATTTTGTTGGAGAGTTGGTTTGTTGTGTTCTTGAGGATCCAGTTGCTGACTTGATTGTAGGAAATATTCCAGGTTTGATTGTTCAGCAGACCCAAGATACCAAAGTTGCTGCTGCTGCTGATGTCCCTGTTGCTGCTGTCACTACTCGTGCTCAGGCTAGGAAGCAGGATCTCCCGCACAAACCTCTTGTCACTGTGTGCGATGACTTGAAGGTCACTCGTGTTGAACTTATTCAGTTGCAGAAAGGTGATGCTACTTTTGACAGGTTGTTTTATGTTAGCTGTTTCAGGTGAAGAAAAGGTTGTTGGTTCTGCTACTTATACTTTCTATTTTAAAGATGATATTTTGTACAGAAGGTATCAGAAATCCAAGGATATTTTGCATCAGGTTGTTGTTCCTGAAAAACTTCGCACTTCAGTCATGATTGCTGCGCATGATCAACTTTTGGCAGGTCATTGTGGAGTTCGTAGAACTTTGACTAGGATTCTGTCCCAATTCTTTTGGCCTGGTGTTTCTGCTGATGTGAGTGCTTATGTTCACACTTGTGACATTTGCCAGAAGACAATTTCAAAAGGAAAAGTTCCCCCTGTTCCTTTGGCGACTATGCCTCTTATCTCGACTCCATTCGAGAGGGTCGCTATTGATCTAGTTGGGCCTTTGTCTCCTCCATCTGTTGAAGGTCACAGATATATTCTGACTTTGATTGACTTAGCTACCAGGTTTCCCGAAGCTGTTCCTATGAAAGACATTTCTTCTGTTGCTGTTGCTGAAGCTTTGATGAGTATTTTTTCAAGGTTAGGTTTTCCCAAGGAAATTCTTTCAGATCAAGGTTCTCAGTTCAACTCAGATTTGATGAAACAGTTTCATGCTTTGTGTGGTACTCAAGCCATACGTACTTCTCCCTACCATCCTCAAGCAAATGGTACTGTTGAACGGTTTCATGGCACTTTGAAATCTATGCTTCGAAAGGTTGTTCATTCTCAACCTAAAGCTTGGCATCGCTATCTTCCTACATTGCTCTTCGAATGTAGAGAATTGCCGTCAGAAAGTACAGGTTTCAGTCTTTTTGATCGGATGTTCGGTCGTAAACCGAAAGCTTCCATATTTCCATTTTTGCTTCCAGATGTCGAGGTTGTGGAACCTCAGTGTTGTGTTTCTCATGTGGATATTTCTACACATAGGCATACTGTCCCTACAGTAGGTATTGGCGTTATCCAGGATGATGGTTGATGTCCTTACAAGAGTTCAGATTCACTCTTGAACCACTTCCAGGTACACAGAATGTGTTCGCGGATCTGTTGTCACGCGCTGATCGTGATCAATCGGTTCCATAGATCAAGGTTTCGTGGTCGTTGCTGTGTTTTGACATTATCCTCAGAACTTGTAAAAAATAACCTCGGTCGGTTCTTTTTTTCTTTGGGAGGGGGGTAGTGTAACGACCGCAGTTCGTACACATTTGTGTATGAAGACGTGATGACGTCACTGCGTAATTTTTCGAATAGTTTGTGAACTGTTGTTAGAGCAGAGACTATACATCAGCCTAAGCGAGAGGACGTTTTTGTGGGTGCTCTGGAAAGACCTGATTCTCTTAGGACTTTAGCTGTATAAGAATACAGGTATTTACTATTATTATTATTATTAGTGGTATTTATAATGAACTGCTAAGCTATTCTTACGAAAAAGGAAGAGTATTGCTTTTTGTAAAGTAGTACGTTTAGGGTACAGACGAACCCATGTTTGAAAACAAAGTTCGATAACTCGGGTCAGTATTTATTTGATCATGTGTATACATGTATGTGTGACTCAGTTTGTAATTATGATGCCATTTTTATATTCAGTCATATGTGAAGATATGGGCTGAAATAGGAACGTATTTCAGTTGTGTAATTTGAATATCTATTGATGAATGAATGGGTATAAATATGTTATAAAATGGAGGTGAGCTGTGTTTGTAATATTTGTCTCATAGTCCATTGTGTGTAGCCTATGCAATGTGTGTAAAGTGGCTATACTAGGTATTGTCACAGGAATGCTGATAATAGTGATTGTAGTGATTGTGGTGGCGTGTAGAGACATTCTACAAAGGGAAATGATCCTTGCTCAATGTGAGCTATAAAGACATACAGTCTCTTTAAGGATAAGAGCAAAAATTTACGATTGTGTACATGTTGTATACAGCGGGGCGGTTACGGAGCAAAGAACCCCTGATGTGCGGCGGATGGATCTGGTCCCCATTACATCACTGGCCTGACCGGATGTGGACCCCATCTTTGCCTTGCCTCTCCTTCGGATACCATCACTGGTGCAGAATTGCAACAACGGTGCCGAAGTAAATCTCCGGATCGACGCCACGAAGACATCTGCAGCGTCTTCAGTGTGGGTGGCTGTGACTCCAGCGACGGCTAGTAATTCCGCGCCTGGAGTGCTTGATCCGTGAAATAGGTCAGTAAATAAAAACTGTGACTTCTGTGTCTCCAAGTCATCAAAGTGAAATATTTAAAGTGAGATATTTGTGTCGGTGCTAAGGCAAGAGTGTAGAGTCGAGTGACGTCCCCAGAAAGGGACAACGACTTCTACTAGTGTTGAACTTCGATAAGAACGCTGTCTCTTTGTTCAAATATACTTTATTCAAACAATGACCACGATTCTGTAACAACAAACGAAAGAACAATGTTGAACTGAATTGGAAATTTAGTAATGTGAAACCGACAATGGATGTACAACTCGTAACTCAGTTTAAACGTGAAAATATTAAAGGTGCTATGTATGGAAAGAAGCTTAATATGCATAAACAATGTTACGATTGAATTGGGTAATCTAATTGCATAAAGTAAAACTAGAACTTACAGATAAATGAGGTGAAGCGTAAATAAAGAGCGCAAATGCTTTCTTCAGCCATTTGGTAGAGTTTGTAAGAGTAACGTCCCTTGACTAGAACTGTCTGTTTGCACGAATAGATCGTAATCCGTTATCTCCCCCCAAGTCTTTTGACATAGGTACTAAAGACTAATGATGAATGAAAGGTAAAGATGGCGTTAGGGAATGTAGTCAGCAAGCCATTTTGGTGCGCAAATAGTACGACTGGAGCGTCTGGGTTGGTCGCGGGAACTCCCTGGCTCAGCTCTTGATGAGGCAGTGGGGGTGGTGTTACTGTGTCCTCCAGTCTGCGGAACGGCTGGGGTATTGTTGGGCTGCAGTCTGATCCTTGGCGTGGTGGTGCGTTGCCCAAGGAGTTTTTGGGATGGGCGTTTAGGAGTGGCGAGAACGCTCTGGCGTATAACCGCCTTGGCCTTGGGTGACGGCTGGGGTGTGGGAGGTGTTGGGCTTATGGCCTCTGGGGAGGGTAGTCCGTGGTCCACATGAATGGGTGTTTGGGGAGGGTTGATAGGACTGTTGGATAGTGGAAGTGAGGTCTGATTGCCCGAAGTCCCCTTCGTGACTGGCTGTGGAGTGATCAGGCTGGGTTCGGTAGATGGAGTGGGCACAGTGAAGAAGGGCGTGTCCATGGTGATGGTTCTTGTGGGAGGGGGCGAAATCATGGGTGAGTATCGTCTGAGGAATTTTCGGTTGCGCAGGGTGACTCTGCCTGAGCCGTCGACTTTGATCACGTATTGATCGAATTGTCGAACTTCGATCACCGTTCCAGTCTTATCCCATTTCAGTGGGTGGGGTCCAACCTGATTTTGAATGCGGACATAGTCGCCAACTTTGAGGGGTGGTAGCCGTTTTGTCCTTGCAGACCATCGTTCCCAGTTGCGCATGTGGCGGTTGCGGAGGGCAGACTCTCGGGCGGCCAGTGTTTCACGCCATGTGCGGTGTGGTTGGTAGTTACCTGGGGGTATGGGGATGAAGTCCCTGATTGGGTGGCCAAAGATGCACATGGCCGGGGACAGTTTAGTGTCGCGGTCAGGGGTGTTTCTGTATTGTAGCATGGCTCTCTGGAAAGCGTCTGTATCAAGGTCACCGGTGGGGGAGGTGTTGTTGGTGATAAGCCGCTTGACGGTTTTAACGCCCACTTCTGCCCGGCAGTTGCTATGCGGGAAGGCGACTGATGACAGGCGATGGTGTACACCCCAGTGTTTTAAAAATTGGCGGGTTTCGTTGGAGGTGAACTCCGGCCCGCCATCTGATGCTAGTTCCTCAGGGATTCCGTAGGTCACAAATGCGTGGCGTAGGCAGGTTATGAGTCCAGTTCCACCAGCGTGTGATCTTTCGACAATGGGCCAGTTGGAGTATCGGTCGACAATGACCAAATAGTTAGCCCCCTTGTAGTGGAAGAAGTCGGCGCATATGTCTTGGAAGGGATATTCTGGGGTTAATAGCGGTGTGGGTGGGGCACTGGGGTTGGAGGGTGCAATGCGGTTGCAGTGGGTGCAGTTAGTTCTGGCGGCAGTGATGTCGGGTGTGATTCCTGGCCAGAATACCGATGCTTCGGCCCTCAAGTTCATAGAGGTGACCCCTTGATGTGCAGCGTGGAGCGCATCGAGGACTTCGGGACGAAGTGACGGTGGGATCACCACTCGCTCTTTGTAGAGGATCACCCCGTCGAGCGTGAAGAGGTCTTCACGGAATTGGAAAAAGTCCCGCAGTGAAGGGGGAAGATCCTGGCGGTTATCTGGGAAGCCATTTTCGATGATGGACAACAACAGGAACATATTTTCATCACTGGATGTGGCTTGTCGTACGCGGGTCCAAGTCACAGGGGCTTTGTTGAGGGCGTCGGCAACGGCTAATGCTTCTCCCTCGACCGGTGCATAGCGGGATTCTGCTGCATGAGTGAAGCGGCTTCCGACCAAGGTGACCTTCCAACCCGTTTGGGCGTGGAGTGCAGTGCGAAGGCTGAGAGTGAGGTTTCCTCAACAGAGTCAGTTGCTGGGGGTATGGATCGTATGCCGTCGAGGGAGGATGGGAAGAGACATGGCGAGGATTGAAGTGAGGCCACGTCATCAGTGAGGGGCATTTTGACAGGATCACCGGTAGGGTGCCGGGAGAGAGTGTCTGCTGCACAATGTTTGATTCCAGGGATGTGCACCATGCGGAACTTGTATTTTAGGGTTTTTTCTTTCAAGTTCCGTAGTCTTGGGTTTGGGATGTCTTCCAGCGACCGGTCTCCAAATAGTTTCAGGAGAGGTTTGTGGTCAACGGCAATCGTCAAGTCTTCGCAGCCGAGGACAAAGTACCTGGCTTTGTTGAGGGCGTCGGCAACGGCTAATGCTTCTCCCTCGACCGGTGCATAGCGGGATTCTGCTGCATGAGTGAAGCGGCTTCCGACCAAGGTGACCTTCCAACCCGTTTGACAGCAGAACGGTTCCTTTGAGGGGCAAGTGCAGTGCTTTTGGAGCAGCCAGAATCCGATGCCTGTTTTTGACCAGTCAGTGGCTAGGCATGTTGGTCGTCGCGCGTCGAAGATCTGCACGCCTTTCTCAATGTCGTTGATGATGATGTTTTTCGATTCCTCAAATAAGGTGTTCAGGTTGTCGTTCCATGTGAATGGTGTACCTGGTTTTAGCAGCTCACGAAATGGCAGCATCTTCTCGGCCATGCTGAATGCAAAGGACACCTGGTTGATGAGTCCGAACCATGATCGTATGTCAGTGATGTTAGTTGGGGTTGGGAAGTCGCGGATGGCCTGTGAGTGTTTCTTGCTAGGGCGGACTGTGTCGGGGGTGATTTCAAACCCAGCGAATTCCACTGTGTCGCTGCCAAGGACGAATTTCTCTGGATTGAGGGTGATTCCGTGGCGGCCACAAACGTCAAGCCATTGGACGGTCTGGTGGAAACTCTCTTCCAGGGTATCTGCCCAGAGCAGGGCGTCGTCAACACATTTAGTTTTGTTGGGGATTTCCGCGACGATTTCATCGTATCGCCTGGTGTATCCGTCGCCGGATGCGATGTAACCTTGAGGGGTCGTTTTGTAACGGTATCTGCCCCAAGGTGTAATGAAGGTCGTGAGGTGGCGGTCTTCTGCACAGATGGGGACGCTATGATAGCCATTCCATGCGTCGAGGACGGTCTTTTTTTTCCCGTGTGGGACAGACCTAGCCTGGTGGAATGGGGAGGGTGTGTGATGCGTCTCCCTTGTCGCATGAGCGTTGAGGGCTTGGAAGTCCACGGTTCTGCGTGGTTTGCCGTTTTTCTTTGCACAGATGACCATCCGGTGGCACCATGTGACAGGTTCGCCTATGGGAACAGGCTCGAGAACACCCAGACGTACGTCTTGGTCAAGGCCTGCCTTTACTTCTTGTTGCCAATGGAGGGGAACCGGTATAGGGGTGTGATGTGCCACAGGGGTTGCCGTTGGGTTAACCATAAGTTTGATTGGAGGGCCCTCCATGAGGGGAAGGGGCTGGTGCTCACATGTGTTGAACGTGCTTGATTTGTAGTAGTCTATGAGGTACTGCTGTAGCTTTTTTCTGTTTGCGTAGGGAAATGGTAGGCGTTGGGGTGGGGGCATTGTCGTGTAGTGTGGCATCGCAGTGGTCCGTTGTGGCACCGACCTTGGGGAAGTCCTTGGGGATGATGTGAAGGTCTGCGCAAGCCCCTCTGCTGAGGAAGAATTTTTCGGAGCAGTCCGTGATGTAGGTCATCTGTTTGGTTGTGAAAATTCTGCCATCGGTATCCTTGGCTGTGATATGGAGTATTGTGGCGCCAAGGATGTTGATGCTCTTGCTGTCGGCAGCATGCATTTTCATTGTCACGGGGATGAGGTCAGATGAGGTGAGGCCGAGGCGATAGAGGACTACGATGCCGGCAAGGCAACTTTGGCACCCTGTGTCTGCCATGGCAGGTTGGCTGATGGACTTCGATGGGGTGGTAAGTGTGAACCCGAGAGCCTTGTAGCCCCTATGTGAGGCCTGGATTGTGAGTTCGACAAAAGGTTGAGGTTGTGAACTCTTTCTTATCCATGTCTGTGACAGGTTGTCAAATAGATGGTGATCAATGGAGGTGGGTTTCCTGTTTTTTCTGCCGGAGGATGACATCACAGTGCACAGGGCGTCAAAAATGGCAGCTTCGCTGTTTTCTGTGGCAGGTGGTGGTCGGCGCCTTGGTTTGTCTTTGCTGCGGCATACAGACTCGTAGTGGTGGTCCCTGGTGCACAGCTGACACCGATGTCCGTATGCTGGACAGCAGGTCTTGCGCCTTCGGGCCAAGGAATGTGTGCCGTGGCCTGTTTTTCCGCAATACGTGCAGAGGTCTTTCTTGTCGTTTTTGAGGGCGAAGCGTTTCTCTTTCTTGTAGTTGCTGCTAGCAGCGTCGACCGAGGATGATGCGGTGTCATTTGCGTGAGCGTCCAGCAGGCGGGAGGCTGATCGTTTGCCAGTTTCTTTCGCCTCTACAAATTGGAGCGCGTCTTCCAAGCTCATGTCCTGGTTCTGGTGGCTGAGGAGGTCCAGCTGGATGTCTGGATCTGATATGCCGCGGATGAGGGCGTCACGGATAATGGCATTGGTGTAGCTGATGTCTCGACCGCAAGTCTCGGAAGGGCATTTGATTGTGAAATTGCACACCCCGGCTTGGCCAGCGAGGCGGGCCCCAAATGCTCGTACTGGTTCGTCGCGGTCTTGCCTCATGTTATGGAGCGTAACTCTGGCCACCATTGTGCTTTCTTGGCGTACCGCTAATCTTTTGATGGCGGACAAGATTTCTTCTTCAGTTTTGCCCGTCAGGCTGCCACCCGCTGATCTGGTGAGGTCTTTTCGTAGAGCTTCATCGCAGCATTCTAACAGCTGCACAGCTTTGTCGCGGCCTGTCACTTTTGTGGCGGCGATGTAGTCAGACCACCGAGACAGGAAGTATTCCCATTCCTCACTGGTGCCGGCGGCGGAGATGACTGGTCGCTTGACTCTGTCAATCTTTGCTGCTGTTGTGAGTCTCTGAGTGTGGGTAGTGCCGTGAGCGGTGAGGAGAGCGGCGACGATGACGGCGTCGAGGTCCTCTGTCACGTAGTCACAATTAGGGACTGGGCAGGCTACGGCAGGCATGGTATTGTGGGTGCTTGGACACGCTCAACTAATCGTGGTCATCGATAAGAACGCTGTCTCTTTGTTCAAATATACTTTATTCAAACAATGACCACGATTCTGTAACAACAAACGAAAGAACAATGTTGAACTGAATTGGAAATTTAGTAATGTGAAACCGACAATGGATGTACAACTCGTAACTCAGTTTAAACGTGAAAATATTAAAGGTGCTATGTATGGAAAGAAGCTTAATATGCATAAACAATGTTACGATTGAATTGGGTAATCTAATTGCATAAAGTAAAACTAGAACTTACAGATAAATGAGGTGAAGCGTAAATAAAGAGCGCAAATGCTTTCTTCAGCCATTTGGTAGAGTTTGTAAGAGTAACGTCCCTTGACTAGAACTGTCTGTTTGCACGAATAGATCGTAATCCGTTAGAACTCTGAAAGAAACTGTGTACATTCATATCAGAAACTGCGTGAACTTACTGAGTAATCTGCGTGCACTCACCCAAGCGCCCGGGTGGAAGTATTACACTAATTATGGGCACTTAACTATCGTATGTGTGAATTTATTTATATGCTAGAAATAATTGTATGATTTAATGTATCTGTGAATTTAGTGTATGTGAAGATGATTTATTGTGTATGTTCATGATTGAGTGTGAAATAGCATAACAGAGGGCAAAGAGAAACAACTGTGTATTCTTTGTCTTTGTCTACAAGCACGTGTGTGGCAGTGTATGAGTATAGTAAACAGAGATAGAACACACACCTTATACTGAGCGTCAGACAGCCACACTCACACACTCATTCATTACACCATAAGTAGTTATACATATATTTATTTAGATTATAATACCCAAAAAACCCTCCGTTACACAGCTCCACGTTCACGTTATGTAGACTACCGTCCCCGGACACAGAGCGTATAGGGGACTGAATCATCAGTAGATTACCGTCCCCGCAGTTCAGTTCAGTTCGATAAATGTATAGTCCCCGACACATTAAGCATATAGGAGACTGTGGTTGTTAAGATGTCCGTTGTAATAGAAAGTCATTTCGCAGATTGAAGTCAAATGAAGACGCCCAAGGCTGCTGCAACGACCAGCAGGAGAGAGAGCGTTGAGTCAGTGGATTGGCAGCATCGATTTTGTGGTGATGAGGAGTAGCAAGGGTGACAAGAGGGGCGACAAGGCACGAAAACCGGCAGCGTACATGGTGGGAAGGGAAGGGGCCAAAGGCCATTGGAAGGGCATAGGATACGGGTTATTTATCTTTTACATAAAGAAAGTAGGTCATTTTTATGGAGACAGACCAGGTCTGCCTGGCTATGGCGCGGAACAGAGTCGGGTCTGCAGTATAAAAATTAAGAATAAAAAATGTTAAGATGGTACCTTTATTGTTAAAAATCAATCAAAATAAGCCGTCAATAATTATAAAAAGTTTAATCCATATTTATCAATAAAAAAACAAGTCCAGGTATGATTAAAAGTTTGTTAAAATGACTACACCCAATCAGGCTTGGGCCAGAGCGGCAGTCGGCGGGCGCGCGAGAAGGCTGGGTTCGGTAGGGTTCGGTCCCACCACAGATCCAGTAAGGTCCCGGATTACAACGCCCATAGACTTGAGCGCTCCCTCGGTCAAAAGGGACTTGAGTTCCAAACGTAATGTATATACGACATCCCTAGCCTGACTCCGATTGTAGGTGGAGACAAAATCCGCAATGGGTCCGTCCAGTCGCTTAATAAATTCAGAAACAGACATCCGCGGTCTCCGCTGACCGTCCCCGCAGGCAGGCAGGCAGGTAGATTAAAGTCCCACGTCACATAAGCGAATAGGGGACTGGGAAGGGGGGGGGGGGGAGGAAAGGACATTTTACGTCCCCATATAAAACGTCCCCGCAGCCTTTATATATATCACCAAAATATTATTGAACTAAGAAATATTGTAAGCTTACCCACGCAAAACGAATACATACGCCACGTGTCTATGTCAACAGCCACCGCTCGTGTTCTAACTCTATAAACACGTGATGTACACACAAATGAAAATATTTGCCAACTCACTTCGTGACACAGGCCCACGGGAGAGGAGTGGGTATGGTGCTAGGAATGGAGAGGCTGGGAGGGGGGACGCAGGTGGGATGGGAGAAGCAGCTTTTCAAGTGGCGTTAGTTTTTTTTTTTTTTTTGAATAAATTTACGTCCCCGGACACATTAAGCGTATAGGGGACGGGTGAAACACCACTTTTTCCTCCTATTGTATACTTACAGCTCGCAACAGGTGCAGACGACACATTGTTCTAGATACGCATTGATGCATGGCAGGCAGTGGGAGGGGGAGTGAGTTGTTCTTCAATCAGTTTGCTGAAAAAATTTGAGGTGTTTTCTATCAGTAGTGGATTCAGCCCCAATGCTGAAGTACTGATGAGTGTAGCTCAGATTCGTTTATTCACGCAACCCGCTCAAACAGCATACAAGTCACAAAGTCGACGTATGAAGTTTTCCACTTTTATTCAGCACACATCAACAACTGCATACAATCGCTCAATCGTCTTTCCACTCTCAAATTTACTTTCCAACTTACTATCAACAACTTCACTATCCTATTTTTGTTGTTGTTGTTTATCAGTTTATAGTCCCCTCTCTTCCCGTAAGGATTTTCAGAGTTTGAAACAGCGCGTCACTTAAATAGTCTCTTGATACTCCCGAATAACCTAAATCAATCTCGTATGACGCAATTTAACCAATCGCTTCTAACTTCGTCATTACCGTCTTACGTCATACATATTTTTTCTCCTTCCGGAACGTCTTCTTGCTTCGACATGTATCGGGAAATTTCTATCGAGAGTAAACACGCAGATCCAGAAAATTCTCAAACAATATCGACTAACTCAAATTATCAACGTTATACAAAGCCTCTCCTAACAACAATGCAAACTCAAATCAAAGGTAAATAAACTCCATTATTGAATACTTTGCAAAACGAAACGATTAGATCTATCGTGCGCGTTTTAGACATACTTTCGTTCGTTTCAACGTAACAGGGAGGTTTGGGGTCGATAAGGAAATGGGTCACTTTTCCAATTCGCCTTGACTCCAACAAGTCCCACTACACTGTAAAGATAGTATAAAGCAGGAGGCACAGCTCAGAGGGAAGTGGTGATCACGTGACGGGCAAAGGATTTTTGGGTTGATTATCAACACTGACGGGACATTTTCTTATTAATTTGTTTACTGTCACAGATGTAGATAAACAATAACTAACTAACTAAATAAATAAACATTTTCTTAAAACGAGTCAACATTATGTAATGGCTAAGACCAGTCCTTTCTCTCTGTTTGAAATGTAACTTGTTAATCAGCACCATCACAGTTCTTTTGTGTGTGTGTCTGTGGCGACATTAAAATTGTAAAAATTGACACCTTTAGTTCTTGGCTTTTTAATTTTTTAATTTAGGTCATTTTGTTACATTGCAAAGTTATATAATTGCTAAAATGGAAAGTTAAACTCATGTTGTATTTTCCTAAAACAGACTAATCATTTCTCTCTAGTTGACATCTGCGCAATCTTGTTTTTTTTTTTCCTTTTGTTACATTAAAAGGTTACATCCTGCTAAACAGAAAAGATCCAGGTCAAGCCCCCCCCCCCCCCCCCCCTTCCACCCCCCACAAAAAAAAAAAAATAAAAAAAAGTAAGCAAGTTGTGGAAAAAGTCTTCATTTAAAGTTAAACTCAGTTTGCATTTTGCTTAAAACAAACTAATCTGTTCTTTTGTTGACATGCAACTTGTTAATCAGACACATTGAATTTAGTGTGTTTGTTTGTGTTTGTGTGTGAGCGTGTGCGTGTGTGTTTATGCGTGTGTGTGTGTGTGTTTATGCGTGTGTGTGCGTGTGTGTGTGTGTGTGTGAAGTTTTAAGTAGGCTATCTGCCTATGTGCCTGAAAATACGCCGAACCCATAAAGCAGTGGCTCGCTACTATGGAATTCCCTTTATAAAACATTTATTTTCACTGCTTTCACCTAAATGGTCTTTATTTAGAAGCATATTTTCTAAATAATCAGTTGTTTACAAATAATGTATGATTTCTCTAAATAATATATTTTGTCCGTAAATAACATATTATTTACCTAAACAATAACTTGTTTAAGTAAATAAATCATGATATAGGTAAATAAGCCATTGTTGCTAAATAAGGAATTGTGACCTATAAAGCATTATTTAGCGGATTGTGTATAATAACAGGGAAAGATGGAGTACGTTGGTTAAACGATCATCTGTGGTGCCCCTACGACCTCCGAGTTATGGGATAGGATAGGATAGGATAGGTGTAAAATAATGTATTATTTACAAATGTTTATAAATAATCCTTTGTTTAGCTATAGACTGCATTATTTAACAGTATTTGCTAAATAATGTATTGTTTATAAGATGTTTCTAAATAAATCCTTATGTACGTCAACAATTCATTGTTTAGGGACTGCAATTTTCATTATTTAGGGGATTCGCAGATACAAGTCGTATTACTGTGAGGTTGTGTGTAGTGATAAAGAAAATGGGAGAATCGTGATTTTACGTTGTTTTGCGATTTAAAAGGAGGCCATGCTTTAGTTCACTCTTATTATTTTTTCCCAACAGTATTAATATACGAAACTGCAACGGTAACAGCTCCCCAAAAGAGGGATCTATAATTATTTCTGCATTGGCGGGACAGCCTTCAGAGTAAATAAACATGGAGAACTCCCAAGTTAATTACATTACATTACATGGTTATTGCTTTAGGTCCAGCGGACTCTTACGAGCCAAATCAGGACCACCGCAAGTTAATGGCGATCTTGTGAACACAAGATAGCAGAAGCGTTGATTTCAGTTTTGAACAATTCAATACTCCCTCTACTGCAACTTCTTATAGACCATTCTTTTTCTTCTGACGGATGTTGTCCCCTATACGCATTGTGTCCGGGGACGTTAATTTAATCACTGAACTGAACTGAACTTCTGACGGAGATACTGAAAACATTCAACACTCTTGCACAAAATTGACCTTGACCTTTCGTTTGTGTTCGGGACGTTAGAGACGTTTAGTTTTCGAATTTGATTTATGTTTCAAAATATTAACACAAATTTTGGATACACAATCTTTGGAAAGACCTTGCATTTAATGATAGAAAGCAGTTAAATTATAAAAAGCAAAATTTTAAGCGAATCCTGGAATCCCCTAAATAATGAAAATTGCATTTCCTAAACAATTAATGAATTTTTTTTAAATATAAATAATGCATAATTTAACAACATTTTCTAAATAATACATTATTTAGTAAATTCTGCTAAATAATGCAAAATATGTGGAAATAATTCCTTATTTAACAACAATGCCTTATTTAACCTTTGTCATTATTTATTTACGTAAACAATGTATTGTTTAAGTAAATAATAAGTTATTTACAGAAAAAAAATTATTTAGAGAAATCATACATTTTTTTTGGTAAACAAACAATTATTTAGATGATATGCTTTTATATAAGATTATTCAACTGAACGTGGTTATAAAAAAAATAAAAATAATACAATCACCGAACAAAATCGCAATAAGTATTTTTAAAACGAAATTCCATAACAGAGCAAGAGCATATGTCTTGCTCTGTCAGTGCAAAGATTGGGTCAATGATAATCTGGAAGCAGCGATGCTACCTCGACAATATTTTAGAGAACTAAATAGAGAGCAAATATGATGCCAGGGGAGGCAGACCACTAGCCTAGGTAATGTGCCTATGAAGTTTGGTCAAAATCCATTCAGTGGTTCTTGAGATATGGCGAGTAGCGGACCGATAGACCGACGTTTGGCACGTTCTGATTCCCGACTACAGATAAGGTAAAGGTAAAGGTAGTCCCATAGCCTTGTGGCCGTAGGGGAGCGTGATGTTGGAGATCACACTTATCTTGGGCCAGCGTAATGAGGGTGATGCCCAACTCTCTCCCTCGCTGCTTTACCTTCCCCACCCTCAAGAGAGTAGGTACTCAATCACAGTTGAGTCAACTGGGGGCGTTGTTGTTTGTCGCTTCACACCTTAGCGGTCACCCATCCAAGTGCTAACCGCACCGGACGGTGCTTCACTTTCGACACAGTAGCGAGTGCTCCAACCACTGCACTATCCGACTACAGATACGTCTGGAAATACAAAAATGTCCTGGATTCTGAAAACAATGGATTCCTTTACACTCCCAAACATTAAGAAATTGCTTGTCCATTCAATTTGAAATGTTATATATATGGGGTTTTGGCAGCTTTTGACCTCGTCATTATGAAAACAAATACAATTTCTGGCTTATTTCATTGTCACGAAAAAATTGCAAATTTCTGGAGATCCAGGCTCTATACTACGGAATTTTATTTTAATTGAGAGAGAGAGAGAGAGAGAGAGAGAGAGAGAGAGAGAGAGAGAGAGAGAGAGAGAGAGAGAGAGAGAGTGAGAGAGTGAGTTAGTGTCAAAGGGAAGTAATAACTGAGATTATTAAGGTCTAAGCAGTCCTGACACTCAGGAAATTGTTTCCCTTTCCTCTGGTTTACAGTGATTGTAGCCCTGTGTCTATTATCAAACCTCAATGTTGTATGTTCAGCTGAAAATTAAAAAAGAAAAAAAAAAGTATAGATCATTTCGCTTTGAATAAATACGACTCACTCACGTGTTTGTGCTCTCAAAGAAAGAGAGAGAGAGAGAGAGAGAGAGAGAGAGAGAGAGAGAGATAGAGAGAGTGCATGTGTGTGTTCACGTCAGTATCTGTTGATAGAGAAGCGAGGAAAATAAGAGCTGAAAATTCCAAGTATCAATGATTGTTGTGTTATTCACAAACGTTCTTTTTCTCCAACTCAATAACATAACAACCTGTTAATGTTTTTTTTTAAAATGTTTTTATTTTTATTTTTCATTCCTTAATACTTTATATACATTTAAAATAATTAAAAAAAAACAAAATTAAATAGATAAAAATATAACAAAATATAAATGAATACAATAAAAAGTATTAATGAAATACAAAATAATTATAAATAATTTAATAAATAAATACATTTGTAATAAGTAAATAAATAAATAAAACCTACCTGTGGAGAAAGCAATGTCAGAGGCACTGCCAGATGATATATCCAAATTTTAAAGGAAATTTTTTTTTAACATGTAAAAATGTACCAACATTTTAAATTAGATCAAAATCTTGAAAAAGTTATTTAAATTTAATAATCACAATAATGTAAATCTATATGTGCTTAAAAAAAAGTTATTCATTTATTTTCTTTTAAAACAAAAAAAATAATTAATTAATTTAAAAAAATAAAATGTGTAGTAGATCAATCTCAGTTTTCAAAATACAGCAATAAATGCTTTTTAAAAATTTCTGTTAAAACATATTAGAATGCTGCAAAACTGACCACAAAAGAAAAAAAAAAGACTTAGCCAAGACAAAAAGGAAATAATAAATATCATGCCATTGATTATTACTTTGTAGTCCGAAAAATGGAAAACCACTTTTGTTGACTTTCAAGTTTCATGCAGTTCAGAGCAAAAAAAAAAAGAAAAGAAAAGAATGTGTCACCTTGTTGATGTTCAGTTTTGGAGTCAAAACAAATAGAAATGTCACTTTTGTTGAGAGTCAAAATAAATGGAAAATGTCACATTTGGTGACTTTTAATTTGGAGCCAAATTCACACTTGTTGACTTTCAGCTGAAATTTTACAGCCCAAAACAAAGGAAAAACATAACTTTGCTGACTTTTATGTTTGGTACCAATCTGCTTTTCTGGACTCACACTATTCAGTTTTATTTTGGAGCCAAGTCAAATCTCACTTTTGTCTCATGAACGAAGGGAAGATGCTGCAAACTCATTCACTTTCTCGGGTCCTTGACACATTCTTTTCCAATTCCCCCTCTCCCCCCACACACCCCCCCCCCCCAAAAAAAAAAAAAAAAAAAAAAAGGAAAGAAAAAAAGGCAAGCCCACGGTTAACCTGCCGACTAATAAATTTTGCATCACAGAGAAAACCTCTTTACTCACATTGCATTTTAGTCCCTCAACGTTTCACTTTTAAACACAAAATGTCATCGTCACTCATTAAATTTGGAAAAACTTCACCGTTTTCATTTGGATCATCCTTATCATGTGTTAGCATACATTAAAAGTATCACAATTATTTCCCATCTGACACTCAGTAAATACTGTTTAAATAATGAGCTTTCTTTGTAAAGTAAATGAGATATATTTTCTGGCATACTCAGTTTAACTGGAAGAAGGAGATTCCATATCACATATCTACATGACTGCCCTCAGTTATAAACTTAACTAGATTGCAGAATAAAATAAATTTGTTTATGTAAACTATTACAATACTATAAAAAGTGTATACATTTACTAGTGTTATCATTATCATTATGATCTACAGTACAGAAGTCTACCATAAATGTCCTACATAGGTTAGTGTAGATCACAGAATGAATGAATAATAATAATAATAATTTATTTATACTATAAATATATTCTTTGCTTTATGACAAACAGCAACATTCATATAATGAAGCAACACATGTTACATATATATTACCTTGACTTGATTATGTGTTTATTTCTTATTATATTTTTAAACAAATAAAATTACAAATTATTGTTTCATTATTATCAAGGATTTTTATAGCGCACATATCTCACCGTACTTAGCGACTCAAGGGGCTGGCCGATACAGTATCTAACTCAAGCTGCCCGAGGCGCCAACTTTAAAATTCTGATAGTAAGTAATGTCTTTAGAGTGAGTTAATATCGCAATGAGCAGATGTCTTGTGGCTGTGATTTACCATGGACCAAAACAGTAAAAGCCATAAAGATGGATGTGGATGGAACTTGTAGCACATACCAAAATTTTATAAGATTTTAAAATACGAAATCATGCCTGATGCATGTGTGAAAATAATGAACCTCTGTGTGCCAAGGATGTTCACTTATTTAGTAGGGTGATGGGGTAAGGTGAGCCACTTTGAATATTCTCTGTCTCTCCCTCTCTCTCTCTCTCTCTCTATATATATATATATATATGTATACCAGTTTCATCTGCTTAACAACAGGATCTGGATTATCTTTTGTATCAACACTCTAAAATCACTTAAAAAAAAAAAAAAAGGTCAAAAAACGAAACTATACACAACCATCACCATATTTCCAGTGTGAGAATGGAGAGATCTTCATCACTTTCGCTTGTCAAATACTTTCCTCATCTCTAAAATTAAAAGCTAACTGCATTGCAGACCAATTTTCTCCGTCCCAGACTCATCCACATCAACATCCACATACTTACCCAGGTTGCTGACTATTGTCTGTCGTGTGATGGCTAGCTGTATTCCAAGTAAATGAATGCTTGCAGTATTGTGCAGATCATGTCAAATTTGATTTGATTTCTTGTTTATAGGGTCTAGTGAACCTTTATTGGTCATAGCTGGACCATGTGGGTGTGCCAAAGTTTCTACTTCAAGCTTACTCCATGGTTTTTATAAAATTGTTTACGAAATAAATAATACAGCTGCAAATTGAAGTTTTATGCTTTTCAGCATCCTTTGTCGTATGCACATTCTTTTATCTTGTCAGCACTAACACAATTTTAAAAAATAATTTAGACACACAGTCCCCCCACACCACACACACATTTACACACAATCTAGGTCACTAGAAATTCGTTCATCAGCACACACTCACTTGAATCTGCTGCTCTCACTTAACTGAAATTAAGTGAAATAAATATTGCTTCAACAAAAATGTTCAACCGTTTGGAGAATGGCAACACTGAACATATCTTTTCAATAAATGTATGCAGAGAATTCGAACTGAAATCAGATTTAGCACACACTTCTTTGGTGCTTTTGATGTTGACTCTGCATCAAGAATGTAATTTTAACAAAATTGTAATTTGAATCATTCACTTTCACGGTTTCAGGACAACACATGTAGCACCAATAAAATACTGAATTTAGCACTGTATGACATGCCATCGATAATGTTTCATTATCAACAACATAAACTTTGTAAATTAATATGTTCACTATGCCAAAGCCTCAAGGTTGAATCTCGTAACTATTTTCAAGCTGAATCTGTACAATCAAATTCACTTGGATGTTTTGGTGGAACTGATTTTGCACGGGTCATAAATAGTAAAATACAACTTCTTTCTTGTGACACTCTTGGCAAGATTGGAACTGCTAAATACTGTCACTACTTTTTCTTTGTTGGCAACATCTCAACACAAATGAATATTTGTCACACGCTGAATTTCACCACCAGCACAAATCACACGTCACCAACATATTCACAAAATAAACTGGAGTCAGATTTTGTAAGCATACACAAAAAAGGTTTATTGGTAGTGGTCTATAGAAAAAGAAGAAACAACACAAAGCAAATTGTACACGCACAATATGTAACATATTGTATGGTGGGGGGAAAAATCAACTGCTTGGTCACAAATTCACAGCATTAAATGTAAAACTTGCACAATAACACCAGTAGATAAATTTATGTTTTCCTTAGACCCACTTCACTGATCAACAGAAGTACATACTGACAACACTATATGTAAAATGCCTTTTTCACGTTTTATCAGGTGGTGGTTAAAAACAAAGGGTACAAATTGTACAAGACACACATGATATAAAGCACATCAAATGTTACTAAAGGTTACTTTTAGGAAGGTCATGCAAACATGCTATTTTCTTTTGTAAGTCTTCACTCTTTTTATATCACACTGACAGCCAAATGAAGCTAAACCCTGCCAGCATGTACGAATTCCACTAGAAACAAAGAATAATTCCCTTCAGCCACTGTGCAGCAATGAGAATCCACAAGAAGTCATGCCCTAAGCAAGGTATAGCAGCACTATGAACTTTTGTCACCACAAATTTGAACAGCGGCTTGATCATTACTGACATAACCAACTGTCACTATCGAAGCTAGTCCACATAGACACCACAGCACTGCTGAGAATTACACTTTTGTCTATGCCAGTTTTATCTTCAGTCCAATTAAAATGAACAACACTGCACATTTTTCACATAAAAGTTAAATGAGAAACCGCACAATTTGATCGCACGTTTTGGTCAAAGTAGAATTTTTTGTACACTTGCCTTTGAGCCCAGCTAGCACTACAAAACTACGAAAGTAAAACAGCTGTGAGGAAGTGAAAGAAATAGTGTCTATATCGAGTATATAATGTAGGTTTCACAAACACATTAAGTGCAATATTTCACTCTATTTACATACGTATATATGTACAATACATCATTATGTATTGACATTGTATTAAGAACAAAATAAAAGTGCTTTGTTTTTTTTATCAGTTGGTTTTAGTTCCATTTGAAGTGTCCATTTTCACAGTCTTTACATGATATTTCTCTATGCTGCATCTATGCACTTTCGATATTTTTTTAAACTAGTTTTAGCTTCTACAAAAGTTACAAATCAATACTTCAATAATGAATTTGCCAACACCATCATGATTCCAGCAGGAATGTATGCATTTGCATGCACAAGCCTATGAGGCAAAAAAGTGTGGTGCAGAAGGACTCTCTCTACACTAATATCAGCTTAAAAAAAATTAAAAGAACAACAATGTATCAGCATTTTGCTGTATAATTTTGGTAGCAAAAAAAGTTATACTCAGCTGTTGAATGTATTAAAAACTGCCATGCTCTGTTTATTTGTAAAACAATAAAATCTGTAAATGCTTATGTTATTAAAACAAATGCAAATACAAAATGGCTGCTTAAGGAAATTGTGCACTGTCTTGCATTATTCTGCATGAAAACTAAACTGTGGACCACAACATAAAGCCACCACCAACTATATACTATTTAATAATACCACCTGATCGTAATGCTTTCTCAGTTGTCTATGTATTTGCTCCAAAATGTGCATTGATCTCCGATCTCGTCCACTGTGAAAGCTACACACCCCAAAACGTGTTCACATCACATCACATCACAGGCTATCAACTACTTTTCACTGACCAAGGAATCAATATAATAAAAACAAGGACCACAACTTGAGAAATCTAAAAATCAAAGAAGAAACGATGCACAAGAAAATACAGCTGAGTCATTTCCTCGCGAAACTGTTCACAGTCACCAATTACCACCACCACTTCTTGACCAAGTCATCAAATTCAGATGACAGCAGGCAGATGAGCCAGTTGGTTAAACATGCCATTCCAACGATGGAAATTGTTTGCCAAGCTTGCATCTCAAGTACTGGACTTTGCTCCCACCAATGTCTGCAAACCAAAGAAAGTTAATTTAACTGCCAGTGTAAATCAGAAAGACATACCGTCAAATTTGTTGTCAGACGCAACATGAATAAAGTACAACATTAAAATAGTTACATTTTCACACTGTATTAAGTAAGGGATAGAGAACATCACAATGCTCATGTCCTACAGTGCCAGCTACATACATACGAACACTCAGCAAGCACTAAGATCCCTTCTATCACCATTCCCAGTGGCCCAGGATTGTGCTTTACCATGCACCTAAGGCAACAAGTGGACACCCCATTCAACCTGTGTTAGATCATGTATCGGCCAGCGTCTTGAGCTGCTCTTGGGCTGGAAAAGTTAGTTATTCATTGATGACAGGGTTAGTGGACTGCAAAGAGCCCAATCACGACCACAACTTGGTTGAAAGAGGACTCACCCCTGATCCGTATAAAGGATCTGTTAAAACAACCATAGTGGAAAGCACTCTACCAGCCGGTCACTTTACAATAAAGGCATCCCACACAGGGGACATTGAGGCTATACTAGTTACTACTCTAATTTATCGAACCCCCGTTTACAAAAACAAAATGAAATACAATAATTAAAAAATATCAACAAAATACATACATATAAAATGCCTACATTGCTAAATAATATCATAGGAAACCCTAGTGACCATTTGGTAGAAAGCGTCCAATATTCCCAAGCTTTTTCAAGAAAAAAGGTAGGTGACTGGTCTAGCAAAGAAGATAGAATAGTAGATTGATAGAACAGAGTAGGAATGAGAAAGAACAAAGGAGAAAGACAACGACAGTGGGAATTTAAAGTACTAAATTTCCACAAAGTGGGAATACTATTTATACAGAAACTCCCGGCATCCCCACCTGGGGTGGAAAAACGCTATATTTAAACAATAAAATAAATAATAATAAACAAATAATGCCAAAGGTGGGCAGCTCAGTTATTGTAGGTACTCCAAGCCCTTCATTGGCTCTTGTCCGCTCGGCAGTTTTGACTCAGTTTTGACTTCACTTTCAACACTTATTATTAATGTAAAACTGCATTAAAACGAAGAGTGGCTGTATTCAAATAAAAATTGAAAGCTTTATCTTTACATCTGTGTTGTTTTTAATGCATGTTTATGCGAAAACTTCCAAGAAAACAGCTTTTGAATACGCCCCTATCCGAGCGCTGAATGGCGGTGCGAAAAAGTTGTCAGCGTCGTTTGCTGAGAGGTGGCTCGTTTCAAACTCTAAGCGCTTTGAGATAGTTCATTGGATGGCCTAAAAATAAGAACCAATGAGAAGTTCGGATACTTAGCTTCATTTACATATCAAATATTGTGAGCTCTCATGTGTAAAAGTGTTGTTACGAGCCGAACAAAGTGGATAAAGCGGTTTTGATGTAAGTTTGATTTTAACTAGAAGTTTAAAAATTAGCAAGAAATAAAGAGCAGACTTTCCTTTATAAAACTAGGGTATTTATTAATTTGTGCATTACTCTATCGCAGAGCGCTTTGCCGTAGAAAAGTGTACCCAAACGGTGTTCGGGTTTTCTTGCGGCCATGGCCAACTCGTAGGCCTATTCAGCGACACGAGTGCTGAGCGTAGTAGCACACTAGTAGGCCTATAATTTGCCGGCACGCACTGCGAATTTGATGATTTCCCAACTTTGAAGCACCAAAACGGCTGAACATTACATGGGATAGGCCTGAAGAAAATTGGGCTTAGAGTATAACATATGAAGGGGTTACCTGTCAAAAATCAGCTTTCTGGTATCAATATTGGCTTCACTTTGAGACTCCAAAGTTGTCAATTTCTTCAATTCCAAAACGTTGCCACAAAAACACCAACATTCGGCATTTTCAAACATTAATAACTTTTTACCTATTTGTCCTATGGGGGAAAAAAATATACCACTGTGTTCAGAATGAAAAGCTCTTTAAATCTATGTCAGTTTTGTGATGAGGAAATCATTTTTTTTAAATGGCTTTTTGACTACCTAGTTACTGCCAACTAAGTTTTTGAAACAGGAAAAATGAAGCAAAACTTACTCAAACAATGACAGTGAGGAGCCCTTTACCCAGCAGAGGTCAAGTTGGTGCATTTAGATATTAACTGCTGGGACCATACACTGAAGATCACCTGAAACAAATATAATGAATGGAAATTAACTGCTGGGACCATACACTTAAGATCATCGGAATCAAAATTTAATTAATAGAAATTGATTAACTGCAGGGACCATACACTGAAGATCATCTGAAACATATATAACGAATAGGAATATCATACATGTGGGTATGTTTTTCTTCTAAAAACAAAACTACCTAGAACTGCATCAAGATCCTGAACTCTGAAACAAAATAATTTTCTTCAGCAAAAAATGAAGTGTCATTGCTCATTCTGTTGTAAACACCCTTCTTGGAATGTCTCCAGGTACTTTAAGATCAAAGTTTTCCTTGGGGGTCAAATGCATGTAATTGTAAACAAATCAAGTGAATTATATTTTGGCAACCAAACAAATCTCTTTAATATGTGAGCAATTACAGACTGGTCCAAAACATGATTGGTAAATTCAACATTATGTTACACTGCAGAAGAAGAAGAAGAAGAAGAAGAAGAAGAAGAAGAAGAAGAAGAAGTAATTGAATAATGCAAATACACAGTGTTCTCACCATTGAGAGATCTGCAGGTTTTATCATTCAATTTAGCGAGCAGCAAGATGGCAGAATGGCCAAGAGACGTCGCTGACTCCATGGCAGTTGGATGTTTCTAGGCCTGGGCAAGACTTGTGAAGAGACAAAGGAAGAAGACTCTGGCAAGTTTGAGGTGCCATTGGAGCAGCAGCAAAAGAGTTTAACTTTGCTGTCAGGATGGTCCATGATCCTTTGCTGGTGGTGGTGGTGGTAACGGTTGTAACAGAGTGTTGTTCAACTTGTGCGCTACAATACTGTTATATACACAGGTAGGTAAACACATGAAAACGAGATGGGAGAAAACAAAATTTCACACAGAGACAATGCAGGTTTAAAAGACGACAATTCATAGTACACCATCAATTGAAAATCATAATAAGAAGCACAGATAGAGATACATGTATCCTGTGTTTCACACATTACATCACATAATTTTGTACACCTTCAGCACAATTTTATCATCGCAGTTGTTTTACCCCCACTGATGAATGGAAATGCTATCTGGAACTGTATGTGTAGCACAATAAAACAAGGCATTCCATAATGTTAAGCATTTTCTGATACATCTATTCTTTGTTGAATTTTGTTTCTAGTTAATTTCGACACTGTAAATGAACACACACTTTTTTGTGAAGTATTCCACTAACAAATGATGCTCAAAAAGATATGAATAAACAACAAATATGTTCACCTCTGTACCAACAATGATTAATTGGTACACATGCCAACGCCTTAAACACAGATTCAAAAACAACTTTTCTACTCGTTAACACATTTCAGAATAATCATTATAAATGTAGGCAGTTCACTGCTTCAAACAAATGTTGAATTCACCATCTCATTATATACAAACACAGGTTGCATTCACCATCTCAAAGAAAACAAAGAAAAGAATGATAGACGCTCTTGCACAATTTAAAAAAAAAACACACCAAAAAACACTGAATGACTGGCACTGACTAGCGGCAGAGAAACAAGTGCTGGAACATAAGCATCTCAGCGACTGACACAGATGTTTCTTACTATATATCACAATAGTGTACTAAAAGAGGCAAAGCTGTGACCAAAGCTGGCAATATTGGCTGATTTACACTTGTAGAAATGGAAGAAAACAATAGCACTTTCATACAAGTATATGACAATGTAAATTGCTGAACTTCTCATTGCCACTTTTTCACAAGTCACATGAAATGATGAATAGATCTACTGAAGCTCACTTCTTTACGTTTGCATAAAGCACATATTTTTGTTTCAAGATGTTGAAATAGTCATTAATTCTGATAACAACATAATTACAAAAACAACAAATATATGTCAACATCTGCAACTAGTAAAGCAGGCTATATGGCCAGTCAAAAAATTAGAAATGGCGGTTTATGATTCTGAATAAAAATAATAAACTAAACTAAACCAAAAAACTCAAAATCCCCTTAGAATCACTTCTTCTTACCCCTCCTACCCCCCCCCCCCCCAGTTACCCTTCCACTGTTTTCCTTTCCTAAAAAATTTGACGAACTACAGATGAATAGTGAAAGATTAAAAAATACATAATTAAACGCTGTATGATTCAAATTTGTATAGGTTTTCAATCAACTACATTATAAATGAAGCAGGGAATAACTCCTACATCATGAATTGGCAAAGATGGAAAGCAGAACACTGAGTCTACTTTGACAGTCACATTGCAAATCAAATTCATGTTTTCAGAGTTATTCTATCTGTTTTCAAAAATTTTTTTAAACATTTTTATGAATAACTACATAAATCTTACTATGAGAGTACACCTAGTCCATGACAAACAACGCAATTGGTATAAAAACAGATGATTTACAAGTTACAAAATAACAGCATTCAACACAAATCTGTACAAATATAAGCCATTTTTTTCAATGCATACCTCTTTACTACAGTACTTTACTCTTTAGACAAATTAAATCTTGTATTTTTAAGTTGCCGTACAACTGTACTGACATTAAATTAGTTCATGAATACTCAAATTATAATTAAAGTTAAACTATATAAATAGTGACCGCCACCCACACGCCACCTCACAATTAAGTGGATGGTTCTAATAACCAAAGCAGTGAGCCTACAACATCTTGAGGTTGTATTTTTAATAAATTCTACCAATTGTGAGGGTGAGCATGGAAATTTGGAAGAAAGCTTTCATTCCACACATCTTATATCAATTACAACAATAAAGGAACAGCCTGCCAAATATTAAAACAACATGAAACAGTGATTGAACTTTTAAAAAAAAAAAGTTTGTATAAATATATAACAACTGTTTCAATTACATTTTTTGTATTTTTTATTTTTGTTTTGTTTTTGCTTTGAGAAGTAGCAGTAAATTTAAACTACGGGGATCTTTCACCAAGCAAATATTTGTGTAGTCGGATCTTTGCACAGAGCAGTGTAACCGATCCAAATTGTCAAAGCTTGACAGCCCCTCTTATTTCCGCTTAGTCTACCTTTACTGGATTTTTAAATCTGCTCAAAACTGGAACAGCATTCCTTGCAATTCATCCAATACAAAATCATATGCATAAAGGAATAAAATCATTCTAATCTAAATTATTATTTTAAAAAAACATAAAATTAAAAAATTCGGACACGGACAGTTTTGGTTGGTTGCAAGGGTTCTTGTTCCAGTTTAAACAGATATTAAATGTCCAAGTAAAAACAACTGCACAATACTATCATGGAAAATGATATAGAGGCAGTCTGCCATGTATTCCTCTTTTTGTAAATTGATTCATTCCCACGAATCTTTTGGAAATCGATTAATTCACCCCATACCAACTAAGACAATCTTTCACTTTGTGCTGAAGTTGCATGGTTCACTTTATTATCATAAATTACTTTACTTAAAATTCCTTTTCAGCTTTATTTGCAATTACTAAACCTAAAATTTCTGACTTAGTAAAAAGACAAGGTATCTTGTTATAAAATATACAGAATTTTGTCGCTGTTCTATTAAACATTAAAATGAAATGTGAATTCAAAATGTATGAGCTTCTTTTGCGTGAAGTAACAGTACTGTAATAGTACTTAATTATAGGTTTACACTACAGAGAACAACTTCCACAAAAAAATCAGTTTGAAGTAGCATTTTATTTTCACAAAGCCAAAGCAAACACTGTATGTACACACAGACTGCCAATTAATATTTCTGAACATTCCAGATCAGAATCTTCTTCAAATCACTTGATTCAGTTGGCTCCAACCACCACCACTATTACAAGATATTCCTCTTTCACAGCAGAAAAATCTGGTGGTAGTTTTGGTGATCGCTGAAGCAAGAAACTATATCCAAACTGACACGGAGGAAAAGCATGCAGAACACCAACATTCTTGTTAGTTGCTGGGTTAGGGGGCAAAGATATCACTCCTGCAGCTTCCTTCTGCTTCAAATAGGACACAAGATTCTTCAGTGGACGCTGCTGAGCCACTCCTGTGTGCTCATCATAATTGTGCACCATGGAAGGCATAGCCAGCAGAATGCAGTGGCCGTGGGGTCCAGCACTAGAAATTCGCCGTCCCACATCTTCAAGCTTGGGCTGATCCAGGCGTAAGCGCTGTGTGATGCGCAGCACTGGGGGCTCTGTGGTGGTGGGGTCACGCATTAGGGTGTCTACAATTGTTACATCACCACTCACAACATGCATGCGTGCAGCAAAGGCGCTGTTCTTCAAAATCAATGCCCCGTTCCAAGCAACGGGCAAATTTTTGGCAAGATCATTAAGACTGCGTATGAGTTCGATGGCATCCATGCTTGATTCAGACCTCTTGTCATCGCGCCGCCCCACATCTCTTTCACCCATTTCTCGGCCACGCATGTCTTCTCTTCGGTCCAGGTGGAATTCTCGCCGGTCAGCAGGGGAGCGGCTACGTCTGGGGTACCCAGGAGGAGGAGCGGCATATTCTCCAGGAGATCTGGGTCTGCGATGCCTGTCATCGTCAGGATATTCGCGCCAGTCATCGCGACTTCGCCCCCTTTCCATGTCAGGTCTGTAATCTCCACGTCTCTGGTCATTACGGAAAGGCGGTTCTCCATTGCCGTGCCAATCCTCTCGACGACCAGGACCACGCTCCATGTTGCCATTGCCGCCGCCGCCGCCACCTCCGCCGCCGCCAGGGCTGCGCCATGGTGGAGGTCTATCAAAGTCACGATCAGGACCTGGATAATTTCTAGGTGGTGGTGGTGGTGGAGCTGCATGCATTACTGGATTGTTGATATGAGAAACGTCAGCAAAATCAACCCGCAAACGACGGTCTGGCCCACCGAGAGGGCAACCCCGCATTTCCTGACATCCAGCTTTTGCAGCATCGATGCTGTCGTACAACACATAAGCAAAACTTTTGCCAGATGGCCACTCTATCCTTTGAATTGCACCAAACCTATCAAACTCTTGCTCAAGCGTTTCTCTTGACACCCAAGGACCAATACCACCTACCCACAAACAAGTTGTTGGAGTCACTTTACCATACCCAATTTTGCACTGAAACTTTCCAATGTATTTTCCAGACATCTCTACTTTGGCTCTGTGAGCACAATCCAAGTTTACAAACTTCAAAAATGCATAAGCATTTCCTTGACCTTTCTGAGGGCGCTTGATGTCAATGTCTTCAACAAACCCATACTTCTCAAAAATATGCCTCAGATCTACGTCTGTGATATTCACATCCAGATTTCCAATAAATAATGTTCTGGTTGCTTTATCATCAAACTCCGGATCAATGTGATCAAGGTGGTAAGGAAACTTTCCGTCTTTCCTACTACCTCCACCTACACTACCGCCATCATGTTGTTCTTGAACTGGGGGAGGACTGTTGAACATCATGGGACCTCTATCAGGTGGAAACGGGGGACCTCGGCCACCACCACTGCCGCCACCACCTCCACCACCCCCTCCACCCATTGGGGGCCCTGGACGCCCGCCACCCGGAGGTCCCCTTTGCATGTGTGGAGGTGGACCTGGGGGGCCACCCTGATACCCTGGTGGAGGAGAGCTACGGCGATTGTGAAAAGCAAAATGGTCTCTATTGGCATATTCATTGGGGCTACCACTGCGCTTTTTGTTGTACACAGGCTCAATGCGAACAGGTCTGTCAAACATATCATTTCTTCCTTTGTGTTTTGCTACTCGAGCATCCTCAGGGTACTTGAAATTCAAGTATGCAATTCTTTGTTCACCATTAAATGTAATTTTCACATTCATTTCACCAAATTTCCAATATTCATGCATCAAACCATCTTTCAATTCAGCATCAGAAAGTTTGCTAGGAATGTTTGTAATGCACAAAGACCTGTAATCGTTTTCAGGTGGAGGGCCACCACCGCCGCCACCACCCCCCACGACCATGAGGCATAAACCCTGGGTCTGGCATTCTATCATCTCTAAAATTTTTGCGAGATCGGTCCATGTCATCATATTCTCTGAAAGGCTTACCCTCCCTGGGTGGTGGTCCACCCATAAATTTGTGGCCTCCACCTCTTCGATCGAAATCAGGACTCATTCTGTCTCTCCCCATGTCATGATCTGGAGGACCGTACGATCTGGAACGCTTACTACCCACCGGAGAAACATCTCTGACTTGCTGGCGCTTCATTTTGGTAGAATTAAAGACGCAACAAAAATTTTACAATGAAAACCGGTAAACTTAACCCAGCATATCCGCCATCTTCCCTTGGTAGACAGGAAACAGCGCAAAATATTCAATTAGTTCACTAAAAGGCTCAATTCTTGAAACAGAAGCGACAAAAAATCTCCTCTCATCATTATGGACAACCTAAAATACATACTAATTTTGAGCAATATCTAATTATTTTACTAAAAGTACACACAATTTTCAGACCTCTTTGACGCCGCGCATTTACATACCAACTATGGCATGTGCGTATGAATTGACTCGATTGAGCGTCTCGTCTTTCCCGATAGCTCACAGCAACGCAGCACCATTATATCAACGAGGGGAGGTACTCGAGGTTTTTTCTGGACATATTCCAATATTGCAATTTAAACAGTTGCTTCCCTTATTGCGTTTACGAAATCGAGGTTTATATGATGCTAGCTGATCATTAAAAGAGATCCGTAGGATCTCATCTTTGATATGATGATGATAATCATTATTGTCAGGGTGGCGACGTGGTGATCGTCCTTAACGCTGATGCAATAGGACGTTAAGCTTCGTTGTTCCTCTTTACTGATGAATTGTAAGTTATTATTATGTTCTTACGTTTACATTAGATGTGCTCGGTATAGTAATATGTGTAGATTCTACATCTGTTCTGTATGGATTGAAAAATTTGATCTGTTCAATGAGAAGAGTAATGATATTTGAAATCAAATACCTTTTACTGAACATAATATAATAATGGTTTATTCGTTTAATTTTTCTTTTTTTTTTAATAAATTTTTTAAAGTAATTTTTTGTAGTAAACCCAGTGGTAAGACTACTGTGTAAAAAAAAAAAAAAAACTGGCGTTTTTCCGCTTTCCAAGAGACGTTCAGTGTGTGTGAAACAGATTTAAATTGTGTATCTATTAGATCCAGATCTGCGTAACTTTGACAGCGTTTTTCTTTGTTTATTAAACAACATGTTGTATGGCCGGAGCACCCGCTTATACAGATAATGTTAACTGCTCGAGGGGAAAAAAAATAACTTGACTGCGTCGGAGGACGATCAGTAGATTTAGCATGCGTCAATGGCCGGTGACTGATCTATATATAAATTGCTTAGCCGGAAGTCCTTCTTCGCCTCTACTGTAAAGTTTGTCCGGTATGGACGCTGATCTGGGCAGGTGCTGGGCGCTGTGAATCGGCCTGCTGTGTGCTCAAAACCCACGAAATCGTTATAGCCGACATTTCCTTACCGAACGTTTAACCGTTTCTGAGATAAATAAATAAACAAAATGTCCACAAACTGCAATAGCCTCATTCCGCGTGCGGTTTCCATTCAACCCGTGTCAAGAACGTGCCGTTTCGTAATACCGCAAATTTTGTTTTATTTCCATTCAAAACACTTTTGCACTCTGGTCACCAATCTTACAAAATTTTGTGTTTAACTAATTAAATTTGATTAATTAAAAATCGAAACGAGGTTTCAGCATGTTTTCCCATATAGACCAAAAAATTGATGATTTTTATACGAAGCATTGGTAAGACATTCGCCTATCGTGGCAGACGACCCAAGTTCAAACCTCCCGCGGCCCATATATATATATTTTTTTTTAACACTACAATATGGATATTTTTCTTTTTAATTTAGGCTTTTTACTTTTAACTTATTTATTATTATTATTATTATTATTATTATTATTATTATTATTATTATTATTATTATTATTATTATTATTATATCTTATATCAAATTTTTTTAAACCTTGGTGTTTTTTATTATTTCTATTTGTATTATTCTATATTCAATATTATTATTATTATTATTATTATTATTATTATTATTATTATTATTATTATTATTATTATTATTATTATTATTATTATTATTACTATTATTACTATTATTACTATTATTATTATTATTATTATTATTATTATTATTATTATTATTATTATTTTTATTACTACTACCAAGGTTCGGGATGGGGTGGTACGTGTAGGTAAAAGGGGGCTACGCGTAGGTTTAAAGGGGCATGGGTAGACATAACGGGGATACGGGTATATATAAGGGGGTATGTTGATGGACTATAAACTAATTACATAACATAACATAACATGGTCGATTCCTCCCCTATACGCTCCATGTGTCCAGGGACACAAATCTAATAAAGAAGAAGAAGAAGAAGTCGATTCCTTTCATCCATACCTGCGAAACGATCAACGGGGAAGTATCAAGGAGGGTACAGGTAGTATCAAATAAATGCTCCCTTGGAAATGATACATCCGTTAGTGCCCATTCTATTTTGAAGCTTTGACACGGGCATTCTAACGTGTTTCAGTGTGCATACATAATGTATTTATGTTGTAGGGCACACATGTACGCGCGCGCCCGTTTGTGTGTGCATGATGATGTGTTTGTGTGGGTTTGTGTGTGTGTGCGTGTGTGTGTGTGTGTGTGTGTGTGTGTGTGTGTGTGTGTGTGTGTGTGTTTGAGGATGTTTACACGGCGTTATTGGGACAAACTAGTGCAAGTTTACATACGTTCTTTGGACAGACCTCCTTGTTGGGACGTCCATTTAATGATCCGTGAGGGTTAGGGTTAGGGTAAGAGTTAGGGTTAGGGTTAGAACACTTTAAAGTACTTAAAAAGGGTGTCGTAGCACGACCCATTGTCCACAGAATGTATGTGGCGATAGAGGAAAGTCCAAATAACGGTGTCTGCGCAAGTATGCGTGTGTTTGTGTGTGTGTAAGTGTGTGTGAGCATGTTTACACAGCGTTATTTGGACAAACTATTGCACATCTACATACGTTCTTTGGACAGACCTCCTTGTTTGGACGTCCATTTAATGATCCGTTAGGGTTAGGGTTAGGGTTTGGGTTAGAACACTTAAAAGTACTTAAAAAGGGTGTCGTAGCACGACCCATTGTCCACACAACGTATGTGGCGTTTGAGGAAAGTCCAAATAACGGTGTCTCAGTGTCTGTGCAAGTATGTGTGTGTGTGTTTGTGTGTGTGCGATCGGGCACGCGCGCGAGAGAATTATAGCTCGCTATATTGTCTCTCTCTCTCTCTCTCTCTCTCTCTCTCTCTCTCTCTCTCTCTCTCTCTCTCTCTCTCTCTCTCTCTCTCTCTCTCTCTCTCTCTCTCTCTCTCTCTCCTATCCCTTAATTCGAAAGTCTTTGGGGCACCACAGATGATCGTTAAACCAGCGTGCTCCATCTTTCTCTGTCCTCAGCAACCCTCATGGCTTCGATCAGTGTCAATCCAGTCCATTCTCGAATGTTGTCCACCCACCTCTTTTGTCTCCCTCTTTTTCTTCCTCATTGCACCGTGCCTTGCAAGATGGTATTTGCAATGCCTGATGCTCTGATGACGTGGTCATACAATCGGAGTTTTTGTTTCTTCACCACTGTGAGCATGTCATCGTGTTGTCTAATGGCTTGTGTGATTGTCGGTCGGACTTCGTCGTTGGCTATGTGCTAGGTATAGGTAAATTTGTTTCTTCAACACTGTGAGCATGTCATTGTGCTGTCCAATGGCTTGTGTGATGGTCTGTCGGACTTTGTTGTTGTTCATGACCATCACCAGCTGATCAAGTTCTTGTTCTTCTCCAGCCATTCCATCAATGTCATCAGCAAAACCGATGTCGGGGATTGTTCTACCCTTTATGCTGACTGTGCCTTCGTGATCTGCAAGGGATCTGACATGATGCGTTCCAAGAAGATGTTGAAGAGTGTTAGGGAAAATAGGCATCCTTGACGCACGCCGATTGTTGTTCTGAACCAGTTACCGATGGCGCTGTTGTAGAAGACGGCACTTGTAGCCTTGTCATACAGGCTTTTGATGACTTCAATGATGTTAGGGTTGATGTTGTATACTACGCTCATGATTACCCAAAGAGCTGCATGCCAGATTCGGTCAAACGCTTTCTTGAAGTCTACAAACACATGATTTAGGTGTTGTTGGTACTGTAGGTATTTCTCGCAGATTATTCTGAGGTTGAAAATCTGCTCAGTGGTACTTCGTCCTGCCCTGAATCCTGTTTGTTCTTCAGCTATGATTCGTTCAGCTTGGGGTTTCAACCGGTTGAGTATTATTTTCAGGAGGACTTTGCTGGGATAGCTGATGAGGCTGATTGTGCGGTAATTTTCACACTCCTGAAGGTTACAATTTTTTGGAAAGAGTGATGACAAGTGACTTGGTCCACGATGTAAGCCACTCCCTACTCTGCCAGATCTTGTTACAGATAATGATGATGGCGTCATTCATCGCTTCTACTCCTGCTTGAAGCAATTCTGCGGGTATGTTGTCCACTCCCGCTAACTTCTCTTTCTTCAGCGTTTGCGCTGTGCATCAACTTCTTCTCGGAGAATTGGAGGATTTCTTCTTCTCTGTTCTAGGGACATGCTAAAACTGATGCGTCTCCGTTTGGTGTGTGGTTGTAAAGTTCAGAGCAGTACTCTGTCCATCTATCCAAGACTTCTTGTTCTTCTGTAAGGCATATATGGCAGGCTTGCTTTGGATCGTGGAGATCTTGCGCTGTTTAACACATGTCAGCCGCTTCACAGTCTGGTAGGCCTTCTTGCTGTTGTTCTTGTTCAGACTGTTCTCTATTTCCCGGCATTGATCTTATATCCAGTTCTCCTTTGCTATGCACATGCCTTTTCGGATGTCATTGTGGAATTTTCGGAAGGCATCAGCTCCCTTTGAGTTGTTCTGTTTCTTTTTCATCTCTCTTCTTATGTCACACAGGTCCAAAAGTTCAGGTGTGTTCCACGGTTTCTTCTTTGGTCGGTGCTTGCCAAGGATCTCAGTGGCGACATCTGTTACAGCTGAGTTGAAGGCGGTGGTCACGGAGCTGACATCTACTTCACCAGTTCCCAAAATGAGCAGTGGTGCAAATTTCCCTCCAATTGTGGCTTGGAACATTTCCAGATCTTGCAGTTTGCCCAGGTTGAATTTCAGTCTTATATAGAACGTTTAATACTACACTATATTTGACCAAATCATTTACATAAAATAATATTGATGCTATTATGTAAAATGATACTATTAACAGACAGAATAAGGATATCAAGAACATATTAGCTAATAATGAATTGATTAATTGATTTATATATCGTGTACTCCGAAAGGAAACATGTTATAATCATTAAACGCGATGCTATTTTAATATTATGATGTTGGTGTTTAACGTTTCAACTTTTAAGAGATAAATCAATTTTAAATTAATATTGTTATTGTTGTTATTATGTTATTTTATTTATTTATTCCAAGTCTAAAATCACTTAATTTGTGAACAGACCATACATTGAATTGAACTAGATGAGGCCTTTTCTCTCTCTCTCTCTCTCTCTCTCTCTCTCTCTCTCTCTCTCTCTCTCTCTCTCTCTCTCTCTCTCTCTCTCTCTTGTCTCTTGGAAGAGCAATATATATTGAACTCAGTTCAGTTCAAGATGGCCTCTCAGCGCTCATGAATGCCAATACTCTCTGCTCCATCCTACAGGGGAGATTTCAGAGTTGCTATTGAGACAGTTCCAACGTTGGTCTGGTTGAAGATGGCTCGTTCGCGGCCTCTTAACAGTTGACGTGATTAAATATATTGAATACAGAAATACTATAGGCGAGTCTGGATCTGGATTTTTTCTTTTTAATTGCTGACATCCATAAAGGTCTTTATAATTTTATTTATTTATTTAATCGTTCTTACATAACGCTTTTCCAGATCAAGATCTGCTCAAGATGCTGGCGACAGCAGGATCTAACTCAAATCGCCCGAGGCGTCCACTTAAAGCCTAAAGTGCACTGTCGGACGCACAGACGACTGTACACAATCCTGAGCGAACCGAAATTGGACCTTTTTTATTGTTAAGAAAAAATTTAAGTTATATTAGAGAGAGAGAGAGAGAGAGAGAGAGAGAGAGAGAGAGAGAGAGAGAGAGAGAGAGAGAGAGAGACAAAGAGAGAGAGAGAGAGACAGAGAGAGAGAGAGAGAGAGAGAGAGAGAGAGAGAGAGAGAGAGAGAGAATAATTATAGTCTTATGAATTTAATGATAACTATTACTATGAAATGAAAACTTTGCTTTGAGTTGATTATTTTAGTTATAAACATAAACATTTCAAATTTGGTCAATATGTGCAGAAATTATCCATGAATAAAGTCATTACATTTCAATGGATTATAAGCAAAACTGTGACAGTTGTGATGATTTTAATGGAGGTGGGTAATTTTTTTTTACCCAGGACCATCGGAGAAAGTTAAATGAATTATTGGTTTCAAAATAGGACAACACAAGTATTTTCTTTTCAATGTTTTTCATACTTTTGTTTATTGACATTATATTAGTATGTTGATTTGTTAAATATTACATAAGCCTAAATCTCTTGCACTGACATACATAAATCAAACAGAGCAAATAAGAACATAAATAAACAATTCCATTCAAAAACAAATCAAGTATAAAATGCATTGATAAGTATAATATGAATATAGATCTAGATATTACTGGTTGTCCATAGTAAGTATGACACCAAATAAAATCATGAATAAATCGTCATTTGAAAAACAAACACATTTGGAACAAAATCAAAGTTAAATATAATTTAAAAAAATAAATACCACAAAAAATTTCAAGAATGAACATGAATCATTATTAAAAAAAAAAAAAACTGATGTTTGGAACGAAATCAAAGTTAAACATAATTTTAAAAATAAATAAAAATAAATAAATACCCTAAAAGATTTCGGAATGAACATGAATCAAAATTAAATAAAATGATAAAAACCAAAAATTTCAAATTAAAAAAAAATACTATTAAAAGAAAGAAAGGAAGACAAGACAGACATAAAGAAAGAAAGAAAGAAAGAAAGAAAGAAAGAAAGAAAGAAAGAAAGAAAGAAAGAAAGAAAGCGAAAGAAGGCACAATAAGCAAATAAAATAAACATATTCAAACTAAACTGCACTACACTAAACTACACAAAATTAAAATAACGCACACGATACAAAGAGAGAAAATAGAGATGAAATAAAATACTCGAAAACCTGAAAGAAACCATAATATTCTAGAGTTCAGGTTGCAGCAGAACGCCGCAAAAGTTGGTGAAGTCATCGCCTTTGACGTTGGAATAGAGTGACTGCATCCACGCTGTCTGACCACTGGTCATTTTAACCACACAGTGGGCAGTGCACGACGTCTTCCCCATCGCCCAAGCGCTAGCAACACTCTGGTCCGCCACCACGATCTCGAATAGCACCTGGAAAGGGATTTTTATTTGTTAATTTTTTAATATACTTAATTTTCTGTAACGAACCTTGCCATGTCTTCTTTTCGTGACTGAGTGAATCGGTCTTGATGATGATGATGATGAGGATGTCATCATCATCATCAACATCGACATCATCATCATCATCATCGTCATCATCATCATCTTCTTCTTTTTCACCTCGTGTACTCGTCACTTTCCCGGCCCTTCTTTCCCTTGCTCTATCGTTCTACCGGTTAGACTTTTTTTCTTCTTCATCGTCTTCTTCTTATTATTATTTGTGTGCGTGTCGCTTTCTCGACACTTTCTTGCCATTACCCCCCCCCCTCCCCCCTCCCACCCTTTTCGTTCTACCGTTTAGGTCTTTGGACTGACCGTGTTGCTGGTCTCTTTCATGCAGTCGAAGGCACTGTCCACACGGGCTGTAGCCAGGAAAAGGTAGGTGCCAGTGATGGGTGCGGTGAACACGCCGGTGCCAACGTCGTAACCACCGCACGCGTTGCTCAGTACCTTGTCCAGCACCATCTTACAGCTCGCGAAAGTCATGTCACCCGACAGCCTGGCGTTGAAGTAGACTGGGTTTCTCAGCTTGCCTGGAAAGTAAAGAAAGAAAGAATGAAGTTATTAAAAGAAGAGAGAATTATTCGGTAATTATGTTACATGTACTTAAACGTACTGTGGTCATCCACGTCTTTTGCTCATTTGGAATAAAGAATTGTTGATTTGGCTTGACATGACCTACTGGCAAGATTTACACAGTATTATACCCATACTTGTGCTTAACTTTGAACTATGCAGACAAACACAATTTTAAGCCATGCTTTATTGCGTTATACCTTAACCACCAATGCAACAAACCCATTAGGCCTACGGGCTCCGGAAACGTAATACTCAAGATGAAGACCAAGCAGATAAAAGTTAATTTAGAAATACGGCGTCCCGGTAACTATTATCTATATTTATCTGCGCGAGTTTGTTTGTCGAATACACCGGTTATTCCCGTGACGCACGTGCGTGGTGGGAATCACTGACGATGGGACTGTCCATTGTAAAGTTGCATGCAAACACCATAACAACAATAACTCACAAATCTGATTGTCAGTCCTCTTCAGTTTAGCCTCCAGCGGTGCCAGGTCCTGCCGCCGAAGCAGATTCTCCGATGCCTCCTTTATTGTGTCCAACTCGTTCTGCGCCGTGGCAATATCAGCCCCATTGTCAAGGATGCTTTCTTTCACCGCTGCCATGTCAGTGACCAAGCCGTCAAGGTCTTTCTTCAAAGCTTCCACGTCAACAGACGTGTCTTCTATCACCTGGTTCACCCTTTCCATGAGCTGATCATACTGACTCTTCAAGGCCTCCTGCTTAGACAGACGTAGAATAAGCTGGGATTTCAACTTTTAGAACAACAGTAAAATTGACTAGAGAAAGCTTGCATGCAAGTGAGCATAGTTTCTTCTTCTGTTTCTTTTTGTAAACGCTTGCACACAATGAGCATAGGGTTGGAGTTGCCCACCAGGAAAAATGGCCAGCTACGCCACTGAAAAAAAAGCGAGTAAGAATTCAACCAACTGACGAATTATTATTATTATTTTTCTTCTTCTTCTTCTTCTCCTTCTTCTTCTTCTTCTTCTTCTTCTTCTTCTTCTTCTTCTTCTTCTTATTTTTTCTTCAAAATGTTTTTATTCAGACAAAGGTTACATAGTGTTATGTTGCATCAGAAAGTACATTATTAGCATAAATAATATTGAAAAAATGTGTTTCAAACATTGGCAGAAATGTAACATACAGTAAACTTGAAGATAAATAAATAGAGGATTGAACCGATAATACAAAAACATATATATGTGAACAGTTCCAAGCATAATGCACATTCCTTCATTAGACTTACGTTCAATTGTACTCTCTATTCATGTTTCATGGTCTATCTCTTCTATAAATTGTTTATAAGCTGCCCATTTTTGTGTAAACTTGTCATAATTCATATTAATCTGAAAAACATATTTATCTACTTTATATGTTTGAATAATAACTCTTAAAAACACTGGCAATAATGGTTTAGTTTTGTTTATTCTGCATTTGTATATAAAAAATTTTGCAAGCAATAAAATATGTGAAAAACCTTCATCAACCCTCGTTTTGCCATCCTGTCCAAAAAGTACTAAGATCGGGTTCAGTGCAAGTCTGTCACAATTACAACATTTGTCCTTCAGAACTCGTACAAAGTCGTTCCAAAACATTTGGGCATGCACGCAGCTCCACAAATAGTGAATTGCTGAATCTTTTTCTTCATTACAAAAATTACACAAATTATTTGGTATCACTCCCATCTGTTTCAAAACAGAGTTGGTTACAATAATGCGATAGTTAATTTTCATCTGAAACCACTTCAGTTTTACTTCTTTAATTTGTTTTGTTGCCAAGAATACCTTTGACCATTCAATATCAGTTCCCAAAATTTTCTCCCAGTTTTTAGAGGCATTCGACTGCAATGGTTTACCCAAAAGTATTTCATAAAAATATTTTGCTCCTCTTGGAGCCCTTAATAATGCACCATAGGTTTTACTATAATGTAAATCATTACAATCATTATTTATTAGGTGAATATTATTTTCCTTCATACACTTTCTAATGGAACAAACACATCCAAAATACGTCAAAAAAGGCACATCAATATTAAATTTGCTTCTAAATTCTTGTACTGTTAAAAAAGCGCCATTATCTGTCACCAAATCCCTTACAAAATATATGTCTTTTTTGGTCCAGTCATCAAAATATAACATCTCACCATCAATTTTAAACTTTTTATTAAAAAATAATGGCTCTTTTAACATCTCTTGGTCAGTGCAAATATCCACTTTATCGTACAAAATATTATAACTATTAAATACATCCTTCCAAAACTGATTTATAAAATTATTCTCCAGTTTTAACACACCTGCACCATATTCCTTTAGCATTTGTATCTCAGGACATATTTCTTTCAAGATGATTTTCCATTTAGGATTATGCCCCTGGATACATTTTTTCAACCAACTAAGTTTTAAAGATATAATTTGTGTTTCTATATGTGGCAAATTTATACCTCCGTTCTGGACACTATGAATTGCTATTGCCCGTTTAATTTTATCTCTTTTTTTGTCCCATACAAAGTCATAGCACATTTTCTGTACACTGTCTATTATCTCGTTGGGAGGATTCGGTAACAAAATCCATAAATAAGTGAGTTTGGATAATATCAGAGATTTTAATACTGCAACTTTACCCAATGGAGTGATAGATCTTTTTGACCAAATATTAAATAATTGTTTTGTCTCATTAAATTTGTCTGTTAAATTTATTTCTGCCATTTTAGTAAGATCGCTTGTAAACCAGAGCCCTAGGATTTTAAACTGTGCTGGATTCCAAGTCATTTTTATATTAGGCAAGAATGTAATGTCACTATTTTGTTTACTACCAAGCCATACAGTACAGGTTTTTTCATAATTCAACTTTAAGCCAGAGATGTTCTCAAAATCATTTAACGTCTGAAATAGATTTTCGTAAGAATTTTTGTCACCTTCTAAAAGTAATGAAGTATCGTCGGCGAACTGACTCACTTTACATTCCGTCTCTGAAATATTTATTCCTTTAATTTCTTTGTTTTCCCTTATTTTATTTGCCAATAATTCTGCACACAAAATAAACAAATATGGAGAAATTGGATCACCTTGTCTACATCCTTGTTTAAACATGAAGCTAGCAGAAACTTTACCATTTACCACCACAGAGGATTTTATATTATTATAGAAGGCTGATATCCAACGACATATGTCTTCTCCAAAGCCAAACAATTTTAAGACCTTGTGCATGTAATTCCAATTCACAGAGTCAAATGCTTTTTCAAAATCAATTGAGACTAAAAGACCAGGGAGGCTTTTTTCTTTTAAGTAGTGAATTAAGTCATACAAAAGTCGTAAATTGTCTCCTATGTACCTACCAGCCACGAAGCCTGTTTGATCTTCATTAATAAGTTTCGGTAGCATTGTTTTTATTCTATTTGCTATACAAGAGGAGCCTATCTTATAAATAACATTTAATAATGAGATGGGACGCCAGTTTTTAAGGAATTCCCGAGGTTTATCTCCTTTTGGAAGGCAAATTATAATACCTTCTCTCTGTGTTATAGACATTTCATTATTTACAAACCCTTCGTTCAGAGAGCGTACTACAAATCCACCTAATTGTTTCCAGAAAAATTTTAAAAAGTCAACAGTCATTCCATCTGTCCCTGGACTTTTACCATTACACATACTTTTTAATGCATAACTGGCTTCTTGAAGAGTTATTAATCCTTCCAATGAAGATGCTTCATCGACTGATAACTTGGGAAGAGACGTATATGTTTCTAAATCTGTATCTATTACTTGTTTTTCTGAATATAAATTTTGAAAAAATTCTTTTGTTTCTTTTAACATATCATCAGTATTTTCTAAATATTGTCCATTTTTGGAGACTAGTTTAAACATATGTTTACTTATAAAATGTCTTTTTTCTAAATTGCAAAAATACTTTGTTAATTATTATTATTATTATTAATAATAGTAGTAGTAGTAGTAGTAGTAGTAGTAGTAGTAGTAGTAGTAGTAGTAGTAGTAGTGGTAGTAGTAGTAGTAGTAGTAGTAGTAGTAGTAGTAGTAGTAGTAGTACTACTAGTAGTAGTAGTAGTGGTTAGTTAGTTGATTATTCATTGATTAAAGGGTCAAGGGGACTGCAAAGAGCCGAATCAGGACCACAACATTAAGACCACAACTTGGCTGAAAGAGGACCCACTCCTGATCCGCAAAAAAGATCTGCTGAAACAACCCCAGTGGTAACACTGAAGGCACTCCACCAGCCGGTCACTGTACAGCGGACGCTGAGGCTATACTCTAATATATCGAATCCCCGCTTACAAAAACAAAATAGAATACAAACATTATTATTAAATATCAACAAAACACATGCATATAAAATGCCTACATTGCTAAATAATAACATCATAGGAAGCCCTAGTGACCATTTGGCAGAAAGCGTCCAATATTCCCAAACTGATACAACAGACCTCACACACAAATGAGGAGTTTTGTCCCGGAAGACGTTTCAAGAAAAAGGGTAGGTGACTGGTCTAGCGAAGAAGAAGACAGTATAGTAGATTTCTAGAACAGAGCAGGAATGAGAAAGAACAAATGCGAAAGACAACGACAGTGGGAATTTAAAGCACCACATTTCCAGAAAGTGGGGATACTATTTTTTCAGAAACCCCCGGCACCTCCACGGGCGAGGGGGAGGGGGTGTAGTAGTGGTAGTAGTAGTAGAAATAGTAGTAGTAGTAGTAGTAGTAGTAGTAGTAGTAGTAGTAGTAGTAGTAGTAGTAGTAGTAGTAGTAGTAGTAGTAGTTGTAGTTGTAGTTGTAGTAATTAAAGTTGTAAGTTACCTATTCTTAATCCAATCACCAACTTTTTAATGTATAGATTTAGGCCTACATCTAAAGTGTAAATTTAATGCTCACCCTTGCAGATACTGAAACTCATAATTATTATACTAATTTAATAGTAAATAGATACCATTACAGTTAAATACCGACAGATACCATTTATCTCACGTACCTGCAATGTGGTGACTTCGTGGCGGAGTTTCACTAGCTCAGCATAACTGGCATTGGTCAGCAGCTCCAGAAACTCCGAGCTGGGTCCTTTGCTCACAGTTGCTTGCTGTGTTGGGGGTGGAATACTGCCTGAGACGGCCATGACATTGCCCATGTACTGCCGCAAGGTTTCATCCACACCAGAAGTTGAGTAATCGGACTTGGTGTGGCGGAAGAGACTTGCGTTCTCTGTTCCGTGCGACATCTGCCGGAAGTGTCGTAATGCTGCGTCACTGAGTAAGGACGATGGCGACACGGTTGCAGGTTGCATGGCAGACTCACGTTCTAAAATTTGCTGGAGGGAAGTGAGCCATATCCGAGCTGTGTCTCGTTCTGCCTGCAGCTTATCTGTCAGATGTCTACATGCCTCTCGCAGGCTGACCAAGCTCTCCTCGCGGCATTCTGCCAGCACCTTTAAACCTTTAGCAACAAAAGACGTGCACAAAATAGGGTTCAAATGTATGTGCATATTTTCAGCATAAAATAATTGTTATTTTAATTAAAGATAATTGTGTAACGTTGCTTCTGTTGGTGCTGTTGTTTAGTTTTATTATGGGCCTTGCTGCTATTGCTGCTACTGTTTCCAATATTTCTAGATAACTATAAGACGAATTACTTCACGAATGCAAGGGTGAAAAACATATCTTGGTCCACTATAAATAGAAAAACTATCCTAATTCCTATCCTATCCTATCCCGTAACTCGAAAGTCGTTGGGCACCACAGATGATCGTTTAACCAGCATACTTCATCTATTTCTGTCCTCAGCAACCACCATGGCTTCGCTCAGTGTCAACCCAGTCCATTCTCGAATGTTTTCCTCCCACCTCTTTTTCTGTCTTTCTCTTCTTCTGCCCCTTTGCACCGTGCCTTGCAGGATGGTCTTTGCAAGGCCTGATGCTCTGGTGACGTGGCAATACCATCACAGTTTCAGTTTCTTCACCAATGTGAGTATGTCAACGTGGTTGTCCAGTTGCTTGGAATAATTGTGTGATGGTCTGTCGGACTTCGTTGTTGGTGATGTCCTGGGTATAGGAAATGCCCAGAAGTCTTCTGTAACACCTAATCTCCATACTGTGTATTCTTCGTTGTAGGCCTGCTGTGAGGGTTCATGTTTCGCAAGCATATAGGAAGATGGAGATGATAAGGGTGCTCAGCAGTCTTACCTTCCAGTGTAGATTGATTGTCCTGTCTTTTTAAATGAGCTTCCACCTTTTCAAAGCAGCAGTTGTTTGTGCAATGGCTCCTAAATATTTGAAGCTATGCACCGTGTTGAAGGATTGACCTTGGACTTTGATGTCCGTATTGATACCATTGGTTTTGTTGGTCATCATTTTGGTCTTCTCTGCACTTATTTCCATTCCAAAGGTTCTGTAGGTGGTGTCAAGCCTCTGTACCAGCTGTTCAAGTTTTTGTTCTTCTCCAGCCAATCCATCAATGTCATCCGCAAAATGGAGTTTGGAGTTTGCTCTACCCCCGATGTTGAATGTGCCTTCGTGATCTGCAAAGGCATCTGACATGATGTGCTCCAGGAAGATGTTCAAAAGTGTTGGAGAGAGTGGGCATCTATAACGCACGCCGATTGTTGTTCTGAACCCGTTCCCGATGGCGATGGTGTGGAGGACTGCACTGGCAGCCTTGTCATACAGGTTTTTGATGACTTCAATAATTTTAGGACTTATGTTGTACATTCTCATGGTTGCACACAGAGCTGCATGCAAGACTCGGTCAAACGCTTTCTTGAAGTCCACAAACACATGATTTAGATGTTTTAGGGTGCTGTAGGTATTTATCGCAGATTATTCTGAGGTTGAAAATCTGCTCAGTGGTACTTCACCCTGCCCTGAATCCTGCTTGTTCTTCAGCTATGATTCGTTCAACTTGGGGTTTCAACCTGCTGAGTATTATTTTTAGGAAGACTTTGCTGGGATGGCTGATGAAGCTGATGGTGTGGTAAGTTCACATTCCTGAAGGTTAACCTTTTTGGGACAAGTGATGACAAACGACTGGGTCCATGGTTTAGGCCAATCTGCCAGATCTTGTTACAGATAATGGTGAGGGCGTCAATCATCGCTTCTCCTCCTGCTTGAAGCAAATATGCGGGTATGTTATCCACTCCCTCTGATTTCCCCTTCTTCAGCGATTGTACTGCTGCCTCAACTTCTTCTCGGAGAATTGGGAGGATTTCTTTTTCTTCACTGTTCTCGGGAAATGCTAGAACAGACGTGTCTCCGTTTGGTGTGTGGTTGTAAAGGTCAGAGCAGCACTCTGTCCATCTATCCAAGATTTCTTGTTCTTCTGTAAGGCCAGACTTGCTTTGGATCGTGTAAACCTTGGGCTGTTGTCAGCCGCTTAACAGTTTGGTAGGCCTTCTTGCTGTTGAACTTGTTCAGACTGTTCGCTATTTCCTGGCAGTGATCTTCTATCCAGTTTTCCTTTGCTGTGCGCATGCCTTTTCGGATGTCATTGTTGATTTTTCGGTAGGCATCAGCTCCCTGTGAGGTGGTCTCTTTCTTTTTCACCTCTCTTCGTTTTACACACAGGTCCAAAAGTTCAGGTGTGATCCACAGTTTCCTCTTTGGGCGGTGCTTGCCAATAATCCCAATGGCGGCATCTGTCACAGCTGAGTTGACTATGGTGGTCATGGTGTTGGCATCTAATTCACCAGCTCCCAAATGAGCTGTGGTGCAATTTTCCCTACAATTGTGGTTTGGAATATTTCTGCCACCTCCGGGTCTAGCAGTTGTCCATGTCGAAATTAAGTCTGTGCACTTTTTAAGTGGAGCCGTAAAGACATCATCACGAGATCGTGGTCACTTCCGATGTCCGGTCCTGGAAAAGTGCGTGTCCTGCCAATGTTGACGCTTGATCTGAAGCGTTTCTTGACCATGGTGTAGTCAATCTGGTTGTGATGCTGCCCGCTAGGACTGTGCCAGGTCCATCGTCTGGATGTTTTGTGGAGACCAAGCGTGTTTGCCAGTATCAAATTGTTGTATCAGGCAAATTCCAGGAGTCTGAGACCTCTGTCATTTATCTCGTTGTTACAGTGGGGTCCACACCATGTGTCTCCACAGTTGTGGTACGCATCTTGGCCAACCTTGGCATTCGAGTCGCCTTGCACTTTGACTATGTCCTTCCTCGGCACTTGGTCAAGGACAGCCTGCAGATGTTCATAGAAGTCCTCGACTTCGCTGTCGTCATCGTCTGATGTTGGGGCATAGGCCTGTATGATGGTGATGTTGAAAGGGGCTGCTCTCAGACGGATGGTAATGAGTTTACTGGAGACTGTTCGGCAATCCATGACAGTGGCTAGAATGTCTTTGTGGACTAAGAATCCTGCCTGTCATCTCTCCCGCTGAAATAAAGCGAAACAAATTAGTCTGCTTACCAATCTCTCATTATCCTATGCAGTTAAACGTGCAGTTCATGTTAACGTATATAATACTTTTTGCACGGGTACTTACAACTTGAATATCGAGAATTAATGTCAAATTCCAGAGCATCTTTTTGGCGTTCAATTTCTTTCTCGTCCTCTGACAATCGTTGCATCACAGTCTCCATGACCTTGTGCTGGTCCTTGACCCTGGCGAAAAGTTCGTTGTTTGTGTCCAAGCAGTGTTGTCTGGGTTCCGGGGATAGAGAATAAGATCTCGTTTCTTCCTGATGAAAATGGCTACCATGTTCCGACATCTGTGGAAGAAGGCAAATAAGGGAAAGTAGAAGAAACAGGAGGAGGAAGAGGGTGAGAAAGAAGAAGTGGAGTGTGGGCGATGATGAGTAAGAAGAAGTCGTAAAACTGTATGATCGAACTGAAGAGAGAGAGAGAGAGAGAGAGAGAGAGAGAGAGAGAGAGAGAGAGAGTGAGAGAGAGAGAGATGCTGGTGTTTGTGCGAGTGTGCGCGCGCGCCTGTGTGTGTGTGTGTGTGTGTGTGAGTGTGTGTGTGTGCGTGTGTGTGTGTGTGTGTGTGTGTGCGGGTGTGTGTGTGTGTGTGTGTGTGTGTGTGTGTGTGTGTGTGTGAAACAGATAAACCAATAAAAAATACAAGACGATGAGAATAAAGTGAAGGTAGGATTTGAGTTACCAACATGAAAATCGGACATCAATCGAGGAGGAACTGTTCTCGACTCAAAATCCAGAAGACCTCCACTGGCTCCAGAAAGAACTTGCTGACGCATGTTACAAGTTGGACAAACCAAGGGCCCTGCAGCTACGGATGTCTGTGGATAACAACCAACACGTGGGCATCCCAGTAAAACTAAAAGTCATAAATCACTAGTCCTATACTAATGAATAAGGGCTAAGACCTTTTTGACTCTGTGCCAAGTGTTTGCGAACTCAAGAAAATAGATCTAGGCTCTACTTGTTGGGTTTACCCCCGCAATTTAAAACAAACAAACAATGATATGGTAAAACTTTCTCTAGTCTGCGGGTATAGGTAAGCTTACCAACCTTGTCATAAGAATCTGTGCGTTCTTCACACCAGATGATATACTACGCGACGTAGGTCTACGACAAGATTTGCCTCATTTTAAAAGAAAATACTGAAATATGGAGAAATGTGCCTTATAGCACTGAGTTTAATGACATCTCTGTGTGCTAGAGATAGAAATTTACAAATATATATATATATATATTTATTTGTTCGCTGTTCTAGAATTGTAAATCTAAAATACTAAATCATTCCAGGTCTCACGTCACGAATGATGAATTTCGTGACACGAATTTAGGTACGACATTCTCCCATTATTAACATATTGATCTTACAGGAGAGAACTTGTTCAGGCAGCGCAAGCAGAAGATGTGACGGCATGGCAGAAGTTTGGAAGTAGGTTCTAAACACACGCAGCAAATGGCAGAGAGCTTGGTTTCAGCATTCTGTACCCCCACCCCACCCGTCGCCATTTTAACCCTTTCCAGAAAAAGCGAAAGTAAACAAGAATGAAACGAGGCTTGTAATTGGTACAAGACAGTCACATGATCATGACGTAACTGAAAAAAAAAATAAATTAAAACAAAACAAAACAAAAGCCCGAGCCATTGATTCATGTAGTTTGTTTGTTTGTTTGTTTGTTTGTTTGTTTGTTTTAAAATGTACAGTCTTAGCTGGAAATACTTTGAAATAGTCGGAAGGAATCAAAAAGAACAAAATGTCGGCCTTTGGGTCGGTCTGTCGGTCCTTTGTAAAGAGGTACTGAACGGATTTTGACCAAATTTCATATAAACATTACCTAGATTAGTGGCTGCCCTCCCATCCATCATATTTGCTCTATTGCAAAGGTCAAGGTCTCTGGACTCATTTTTGCTGCTAAACACGTTTTGCTCAATATCTCCGAAACGACTAAAGCGATTTTGTTGAGTTTTTGGTGTGCAGGTACTTCAGATCATAGACCATCCTTCAGTAGCAGTCATGTTGTCGGCCAGTGGGTCACTCCGTCACTCCAAATGTAACAGTTTGGTTTAAAACACACTTTGGGGCTTTATCTCAAGAACAGCTGAAGCGACAGCCGTTATTTTCATTTTTATTTTGCGAATACTGTAGTTACTGCTAAGCTTGTGCCAAATAAAAAGTGGCTATTTTTTCACTGTCCATTTTAGCAGTATGATTGCTCTTGTGGTTCAGTGTTGATTAATGTCCCTACACCTTGTTTGATTTATGTACCCCTTGTTCCCTGGGATGGTTATCCCCGTCTGCCATATCACCAATGGTGGGCGTAGACGTTAAACCTCAATGCGGATTCATTCGTGTTATATCATTCGTGTACTTTGTGAGAGAGAGAGAGAGAGAGAGAGAGAGAGAGAGAGAGAGAGAGAGAGAGAGAGAGAGAGAGAGAGAGAGAGAGAGAGAGAGCGCATGGATTCTTCAATAGTTTGACTTGTTTACATATATTGAAACGTCGGACTAACCATACAAGGATAGACAATTATTTTATAAAAATTATTTTATGGAAAATGAGAGAATTATTTTTTTAAAATTATTTTATGGAAAATGAGAGATAGATAGATAGAAAGATATTCAGTGCTTATAGGATCCAGCGGACTGCCAAGAGCCGAATCAGGACCACTCCTGAGAGAGAGAGAGAGAGAGAGAGAGAGAGAGAGAGAGAGAGAGAGAGAGAGAGAGACACACACACACCACACACACCCACACACACACTCACACATACAGAATGATTTAATAGGTAGGATAGGTATAGTATATGATTAGCCTAATGTATAACAGAGTGAATAAAGACAGCACAGATCGAGATGTCGAATGCGAAGGGATAGAAGAACAGATAATCTGAAGAAATGAGTGGATCCCCGATAGCAGAGGAGTAGCGTAATTTCATACTTATAATAATCCACTGTTTGAGGACCTATTCGTCGTGGTTAATGCGCCTGTAGACAGAGCAAACGAAAAGTCAGGACTAGGTCAGTTCTTAGTTTTCAGTTGTCTTTATTTTCTTGCAACAAAAAACAAAACAACAATCATAGATGACACAACACCAAAATAAACGATAAAATAAACACAATCCTCCACACAGGAACATGCTTAAAATAATAATAATAATAATAATAATAATAATAATAATAATAATAATAATAATAATAATAATAATAATAATAATAATGTTAATAATAATAATATAATAATAATAATAATAATAATAATAATAATAATAATAATAATAATAATAATAATAATAATAATAATAATATTTGTTTCAAATCATTTCAAATCATTTCAAATCATTTCAATATTTATTAGTAATAGTGTACACAAAACCATAATATGTACAGTATTGAAACATATTTTAAGAGGACACTAAACAACAATAGTGTATTATTTGCAACGAAACGTCACAATAAACAGTTTTTTTTTATTAGCCTATACAATTTCAGAACATTACAAAATTACGGTATGGAATAAAGATTTATTGACAACTATAAACGACAAGTGTCAGTAATAAATAAATAAATAAATAAATAAATAAATAAATAAATAAATAAATAAATAAATAAAAACAGTGAAGTGAAAGGAGGGGTGAGGGTGGGAGGGACGAGAAAGGTGGGGAGGGGTAGGAGGAAGGACGGTACAAAGCGAACAGGAGTGGCACGTAGCGTTGTACCCTCCTCTCAATGAGAGAGAGAGAGAGAGAGAGAGAGAGAGAGAGAGAGAGAGAGAGAGAGAGAGAGAGAGAGAGAGAGAGAGAGAGAGAGAGAGAGAGAGAGAGAGAGAGAGAGAGAGCATTGTCATTATGGTAATTTTTGATTAGCACGACTGAAGCGGAAAGTAACTAGTGTGATTCGATCAGTATATATGGAAACGACAAAACAGAAGTTTTGATAAACACTAACAAAGCAAGCTAAGTTATAAACTATAAACTACTAGATCTAATTTCAGAGCCAAGTATCAAGACTCTATATATGTCACAGGGGAAACTAGGATCCAGGGAGACCTGAAATCGTCCAAAGGGAAATTGGAATTCTAGTTTTTCCTATGAGAAACTGGAATTCTAGTATGAACTGGAAAACATATAGTGAATATTAGAATTTTAATTTCACCTAGGGGATATTAGAATCGTTTCTTTAGGAGAAACTAGAATTCTGATTTGCCATGTGGGCCTGAACAAGGTAGACCGAACAAATAGTGACGCTCGCTTGTTACCATGTAAAATACTTATAACAAAACCTGTGAATGGATTCCGGTGGCACATGTACACATTGTGCACAGCTACCGGTATCCTCAAGCTATGGATCTTGAGTGAAGAACTTTCAAACTTGAGAAATGTGCAAATTGAAAGTCTGAATGATGTAAACCCCGTCTCGCTTGAGGAAATATCCCTTACCAAAGCCTGCCGACTATCCGTGCAATGGAACGATAGTGCTTCAAGTGTACCATCATCCTGGTGCCAGAGTATGGGCGAGTGTAAAGGGCCCTATTATAAAGCACTGTTGCTGCAGGACATGAATGTGGCACCAAGCGTCTCTTAGACAGCAAAGCATGCAAGAATGGCAAATAGAATGTCTATCTAGTCATAAAAGTATAAGTCAAGTCAAGTCAAGACATTTTATCACCCATTGAATTCAAAATACAAAGAATTTTGTTTTGGTGATGCGGTAAAACATTCAGTCACTCTACAACAACAAACATGCTTCCACTGAACATTAAGAAATTGAATAATCTAAGAGAAAAGGTGTTTTCAGAAGTAATCCACGCACGCATGTCCACACACCTCGCCCCTCCACACACACTAACTCGTACACAATTGTACACGGGTATTTAAAATTGAGGCATAAACATCATATAGTGTGCATTAAAACATCAAGAAATTGTGCAAAACCCATGAACAACTGAGCTCACTGGTACTGAGAGGACAGCCTCGGGAAAGAAGCTGTGTCTAAATCGACTGGTTAAAACTTTTACTCACACCTGACGGGAGAAATTCCAACAGGTGTCAGTTTGAAATGACAATGCCTTGCAAAGTATGTCGCAAAATTTCAAAAATTTATAAATTTCAAAATCACAACTAATGTTAGGTAGGTTGGGTTTGGGCGCGCCACAGGCTGCGACTACGCCTTCCCCAAGGGAGGCAGCCCAGAATTTTCCGATGAAAAGGGACAATAAAGCATAAAAAAAGAATAAATAAATAATAAATAAACATAATCATATGTTGCTTATCCCCTTGGCCTGCCTAGGGGAACACTTTTAATAGAAATAGTTTTAACTTTCAATTGTTGGAATTAAAATAAAATAAAACCTTTCAATAAAACATAAGAATTTGCCTCTCTCTCTCTCTCTCTCTCTCTCTCTCTCTCTCTCTCTCTCTCTCTCTCTCTCTCTCCCCTTCTCTCTCTCCACCCACACACACATATATTCCAATAAAAGAATGAAACTCCAACATATGTGTGAAACTCTTGTTTAGCAGTAGTAGGCCTAACACTATTTATAATAACCATTCCAATTTCTCATAAGAAAAAAATCAGGATTCTAGCTTCCCCTAAAAAAAACGATTCCAATATCCCTTAGGTGAAACTAGAATTCTAATATCCACTAGATATTTTCCAGTTCATATTAGAATTCTAGTTACTCCTATAGGAAACTAGAATTCCAATTTCCTCTAAGGCGATTCCCGATCCCTCTAGATTCTAGTTTCCCCTGTGACATATATATTGCAATCGCTTCTCACTATACACACTCCCTACCCACCCCCATCCCCACCTCCCTGACTCCGCAGTGGTGCTGTTTTTAGAATCAATCTTGATGCTATTAACAAACACATAAACAAATGAATGTGTCGATTTATGCTCAAATCGTATTTTCGAAAGATTTTTGTATTTAAAAAAATGTTACTTAAATTATTGCCGTAGTCTTACTGTGAATTTGAAAAGTGCCTGTGAAGTTGAAATGGGTGATCTTCGGGGTCTTTCCTGTCCTATCCTATCCCGTAACGCGAAAGTCGTTTAACCAACATACTCCATATTTCTCTGTCCCTAGCAAACCTCATGGCTTCGCTCAGTGTCAAGCCAGTCCATTCTTGAATGGTATCCTTCCACTTCTTTTTCTGTCTCCCTCTTCCTCTACCTCCTTGCACCGTATCTTGCAGGATGATCTTTGCAAGGCCTGATGCTCTGGTGACGTGGCCATACCATCGGAGTTTCCATTTCTTCACCACTGTGAGCATGTCATCGTGTTGTCCAATGGCTTGAGTGATGGTTTGTCGGACCTCGTCGTTTGTGATGTGCAGGATATAGGAAATGCCCAGAAGTTAGTCTTCTGTAGCATCTCATCTCCATGCTCTGTATTCTTCGTTGTAGGTCTGCTGTGATGATCCATGTTTCCCAAGCGTATAGGAAGAAGGGCTCTTTAACGAACTAGTTTAAGGCGGAAAGACGATGAACTGACATTCATTCTGATATAGCGCACTTATCAGCTAAAAGAGCCGCTCAGGGCGCTGGACAGCCGATCAAGACAGTCAACGAAATACACAAATCAGCAAACCAAAAGCAGCCAAACCAACCGACCAACTAATCATGAAAACACGCATTTATTTATAATAAACAGCATTTTGTAACAGGACAAGATAATGAACAGTCTAATAAAGAACAACCCAACTATAGGTAAGTATTATTTATTATTAATTATACAGGATGCTATGAAGTAAAGGTGTTCCCGTAATCTTTCGGTTTTTATGGACAGAGGCTTTTCTTTGAACCAGCTTAATGAGGGCGGTGACCATCTATTTTCCCTCGCTGCCATTGGACAACACGATGACCTGCTCACAGTGGTGAAAAAACGTAAACTCCGATGGTATGGCCACGTCACCAGATCATCAGGTCTTGCAAATACCATCCTGCAAGGCACAGTGCAAGGAGGTAGAAGAAGAGGGAGACCGAAAAAGAGGTTTGAGGACAACATTCGAGAATGGACTGGTTTGACACTGAGCGGAACAATTAGGGTTGCTGAGGACAGGGAAAGATGGAGTACGCTGGTTAAACGATCATCTGTGGTGTCCCTACGACCTCCGAGTTACGGGATAGGATAGGATAGGATAGGCATTTTCTTCCCTCGGTCCAAACCAGAGCCAGGCACCCATTCCACTTTGGGTGTTCTGGTGTGTGTTGTACCTTAAGTTTAATCGTTCGTATCGTTCAGTGCATGGTTTTCATCCAAGGATAGTTTAAGTACTAACCGCGCCTGACATTGATCAACGAAACATTCCAAGCACGTGCCTAAACCTTAACCTTACTGAACTGAAGAAAAGCATTTTTTTTCAAAGTCAGAAGAATTATTTACAAGACACACAAACAATGTCATGACCAGAAATAAATGACGTTATTAGGAAATTGCGAAATGACATAGAGAAGAGAAACGACGCCAGATTTCCTCAGTGTCATTATCATGCACACATTAGCCATTAGTTACACAAAGTTTACAAGTACATTGTAGGTGTACACTGATATGAATGTTGCAATGGTAAGGCAATATAACCATGCACATTCCACTTTGACCGAAATGATTACACATTCAAACAGTGTCACATCTTTTTTTGTTTTGTTTTAATAATAATTTGTTTATTCTGTTGCGCAATGAGATCAATCATTTAAAACACCCACCCACCTATCCACCCACACACCCACCCACCCCCACACACACACACACATACACGCACTCTCTCTTTCCCCCCTCATTCTCTCTCTCAGTGTGGGTGTACGTGGGTGGGTGTGTGTGTTTGTGTGAGTGCGTGCGCGCGTGTGTGTTTAATAATAGTTAATTGAGTAAATAAAAAAGTGTCAACAAAATAATAAATAAATACATTCAACAAAAATGTCTTCAACGATATGGACTCTATAAGCTTATTTGTGCAATACAAATTAAGTCTGTAAGTTTAACGATTAGTTTTCTGACGGCCAGTCATTTATTCAATAGTCAGACCACATGACTGAATGGCAAACTAACCGTTGCCTTCCTTTATTTCGTCTAATTCATTGCCTTTTATTATTATTATTATTATTATTATTATTATTATTATTATTATTATTATTATTATTATTATTATTATTGGTGTAGACTACATCAGGTTGAACAATTAATTGTATCTCTCATGTAGGAGGTACGGGGCCGAAAGCATGCCTGAACGATTCCAGCTGCAGGGGACTGTACATATGGCTCAAACTCGTGAATCTTGGACCGCAGAAGCCAGGCAGAGCCGCAGACGCCGCGATATGGGGAGCAAGAGCCACGCCCAGCGCCTGGCCCCCCGCATGCACCAACCCTCCCACCGGCGTCGAACCCAGGATGGCAGGGCGGGACAGTTTGGCCGAGGGGGCGGAGCGAAGGTGAGAGGTTGACATGTCCCCGCGACTGAGATCTCTGGCCACTGAGACGTCTCTAGAAGAATGTTCCAGTCGATAATACGGGCAAAACGAGTGAGTCGACAGTAAAGTTGCTGTCGTGTCCTTTTCTGTTCCAACACTGTTCAGCGACGGCGCCAAAGACTGAAACCCCGAGGAAACGGCATACGACGATTTATTGGAAGAAGAAGACGGTGTAGGCAAGATTTTCACATCGCCGATGTCTTTCTCGTTGCTGCTGTCGTCGGTTTTGTAGTTAATAATGATGCCGTCGGCGGGTTTTGATGGGGCAGCATTGTTGCTGTTATCGTCGTCGTCGGCGTCGTCGTTTCTTGGTCTTTTCCTCAACTTTATAGAAACGTCATCTGAAACAACAAGAAGGGGATATTTTTTTTAACCTTAGTTTTCTTAGCTGTGGCCAGTCAAAACACAGACTAATATCTTACTACAATAATAATAATAATAATAATAATAATAATAATAATAATAATAATAATAATAATAATAATAATAATAATAATAATAATAATAATAATAAAAATAATTATTATTATTATATAGCGCTTTTTCCTAAGGAAACAATATCAGTTCAAAGTGCAGTACTCACGCATTCATTCCAAACATCCGGCTCCAAACAAAATAAAATCAGACACTTGCTAACGAATAAGAGACGAGGGAGGGAGAAGGAGAGAGCTAAGAAGGTGTGATGGGGTGGGTGGTGGCGGTGGTCTGAATCAAAACAAAACAAAATTGAGGAATGACGACGATGATGATGGGAGGCAAGATCAGATACGTTTAAGGAAGAGATGAGTTTTCAAGTTGGAGTTTAGTAGCTATCTTTGGAGAGCTGCGAAGAGAGAGAGGAAGAGAGTTCCATGCTGAAGGCCCAATCACTGAGAAAGATCGACAGCCAGCAGAGGAGAGTTTGTAGCGGGGTATATGAAGCATGAGGGTGTCAGAGGAAGAACGAAGATTTCCAGAAGGCTTATAGAATTGAATGTTCTGGGTGAGGTAGGAAGGGGCTAAAAACCATGGACGCATTTGCAAAAGAAAATAGAGATTTTGTAGACAATTCTATGAGACACTAGAAGCCAGTGGAGTGACTGTAGAAGGAGAGTGATATGATCAGATCTTTAGTTTTTGAGAACCAGACATGCAGCTGAGTTCTGAACACGTTGGAGCAGATAAACAGAAGAAGAAGGAAGTCCAGCCAGGAGAGGGTTACAGTAGTCTAAGCGTGACAAAACAAGAGAGGAAATGAGTTTGACAGTAGCGTCAGTGGTCAGATGTTTGCGGACAAGGCCTATTCTACTGAGATGAAAGTTGCATGTTTGACAGGTTTTGCGTATGAATTCTGACATGGAGAGGGTGTTGTCAAGAACGACACCAAGGTTTTTGACAGGAGATGACATAGGAAGAGTGGTCTGGCCAAGAGTGACAGTGTCTACAGAGGAAGAAAACAGGTTGTGTTTGGTACCTGTGAGCATAACTACAGTTTTGTTTGCATTGAGCTGGAGCTTGATGACTGTCATTAAGTTAATAATGTCTTCAAAGCAGTCAGAAGTTTTGGTCAGAATGGATGGAAAGTTTTGAGGAGTGCCACTGTTTTTTCAGCTGTGTTTCGTCTGGGTAGAAATGGTGGAAAGTGTCATTATACAAAATACGTAAATCAAATAAAAGAAAATTGAGGTGAGAGAGAGAGAGAGAGAGAGAGAGAGAGAGAGAGAGAGAGAGAGAGAGAGAGAGAAAGAGAGAGAGAGAGAGAGAGAGAGAGAGAGAGAGAGAGAGAGAGAGAGAGAGAGAGAGAGAGAGAGAGAGAGAGAGAGAGAGATGAGTACGTGAATCTGAGTGTGAAGGAGTGCGATGAAGAGTTGGGTGTGTGTGAGGTGTAGGTGTGTGTGTGTGCGTGCGTGTGTGTGTGTGTGTGTGTGTGTGTGTGTGTGTGGACGGTAGATGAAAAAAGGTGGAATATAGAAAAGAAGAAGGGTAGCTGACCAATAATATTATGATCACCTTTTTTTTTCAGGTAGACGCCACTCGCACTGGACATGACTTTCCTACCCCACAATTACCGGCATTGACCAAGAGTCCTAGTCTGACTAAATAATTAAGCCGCCGACCAAACAGACCATAAACAACAATTTACCTTACGCTTTTCGCGAAGCGGTCAGTTCTAACAGACCGACAAAGGGCACGAGCCCTGGACAGATGGACACACGGATGGTCAAACTTGATGCCCAGGAGTGACAAGTAAAGTCTTGACCATCGTCGTTTGGGATGCTAGGGGTAGCGTGACCGCTTGACCACAAGACCAGCAAGAACAGCGGGTACATCGCCACTAGACCATATCCACGAATATTGTTATAATAAAGCAGGCAGTCCCCAAAACTTTAGTGGCGCTAAGCACAAAAACTTCAAAACTAGCTGGCCAGTTAAACAGGAATTCTTCGTTTCTCCGGCAATGCTTTTGTTTTCATCCCTATAAAAGCATAAGTGCTATTATTGTTGACCTCCATAAACGCCAATTTGTTCAAACAACTGTTTTCCCCAAGCTCTAGAACGATTTGAATTATATTTTTTTAAACTACCGGTGTTTAACGCTAAACAAAACTCCTGTTCTGGTTTTACATTGAAGAGTGTTCAATTTAGAAACATGATATGGCACAATTGGAATTAATTGGAAGCAGAAAACATAAACAGAAAGAAAGAAAGGCGTTTCAAATTTCTGTATTACAAGAACAGCATATGATCTCTCGCGGGATCTAGTAGCATGTTTTTTCAGGCGAGATTCTGCTGGAATTAATTGTCGTATCTGTTTTTAAAAACATCGCAGCTACTGAACGGAATTATTAACATCGCTTGGATGCAGGAAGCACTGTTTTTTTTTTAAAATAGAAAGTATAGCTCATTTGTTTTCTGACACGCCGACTCGATGTGCAGATGGCTCTACATTATACATATTCCACATCTAGATCTTTCCCTACCCCTCTCTCTCTCTCTCTCTCTCTCTCTCTCTCTCTCTCTCTCTCTCTCTCTCTCTCTCTCTCTCTCCCAACCCCCTCTACATCTTTCTTCTCTGTAACCTCTCTCCTATTTTTTCGCAACATGACAACTGGGGAGGATGTTCCGTTGCATCGCTGAGTAGGCAGACACTAGGCAGGTGCAGCCACTCGTTCAACATCGCAAGGAAATTTGTCACTCTCAACTCTCATTTATTATTCAAGACTTCGATCTAGGCCGTCAGCATCAGTGGGAAGAAACAGGCAACTACGGCCAAACAGAAAGTGAAAGAGACTAGGGGAGGGGAGACAAAGCACGCAGAATATCTCCGATCTCGGCACCAGCGAACAGCTAATTATAAACAGACAAAAACCTCTAATAGTCTGTACCAGAAGAGATAATGCGAGAAGAGCGAGAGGAGTCTAGCGCAGGCGCGTGGAAAAGCGAGACGCTGGCGTGGTTTCCGGTACATCCGGTCCCGGCCGGAAACAGGGAACGATGGGAATCCCGTAGACTCGGCTAGAATCTATGACAATAGTAAATGACGGGAAATCAACCTCATCTCAAACATTACCCTTGTAATTGTGCAATTTAGAAAAACTATATAAAAAAAAAAGGGATTGTAAGTAGGTTTTCCACACAATTTGAAGTGAGAAAGGGTGGAGGAAGTTATACAAAATGAAAGAAAAAAACAATAAAATGGCAGAAAATAACAGGAGGGGGTGGAGCGAGCAGCAGATACAGGATAAAGTGGGGAGATTGGGGAGAGAGAGAGAGAGAGAGAGAGAGAGAGAGAGAGAGAGAGAGAGAGAGAGAGAGAGCGAGAGAGAGAGAGAGAGAGAGAGAGAGAGAGAGAGAGAGAGGTTAGTTGGCTATGCTGCTAGGATTAACAGGAAGCCTAATTATTAAATTAGGCCTTTTATCGCACCAAACTGGAATTATGAGGACAGTTGAACACGTATTCTGTTCAACTTCGTTTTATCATTTTTTTGTTGCGTCTCGTTTCCATTTTTGAATTAATTAATTAAACATTAATTCATTAAAACTGCCCAAATACTACCTGTAATTTAGTCATCTGCCACTACAGCCAAAGAGAAAGTTGGTCAATCTTTTTACCAGTAATTTAAATGAAATTAAAACCTCACAAGATGAAATTTGCTGTTTAATTCTGTCCCAAAGCCCACGAAATTTATTGGAGGAAAAACAACGCCTGTGTAACCGAACTTATATTGAAAAATAAAAATCTTACAAGATTTTTTTTTAATTTATAGTTATTATCAGCTTTTACTAGATTTTTTTTCTAATACAAATGGAATGATCAGCGCATAAAACTGTTTCCTAACACACACACACACACACACACACACACACACACACACACACACACACACACACACACACACACAAATCAAGATCAACATATCGGTGGTCCTCCTCTCCATTCCCACTCTTCTTGGAGTCCCGTACCCTTTCTCCCTCTTTTTCTCATCTAGTAATAAGAATAATTGCAAACTGTCAAGGGGAACATTTTTTTGAAGTTATAACGCGCTAAAAACTGACTGTTTCACTGCCCCCAAAAGTGTACACTTGCATGAGGGTATGAGAAAAACCGTTTATACTGTTGAAAGTTTTATTTTCTTTCAATTTTCAGTCATATTTTATTTCTTATCATTTCCTTACTTCCTTCTTCTTTGTTTGTTTATGTTTGATATATCCTATCCTATCCTATCCCGTAACTCGGAGGTCGTAGGGGCACCACAGATGATCGTTTAACCAGCGTACTCCATATCTTTCCCTGTCCTCAGCAACCATGATTATTTCGCTCAGTGTCAAACCAGTCCATTATCGAATGTTGTCCTCCCACCTCTTTTTCGGTCTCCCTCTTTTTCTACCTCCTTGCACTGTGCCTTGCAGGATGGTTTAGCAAGACCTGATGATCTGGTGACGTGGCCATACCATCGGAGTTTCCGTTTTTTCACCACTGTGAGCAGGTCATCGTGTTGTCCAATGGCTTGTGTGATGGTCTGTCGGACTTCGTCGTTGGTGATGTGCTGGGTATAGGAAATGCCCATAAGTCTTCTGTAGCACCTTATCTCCATAGTTTGTATTCTTAGTTGTAGATCTGCTGTGAGGGTCCATGTTTCGCAAGCATATAGGAAAATGGAGATGACAAGAGTCTTACCTTGGAATGTAGACTGATGGTCCTGTCTTTCCAAATTGGCTTCAATCTCGCCAGGGCAGCAGTTGTTTGTGCGATCCTGGAGAGGACGTCCTGTCGGGACCCATTGTCTGATACAATGGCTCCTAAATATTTGAAGCTATGCACTGTGTTAAGAGATTGGCCTTGGACTTTGATGTCCGTGTTGATGCCATTGGTGTTGTTGATCATCATTTTGGTCTTCTCTGCACTTATTTCCATTCCATAGGCTCTGGAGGTTGTGTCAAGCCTCTGTACCAGCTGTTCAAGTTCTTGTTCCTCTCCAGCCAATCCATCAATGTCATCCGCAAAACTAAGGTTGTAGATTGCTCTTCCCCCTATGCTGACTGTGCCATCGTGATCTGCAAGGGCATCTGATATGATGCCCTCTAGGAAGAAGTTGAAGAGTGTTGGAGAGAGTAGGCATCCCTGACGCACACTGATTGTTGTTCTGAACCAGTTTCCGATGGCGCTGTTGTGGAGGACTGCACTGGTAGCCGTGTCATACGGGCTTTTGATGACTTCAATAATTTTAGGGCTGATGTTGTACACTCTCATGGTTGCACACAGAGCTGCATGCCAGACTCGGTCAAACGCCTTTTTGAAAACTACGAATACGTGATATAGATGTTGTTGGTGCTGTAGGCATTTCTCACAGATTATTCTAAGGTTGAAAATCTGTTCAGTGGTACTTCGCAATGCACTAAATCCTGCTTGTTATTCAGCTATGATTTGATCAGCTTGGGGTTTCAACCTGCTGAGTATTATTTTCAGGAGGACCTTGCTAGGATGGCTGATGAGGCTGATGGTGCGGTAATTTTCACATTCCTGAAGGTTACCTTTTTTGGGAAGAGTGATGACAAGCGACTGGGTCCATGGTGTAGGCCACTCCCCACTCTGCCAGATCTTGTTACAGATAATGGTGAGTGCGTCAATCATCGCTTCTCCTCCTGCTTGAAGCAGTTCCGTGGGTATGTTGTCCACTCCCGCTGACTTCCCTTTCTTCAGCGATTGTACTTCTGCCTCAACTTCTGCTCGGAGAATTGGGAGTATTTCTTCCTCTTATCTGTTCTCAGGACATGCTAGAACTGATGGGTCTCCTTTTGGTGTGTGGTTGTAAAGGTCAGATCAGCACTCTGTCCATCTGTCCAAAACTTCTTGTTCTTTTGTAAGGCATCTGCCACACTTGCTTTGGATCGTGGAGACCTTGGGCTGTTTAACACTTGTCGGCCGCTTCACAGTCTGATAGGCCTTCTTGCTGTTGTTCTTGTTCAGGTTGTTCTCTATTTTCTGGCATTGATCTTTTATCCAGTTCTCCTTTGCTGTGCGCATGCCTTTTCGGACGTCATTGTTGATTTTTCGTTCAGATCCCTGGGAGGTGTTCTTTTCCTTTTTCATCTCTCTTCGTTTATCACACAGGTCCAAAAGGTCAGGTGTGATCCACAGCTTCTTCTTTGGCAGGTGCTTTCCAAGGATCTCCGTGGCGGCAAATATGTATGCAGAAAACTTCTGGCATTTCCTATATCCAGCACATTACCAACAACGATGCCCGACAGACCATCACACAAGCCATTGGACCACACGAAGACATGCTCACAGTGGTGAAGAAACGGAAACTCCGATGGTATGGCTACATCACCAGAGCACCAGGCCTTGCAAAGACCATCCTGCAGGCCACGGTGCAAGGAGGCAGAAGAAGGGGGAGACAGAAAAAGAGTTGGGAGGACAACACTCGAGAATGGACTGGCTTGACACTGAGCGAAGCCATGAGGGTTACTGAGGACAGAGAAAGATGGAGTACGCTGGTTAAACGATCATCTGTGGTGCCCCTACAACCTTTGAGGTACGGGACAGAATAGGATAGGATAGGCATTCGTGAATCGGGCATGCGCGCGCAACATCGGAAATGGATACACAGTGACGCTTTCATGACGGTATGGTAGAGACGTCGCCACCTGCCCCGACGTTCCGAGACGGAGTTGTTCATTTCCGGTTAAAACTTGGCTCCGGGGGAGAGAGAGAGAAAGACAGAAAGAGAGAGAGAGAGAGGGGGGGAGGGGAGGGGGGTTAAGCTGACCCATTAAAAGCATCCAATTCAACCATCTATTAACCCAACAACTTTTTAAACGTAAAATAATGTTTTAAAAAGGTTTAACTAAAAACAGATGAATAGACACATTAAAAGGGTCAAATTAAATAAACAAATACATAAACAAATACATGAATACACACATAAATACTTACCATAGTCATCAATACGAATCTTTCTCTTCTGTCCGCTAACGTTGCTACTATTGTGGTGTTTGGTTATGTCCTCAGCTCCCGGACTCTTGTAGCCTTTGCCTTTTCTTTCCAAGGTGCTGACACCTTCAGCATCTTGAAGATTCTGTCTTTCAGTTTCATTGTCCTCTTTATCAGCATTGTAGGTCTTTTTGCATCCTTTCTGGCTTGAACTATTCAGTCTGCTCATGCTGTGATTTGAATCGGAGATATGTTGTTTCTCCTTTGCCGGACTTGCAATTTTGTCAGCTATGATGGCTTTGACATCTGTTGACACTGTATTGTTAAGTTTACGGCTAGGCTGTTTCAATCCTAATGCCTGTGAAGCTTTTTCTGACGCCATTAGAGAAGGAATGTGTTGGTCGTTCCTTTCTTTGTTGGAGCAATCGTTATTGTCTTCGGAGCTGGAGCCGTCCTTTTCTCTACTATTCCCGTTGTCGTGATCGTCCTCCACGTCTATCGCTATGTCCTCATCGGAATGATCATTTTCCCCGTCGAAGGTCAAGGGCTGGACAAGACGAGGATAGGACAGACCCGGAATGGACAGAGTGAGAGGGTACGGCCAGGCGGCCCCTGGGTATCCGGCGAAACCGAAGAGACCCGGGACGCACCCTACAGTGCCAACGTCGCGTCCGTTGATGATGTTGTTGTTGCTGCTGCTAAGGATAGACCCAAAACTAGTCGTGGAGGAGACAGTGATTGATCCAGTCTTCCTTTCCTCTTCCTCCTCTTCGTCCTTTCTGTTGCCACTTCTGTCTTCCTCGAAGTTGCCTTTTCTGTCGGACTCTTTCCTGAACATGGCAGCAAAGCCAGGTGTAGACTTGGACTGAGAAGAGGGACAGGAAGCAGACGACAGACCAGCGTGGCGGCTTGCAGCAGCCGCAGCTGCAGCAGCTTCTCTCGCCAGACTGGATAACAAATGCTGGTGGTGGGGGTGTAAGGACATTGGAACCGTTCCATGTGCTGACAGGAAAATGTCTGAGCTTCTTCTGTCTTCTGTAGCAACCCGGCCAACTTCTTCTCTCGCTCTGGCTTCCGGGGTTAGTCTTTGCAGAGCAGCAGCAGCGGCTGCGGCGGCAGCGTGAGAGAGAGGCAGAGGTAGCGGCAAAGGTAAGGGCATAGGTAAGGAACAGGCGGGATGAACATTGAGTGGTCCTATTCCTGCTGACGACGATGTTTGGGGACCTACTACGCCGAAACCTCCCCCAAAAGCGTAATGGCGACTGAATAACTCTAGGCCAGCGGGGCTCAGCGAATCAGTGTGATGGTGATGGTGGTGGTGGTGGTGGGGCTGGGGAAGAGGTGAGTGCAACACTGACGAAGACGCTGGTCCCGCGCTGAAGAACATAGCCGCGTTGGGGTCGAGGGGTGACGTGTCCCCGGGGGAGCCGGAGGAAGCGTTGCGGAGGATGCGGTTGATGCTGCTGACGGAGGGGATGGAGGAGGTGTCGCAGACCCCAGTGGCTAACAGTTGTTCTCGGATCTCCCAAGCAAAAATGGAAGGTGACTGCTGCTTCAGCTCCAAGATCTTTCGTACCACCTGGGGCGTCGCCACTTGCTGAAAACCGAACACAACAACAATAGTTATCCGTAAACATCGCACAGTAAAAACGACAAAATGCTAAATTTAAATTCGACTTTAAACCATGGCCACCTAGTCTGGTTTGACTGATTGTCATGACAACAAAGTAAGGTTCACTCACATACTGCTGCCATTCCATCATAGCAAGTTCAGTGCAGAATAATAACTCCTTATAATCTGACACAGAGCTAGATGAAAAGGGCATGCATATCATCATGCAAATTACCAAGCATCATGCATCAACAGTTTACCTTGTTAGCCCATTTTAATCAACGTCGTGCACTTGCTAACGTTTGCCTCAAATTACTAAGCTCCATCCACAGCATAGCAGCCCGACACAATGCTCCCACTTACTCGGACTTTGGGCTTGTTTCCTCCGATGGATCCAGGCTTGATGGAGCCGGTCTCATAAAAGCGAGTAAGGATCTTGCTGACGCAGCCATGGGACACGAGTAGTTGACGGGAGATGTCGCAAGGCCTCACCCCTAGCTGGGCAAGTTCCACAATCCGGCGTCTCACACTTTCCGGCAGAGGGCGCCCATTGACGAACACGCCACCTAGCTGATTGACTCCTGTTTGACCTATTCATACGAAAATATATCGTTCATCAGCATCCATTTTACAGGCAGATTATAGAACAAATATATCGTTTGTGGACGTCAGCATTCATTTTACTGGCAGATTAGACGACAGTATCTCCTGTAAGCATTCATTTTACCGATAGATAAAACAAATATTTTGGTCAGCATTAATTTTACCGACAGATTAAAGGAAAAAATATTTTGTTAGCATTCATTGTACTAGTACATTACAGGAGCATATATCTTTTGCCAGCATTCATTTTACTAGCAGATTAAAGTTTAAAAAAAATAACAATGTGTTAAACTATTCATGTTTATTACCGTTTTTTGACGTTTAGTGCGCATAGTGCGAGTTTAAATTAATATTTAGAGCACATGCCTACAAAATATAATAAGCGGTTTATAATCGTGACTCAACAAAGTTAAATGTTTAGAGGCAGAAAGGTTTAGACTGGAAAAATAATCTGATGGATTTCTCTAAAATGTCGCCTAAGTGACACTAGGCAAGAGAGTATAGGAGAATGTGAAAAAGATATAAAACACAGTCGTAAGAGTCATTACAGAAAGTACATCACAGAGGCAAAATATCCAACTATTTGCAACGCGCAACGCGGAATCTAACTCGGGCAGGAGCCCACATTTATAGAGTAACCAAATCGCTGTAGCCTTTAAAATGAGTCAATTTGTTTGTTCTCCAAACTTTAACACTAGAATATTATGATCATAGAAGATTTTTTTAAATCCCGATTATTGAGGTAAAAGCTCTCCGATGGGCGTGTAAGCAGCTTAAAAAGTCATTGAGATGCCTGATAGCGTCTTGCTAGCAGAGGGGTCTCCAATATATTCGTCAGAGCGTCACTTCAGACAACCGGCACAATATTGTTTCCCTTGGTTAATCCACAACAACGCATTTGGTCACGCACCGCTGCGTTTTGTGTGTGGTTCGCTTGTGCAAGTATTCAAAGGAAGAATTGCCACAACGCAGACGACTTTTTTTTTTAACACTCGAGCAGGGTGTTGAGGTTTACATTTCCAAAACATTAGACACTTACACACAATAATCTATGAATAAGCACAAAATCATCTCTAGGGTGAATGAGACATTTTCTGTTCTTTTTTTTATCTCGCAATTTTGACCTAGATTTTAGAGTCGCTTTAACTCCCTAAATATCTTAGTTAACTTCAATAAAAAAGCAATAATTGGATTGTTATGCTTCGCACTTTTTGGACGCCCATCGTGTCTGCTTTCGTTGTTTAAAATTCTTGTCTTTTTTTAATAAGTTTTATGTTTAAAACCGAAAAACGTAATACAACATTATACGGCCTTTCTGTATTGGAAGCTTCCTGGAAGTTCACGACCCTTTAAAAAAAAAGTTTTTCAGATCCCGAGTCTAGACTCCTGAACTTTTTTGGGTCCAAAACTTTCAGGAATGTAGGTTTGGGATCTGAAAACATCAAAAGAAAAGAAAGCCAAACAAACAAAGAAAAAAGGTTCGCGAACCTCCACGAGCCTTCCAATGAAGGCAGGTCTATACTGAAGACTCAAAGCTCCGTTACTCATACAACAAAAACGCCACACTGCATAGCTGAGACACAAGGTTTGCTCCTCACTGGGTGAGCCTCATATGCGCATGCGCTGTATGCCACATGGACTATATTGATATACCAGCCCGAAAGAGGTAGGCCTTATAATGTGTGATGATAATGGGCCAACAACATTAGCGATGCGTCAAAATGTCTTTTAACCTTTGACTAGCTGAATGCCTAGGCTTTGCTTGATCTCTGGTGCAGAAAGGTACGGAGAGGTTGCTTAGTGCAGCAATGGTAACTTAAGAGAAAGACTGGAGAAATAGTTAACAACGTTTTTATGTTTTTATATATAGAGTTAGATATTTTTTTAAAATCTGTACTACTTTTATAGTTTATTTAGATCTATGTATTTAATCTATTTATCAATGTTTTTTGCCTGTCTTTATTATATTTATTTCCAAATGTAATTTTTTTAGCTTAATTATTTATTTGTTTATATGTTGTTTTATGTAATGACTACCTCTGCACCTGTTGATTTCTGAAGCAGAAATTAAAAGAGACGATTCTAATTAAATTATTATTTAAAGAAAAAGATTTTAAAAAAATGCTAAAATTACATGTTTACAAGTACTTAGGTGCTTAATAAGTAATTTGTTTATTTATCAATTAACTGATTGTCCAAACCGCTTCAGAAAGTCCACTTTCAAATTAGACTTTACCGTGATTTTTTTTCTCTTCATTTCCCTGAATCTGCCTGTAACACATAATTCTGAAATATTTAATTTTACAATGGAATAGTAAGAAATAATAAGCAAGAGAAATGCAGAAGAAGAAGAAAAAGAAGAAGAAGAAGAAGAAGAAGAAGAAGAAGAAGAAGAAGAAGAAGAAGAAGAAGAAGAAGAAGAAGAAGAAGAAGAAGAAGAAGAAGAAGAAGAAGAAAAAGAAAAAGAAGAAGAAGAAGAAGAAGAAGAAGAAGAAGAAGAAGAAGAAGAAGAAGAAGATGATGATCATGATCATGATCATGAAGAAGAAGAAGATTGATTGATTGATTGATTGATTGTTGCTTTAGGTCCAGCGGACTCTTCCGAGCCAAATCAGGACCGGACAACCCCCGATCCGCATAAAAGATCTGCTGAAACAACCCTAGTGGGAAAATTGAATGCCCTCCACCGGCCAGTCACTTTACAATAAGGGGACGGCTGAGGCTTTACCACAACTACTCGCACCCCCGGTTACAAAAACAAAATAGAACACAAACATCATTATAAATTATCAACAAAACATTACATATAAAATGCCTATATTGCTAAATAATAACATCATAGGAAGCCCTAGTGACCACCCGGCAGAAAGCGTCCAACACTCCCAAGCTGATCCAACAGACCTCATACACAAACAAGGAGTCTTGTCCAGGAAGAGTTTTCAAGAAAAAAGGTAGGTCATTGATCTAGCGAGGAAGAAGATAATATAGCAGAGTGATAGGACAGAGCAGGAATGGGAAAGAGTAAATGAGGAAGACAGCGACAGTGGGAATTTAAAGCACTAAATTTCCAGAAAGTGGGGATACCATTTATACTGAAACCCCCGGCATCCCAACGGGGGTACTGTTGCCGCAGTGAATTGGTCATGCCTACAAAGTCAAGACAGGTTTTCAACTGGGGCTTTCACCTTTCCCTTTATAGGTTAGAACAATCTACAGTGGCAAGATTGCTCATGACCCCAAGGGGTGAAGAAGAAGATAAAAAATAAGAAGAAAAAGAAGAAGAAGAAGATGATGATGATCATGATCATGATCATGAAGAAGAAGAAGATAAAAAATAAATAAAAAAAAAAGAAGAAGAAGAAGAAGAAGAAGAAGAAGAAGAAGAAGAAGAAGAAGAAGAAATTAATTACTGAAGCATTATTTATTACCTGTGTGTGGCATCGTTCCGATGAGGAGAGATCAAATCTGCAAAGGTTAAATAACAGAATAAATTTTGTTGTAATAAATAAATCTAGAAATAAACTATATTGTAAAAATATGATACTGTGGAAGACAATTGTGTATGAATGAAGAAGAGCAAGAGAAAAACATAAAGTTAGTTAGTTAGTTATTCATTGCTTACAGGGATCAGAGGACTGCAAAGAGCCGAATCAGGACCACAAAATCAAGATTACAGCTTCGCTGAAAAAGGACTCGCGCCTGATCCGCATAAAAGATCTGCCGAAATAACCCTAGTGGTAACACTGAAGGCACTCCATCAGCCGGTCACTTTACAATAAAGACATCCCACGCAGGGGACGCTGAGGCTATATACTAAGTTGTCGAAATCAAAATAGAATATAAACATTATTATTAAATATCAACAAAACACATACATATAAAATGTCTAAATTCGTCATTGCCAAATAATAACATCATAGGAAGCCCCAGTGACCACCTGGCAGAAAGCGGCCAATATTCCCAAGCTGATACAACAGACCTCACACACAAATGGGGAGTTTTGTTTCGGAAGTGTTTTCAAAAAAAAAAGATAGGTGACTGGTCTAGCGAAGAAGAAGATAGTATAGTAGATTGATAGAACAGAGTAGGAATGGGAAAGAACAAAAAGAGATAGACAGCGACAGCGGGAATTTAAAGCACAAAATTTCCAGAAAGTGGAGATACTATTTATACTGAAACCCCCGGCACCCCCACGAGGTGAATAAAGTAAGTAAAAAGTGGAAAGAAAAAATGAAAGATAGATTGAATGAAAGAAAGAAAGAAAAGAGAAAGAGAAAGAAAAAAGATAGCTAGAAAGAGAGAAAGAGAAAGAGAGAGAGAGAGAGAGAAAGAGAGAGAGAGAAAGAGAGAGAGAGGGGGAGGATGGTGAAGAGAACTAGTTTTTAAATGTTACTCAATAGTTCCCAACCCTTAATAAGGTTTAGGACAGAGCGACAGTAATGTAGTACGGTAAAGATGAAGTAATTGTGCAGCAGCACATCAGCAATCATAAATCATACCTTTCACAGTGCCACTCTCTTACTAGTCTGCATTGTGGTTTTGAAAATTATTATGTCTTAATTGTATTTGTTAGCCATCCTGACGAGAGAGCTGTTTCTACTCTGGGAGCGTCTTCAAAGGTCTCGGGACTGATGAGACAAAGAAAACACAAGGAGAATAAGAGAGAGAGAGAGAGAGAGAGAGAGAGAGAGAGAGAGAGAGAGGGAGAGAGAGAGAGAGAGAGAGAGGTTCATAAATATTGATCGGCAAAAAACAAAGTTCATACAAGATTTATTTTCATTTAGATCTATTTGCCTTCCAAACAAGTAAACGATAAGTTAATCAATCATGCAATCAATCAAGCAATTAATAAATGTAAAAAAATTAAGAAATATAAGATATGGAAGGAAAAAGAAAGAAATAAAGAAAAAGAAAAGCAAGCAAGAAAGAAAGATAGAAAGAAAGAAAGACAAACAACAATAAAACACAATTAAAAACTAAAAGCTGGGTACGTGGTGGGACTTCAAAACAGGGCCTGTGGGTGGTGACTTGCGTGTGTATAAGAAGGGGGGAGGGTATAAGAAGGGGGGGGGGAGGGTATATAAGGAAGAGTCATCGTCCCCTATACGCTTATGTGTCCGGGGACGTTAATCTATATAACTAACTAAATAAGGAAGAGGTAACGATGTGCTCCACGGAGTTCAATGCCTGTAATTTTGACCATCGTTCATTTTTTACAACGGGTTTTTCTTTTGATGTTGTTCTCTGTCCGTGCACATTGTACTCTTTTCAACGATGCATCGTACTGTGCATAATAATAATAATAATAATAATAATAATAATAATAATAATAATAAATAATAATAATAATAATAATAATAATAATAATAATAATAATAATAATAATAATAATAATAATAATAATGAACTTATCTAACGCTTTTTCCTATAAAAAGCAGTTTTCAGCAGTTGTTTTGGATCAGACTGGTTTTGAATGTAAGTGATTTAATCAAGAACTTGCTTCACAAAAGACAAAATTAAAACCAGGCAAGTTCCCTTTCAGCGGATTTTGCTTAATTAAAGTTGGCTCTGCAGGTACGAGATTAAGATAAAGTTCAAGCACCACAGCTTAGCAAAACCGCTTCCCTACCCTCTACCTCCATAAGCTATAGGAAAAAAAAACACTCAGACACTTGTTTTTGTTTGTTTTTTTTTTAGTTGTATTTAATATGGAGAAGCTGTCTATAAGAGTACTATACCGAGCAGACAATAATAATAGGCTATTGTTATCAAAGAAATTAAAAACGTAGTGCCCCCAAGATAGTTAAACAGTTTACTATTCAAAATAAGAAATTATTCAAATTTTTACAAATGCAGCAACATTATGATATTTGTTTGAAAAAGTCTTGTTTATACTATAAGCTGCTTTCAAAAAAGTTATTTGTTTTATAATATAATATAATATAATATAATATAATATAATATAATATAATATAATATAATATAATATAATATAATATAATACGAAAACATAGTTTTGAAATAAAATGAAGTGAAAATTGTAAAACAATATTACTAATCTGCTGAGATAACACAACTATACTGAAATCAAAACTTGCTCACCTTTCACATTACGATTTCATGTGACAAAATTAAATATCCTTTACACCATTTGAAAATGTTTTCACTTCAAGTTCAGCCTTGTAAAGATACATAACAAATTATTATTACAGGTATGCTTCAGAGCTCATTTTCTGAGTACCCTTGAGAGGTTTAAGGGTCAGCTAGACAGAGACACTACGTTTCTCTTCCTGCGCTTGGTCATTAATACCATTTGACGACTGACATGGTTGAGATCGACAAATAAGGTTGAGAGGAGTTCGAAGGGAGCTGGACCGGAGCATGGAAGGGGAGGTCAGGAGGAGGAAAAGGTGGCCTCCAAGCAGAGAGAGAGAGAGAGAGAGAGAGAGAGAGAGAGAGAGAGAGAGAGAGAATGAGGGTGGGATACAATGACGAGCAAAGAAAAGAAGAACGAAGACGCCGTGAAGCGAGAAAGCACCAGATTGGACGAAGCCTTCCGAGGCCTATTAATATGCAAAATAGATCGATTTCATTTTCAGTTCCGGTTTAATGGCACGGAGTTCGTTTGGTGTGTATAGGTTCTCACAAGCAACACTACTTCGGTCGTTGGTGTGAAAGGTGTTTCATTTCATTTTATGGCCATAACTTTCGCATCGCGGAGCCCCAATCCATCCCTCGTCAAGTTGTGTACCCGTTTCTATGGAATAGTGGCAGATTCGTACCTTCAACGACAGCCCAGGTGACCGTGTTAGCGCTGCATGTAACTGAGTTATTTTAAAGAAGAAAGCAAAAACGAAGTTTTCCAAATAGTCCGTTAATGCGGCTTCTTAACAAACAAAACACACAAAAAAGGAGGTTTTGAATGCTGATGTGCTCTTCCTACAGAACATCATCAACTGTACACTACAATTATTCTAAACAAAACCTTATTAAAGGTTTAGTATAAAAGATTGGGATCTATTGCGTAACATTTAAACTTCAGTTGTTTTCCGTTCACACTTTTCTAAAAAGAAATATATGGGGACTAAAATGGTGAAGAGAGGTTGAGGTAGATCAGTACAAGGAACGTACACGCCATGCATATAGTCCCTTTAAGTAAAGAAGACAGGAAAAAGCAAGACAACATTGTCCAATAATGCGATAGGTCTAATGGCCTGTATTACTTGGAAGGCTCATGGAGGTTCAAAAACGTGGTTTTTTTTTCGAAGTTTTCAGATCCCAAACCTAGGTTCCTGACCTTTTTTTTTTTCGTTTTGTTTTGTTTTGTTTTGTTTTGTTTTGTTTTAGCAACCTAGGTTCGTGATCTGGGAACCTCGAACTTTGTTTGAGCCTCCATAAACCTTCCAATTCAGGCAGGCCTTTACGCGATCTCGTAACAAGAAATATATGGGGGATTACATAACATGGTTATTGCTTTAGGTCCAGCGGACTCTTCCGAGGCAAATCAGGACCAGAGAAGTGAAAGAGGACTCACCCCTGATCCGCGTAAAAGATCTGCCGAAACAACCCTAGTGGTAACACTGAAGGCAATTTACCAGCCGGTCACTTTACAATAAAGACATCCCACGCAGGGGACGCTGAGGCTATATTCTAATGTATCGAACCCCCGTTTACAAAAACAAAATAGAATACAAACATCATTATACAATATCAACAAAACACATACATATAAAATGCCTACATTGCTCAATAATAACATCATAGGAAGCCGAAGTGACCATTTGGCAGAAAGCGTCCAATATTCCCAAGCTGATACAACAGACCTCATACACAAATGAGGAGTACTGTCCCGGAAGAGTTTTCCAGAAAAAAGGTAGGTGGCTGGTCTAGCGAAGAAGAAGATAGTATAGTAGATTGATAGAACATATTAGGAATGAGAAAGAGCAAAGGAGAAAGACAGCGACAGTGGGAATTTAAAGCACTACATTTCCAGAAAGTGGGGATACTATTTATACTGAAACCCCCTGCACCCCCACGGGAGGATATGGGGGATGGAAACAGAGACCAATCTTGTATTTCCAGACTACTCTGGAATCGAGACTACTCTGGAAATGCTTTGAAATAGTCGGTAATCAGAACGAACCAAGTATCGGCCTGTCGCGATCTTTCTGTTGGTCGGTTCCTTTGCGCGTCATATCTCAAGACCTACTGAACGGTATTTTATAGGGACATTACCTGGATTAGTGGCCAAATTCCCGTCCCATCAATTTTGATCTACTGCAAAGGTCAAGGCCGCTGGTGCCATTTTATTGTTTCGTTTAATATAAAACGGCTAAACAGATCTTGATACTATTTGGTTTATAAGGCATGAGATTTTTGTTTGAAAGAATGGCGAACATTTAACTAATCAAGGCTACAAACCTAGTACTTCATAAACGAAAAGCATGCTACTCATACTCACGTAATCCGACACCCCAAATAACATTCTCTGACCGTTTCACACTTCGTGGTGCTCAGCACGAGGCCCGCGGGCTTTGTTTGTATGTTTTGTGTATGATTGCATCATTTTGTTTGTGCTGGCTGTATTTTAGACAAGATTTAAAGTGCGTCTGAGATCGAGATCCAAATTGCGCAAAAATTTATTTTAAAAAAAAATGTAATTCACGCTAAGAAATGACTATGGGCTTATAATTCAGACCTGCCTACCTTACGCATTACTGATCAGTAGTTTTCCCTGTGAATTTCAGTAATTTTGCATTTTCCTTCAGTAATTCTACAGACATGAGGAAACGCGATGTTTCTGAATAACCAAGGTATGAATAAATTTACGGCACGTTTACTACTTTTTAAGTCTCCTCTCTGAAAATCCTTACCGGGAAGAGAGGGGACTATAAACTGATTAAATAAAAAATAATAAATACTTAAAAAGCACCAAAAAAAAGTTTTTAAAAGGATAGCAAAAAGAAGGAAACAACATCCAACAGATTTTTAAAATGAATACTTAGTATCATGAGAGACCATGGCATGCAACAAAAGATAAACCTGCACATCACTGACCCGGTTGTGATGAAGGATAACTGTTCCGCAGAGCTTTATTACAGGTGATTGACTCAAATGTCATTTTCATGATAAAGATGTGTAATTCACAAGAATAGGCACTACACATAAATTATGAATTCAAAGTTTGCCTTTAAAAAAAATTTTTTTTAGTTTCATCACCTGTCAAAATAAGGACTTGTAACTGTGAATATGTTTACCAATAACAATAGCACATTGTGAGGTTCATTTAATTACAGTTGAAATCGAACACACACTAAAAAGACTACCCTGTACAAATGTTGCAGTTTTTTTTAACTGGTTAATTGTGCCAGCTGCCTGGAGTAGGCACATTTGAGATGGTCCAGCTCTTCTGACCTGACATATCTGGTGTCTTCTTGGCGAGATTTGAGGACCAGCCGCTTACAGACGTTTGCTCCTTCATGCCCAACTGAGAAGTCAGAATCGCACACAGAACAGTACACGTATAATTCTGGGCCATGTTTTTTGAAGCCACAAGACAAGGCCAAGTCCGCGTGTAATCCGAACGAAATACTTGCAACTGCAGCTTTTTCTTCTTTTTCTGCACTTGAGCAATCTCTACACACTCAGACTCTTCTGATTCGTAGTCTTTCTCATGTAAACGTGCAACTTTAGCCCGATTAGAACTTTCTCCCCTCTCCATTTTCACTCAAGATCGGCGCGACAATCTAAGCTCGTAACGTTCGAGCATGTTCATTGGTTCACAACGTCCAATCACAACTCTCGAAACATTTGCTCTCATGCAAGGGCGGTTACTTTGTCAGCTTCTAGGCCGAGCAGACAACAATTTAACAAGTTTACACGGCTCTAAAAATTGCGTAGTTTTTCAATTGTTTTCTCCGTAATTTTGCATAAAATTTCGTACTCCCGTACTAAAGGGGCAAATTCCGTAAAGTTACGGAAGATTACGGAAGGGTAGGCAGGTTTTCCTGTCTAATATATTGCGAATATTGAAGCTAAACTTCGTGTCCGACCATCCAAAGGGTCGTATATTTTAAGCACTGAGAGACTTACCGCGTACTTAGTGGAGAAAACCTTAACAAACGGAAACTCCGATGGTATGGCCACGTCACCAGAGCATCAGGTTTTGCAAAGACCGTCCTGCAAGACACTGTGCAAGGAGGCAGAAGAAGAGGGAGACAAAAAAAGAGGTGGGGGACAACATTCGAGAATGGACTGGCTTGACAATGAGCGAAGCCATGAGGGCTGCTGAGAACAGAGAAAGATGGCGTACGCTGGTTAACCGATCATCTGTGGTGCCCCAACGACTTTCGAGTTACGGGATTGGATAGGGTAGGATAGGAGAAGATAATTATAGCTGGCTAACTGGACCCAGTTACACTAGCAGCGGGCATAGCTTTGGCTGTTTCTATAGGTCCGCAGAGTCTCAAAGTACTAGTACCTCGGGACAACCATTGATGACACACTGGCATGGACAGACAACATTGACGCCTGCTATAAGAAGGCGAATCAGCGGCTGTTCTTCCTCAGGAAACTGAAGCAGTTCAGGGTCAACAGCACAATCCTGTATCTATTCTACCAGTCTGTCATTGAGAGTGTTGTGCTTTACAACCAGCTGTGCTACTACAGCTCTGCCAAGAAAGCCGACACGGACAGACTGGATAGAATCACTGCTGTGGCGTCAACGCTGATGGGGAAGGACACAAGGCCGCTAGCAACATTGTTCGACCAGACTGCAGTGAAGAAGCTAGAGAAGATCAAGCAGGATTCAAGTCATCCACTGCATGATGCTGTCTCTGCCTGCATTTCAAAACGCGGATCAGGGCGTATGCTGTCCATGCAGTGTAGAACATGTCGCTTTAGAGACTCTTTCCTTCCAACAGCAATCCGCACTTTCAACAATAGAGGACGACGAGGCTCACAATAGTTGATGGTTGTTACCCAGGATGGATGGCAGTGAATGGATTAACTGTGTACTATCATTATCAATCACCAGGTAGAAAAATTAGCTTGGATACAAAAGGAGTACCTGAATCACCTTTGCCAGGACCATCATCCTCGTTATCAACATCATCATTATCACCATCCCCATTGTCATCATTATTTATATCAATCTTGTTGCTTATCAATTTTATTCATCAGATTACCATTTGTACTGATATTTATATCAATCAAAAACAAACACTGTCACTGTCAAAAATAATATGAATTTGCAGCAGTTATATGTACACAAATTTATGTTCCAGATGCTGCTATTTTCTGATTCAAATTGAAATTGAAATTGAAACTTGTCTGTTGTTTATTTCACTGCTATGTTTATTAGGACATTGTTAAGAGAAATAAAAATGGTCTTTCATCCTTGGCAGTCTCATCTTCATCCTCATCATCTTCATCCTCATCCTCATCATCCTCATCATCATCATCAACAACAACAACACTAGTAGTAATTACCATTATTGGCTATCTCAACAGTATTAGTACATAAATTGGTTCTTTGCAAATAATTAAAAACAGCCTGTGCAATGTGCTATGATTACCTTTTCCTATTGTTGTCATTCCCATCACTGCTGTCAATGTGAACATGTATTTACATACCATCACCATCATCATCATCATCATCATCTTTGGACTGACTCTTAATCATCAAGAACTGTGATAATGATTGTTAGATTGGATGCAATATCATTTTATATGTCATAATCAGACTGTGATTATTGTTATTAACAGTAGTGGTGGTGTGTATTCATGTGTGTGCATGAGTGTATGCCTGTAGGAGTGGTTGTAAAAGTATTGTTTTGTTTTGTTTTGTTTATTTTAGCTATAATAAACCTGCATGTGGAGGAAAATTTGTAGGTTGAAGCATTTATTACTTACCTCTTTGTAGCTTGACTCTTTTATTATCAGCTGGATCCAGCGTGATTCTATGTAATTTACTTTTAGAGCAATAGATTTTAGTCGTCTAGTTTTTAAGAGATTCATATGCATAACCATACTTAGTCTGTGCAAAGTTAATCATCAGAAAACCCTGTACTGAACCAGTTTCTCCTTGCATGGCAGTCTGGTTCATAATATCAAAAACATGTATACTGCTTGGAAATTCAGGTCTTTGTTTCTTGGGTCCTGTTGTGTACGCATAAAAATAATATCCAGGAATTGCAGTTGATCTGCACTGAACTGAAATAAACACAGACTTAGCACAACTCCCGTTGTGTGTTTAGAACACTGTAACTAGGTTAGAAGTGACGTCATTACTGGTCCGCCACAGGCCAGTGACAGTCTGCATTAAATACTGTACCGGTAACTTTTTAACTTCTGGTGTGTGTGGGTGTGTGTGTGTGGGTGTGTGTGTGGGTGTGGGTGTGTGTGTGTGTGTGTGTGTGTGTGTGTGTGTGTGTGTAGGTGGGTGTTTTGTGTTAGGGGTTAGAAAGTAGGATGCATGACTTTTATTATTTCATAAGCTACATTCATGTTGTGTACAACTGCTTTTCTGTTCTTTGGGGTGTATTGTTTTAATCCCTGAAGTCTTTTGTGTTTTATTGCTTTTGTGCCGTTGTTTTGATGAAGTGTACGCCGCACACACATTTTCTTGTGTTTTCATGGGGACAATAAAGATTCTGATTCTGATTCTGATTCTGATTCTGATATGCGACTTGGTTCTCAGCCTGTTGTAGCGTTTGACGCGTAATGACTGCATATAGAAGAGAAACTCGCGAGGTGACGTCATAACAGGGACGGAATGTCTTTCTAAGTTGCGTACACGAGAGCTGTATTTGAGAGCTGTCCACTCAATGAAGTGGTTTTAATACAATCTTCTATGGTCGTGCCATATCTAGTGTAAAAGTCTGAAACTATATTACATCAGACTCACTTTAAGATAGCTTATTGTCCTCATTGAGACAACAAAGATTCCCAAGTGTTGAACTTTCGTCCTAGAGAAAGCACCTGACACGCCTCTTTCACCCATTCAACGGGAAAGCACAAATTTCAATACAACATCTGTTGCTGCGTAATTCTATTCCAAATCCTCTGACTCTTTCACCCTACAGGATGAATAACGCGAGGTTTATGTGTTTACTTTCGGGTTCACTGTATATATACGAGGTGAACTAAAGTAATGTAATGTTTGATATCAATCAATAAATAAATGAATAAAACAAGGAATGAAGTCAGTGGGTATAGAGAAAAAATCCTGGTATACTCAGACTCCGGCCAACTGAATCGCTGAATCTTTTTCAAGGCTTCTACAATCATTATATATAAACTGGCACAAAGAATCGGACAGTTTGAAATTATATATCAATATCTTATATCTTAGCATAACAATTCAACTGCCTCTCTCGGCGTACTAGTCTCATTGTTATTCTCTCCACTTGTTTTCTTCATATGTACATCTACCTATAGAGATTCCTTAACAACAGAAAGTAAGGATTCCCCCCCCCCCCCCCCCCCCAAAAAAAAAAAAAAAAAAAAAATCTTAATTAATAAAATGCATTGTCATAAAGACAACATAACAGCAGGGTAGGCATAAAACGTTCACGCCCGCAGCGCTTTTCTTCGTGGTGGCCCATGTCAGGTGTCCGGGCGCGCTGTGGCTACCATTTAGTGTAACTGGTAAATGACAGAGTGGACCCGGGGTTTATTCGACTTAAGAGAGTCTTTAACTAGGCGGGAGCGCTGGGATACGAGTCATGGCAATTGCTGTAGCGTGGTAGCTACGGCCATGAAAAGTTACGGTCTCTATTCCCTGGCGCATCTGTCGCAGGCACCCCCTTTTTACAGTGTTACAGTGTTAAGGAGTGTCGGATAGCGCAGTGATTGGAGCACTCGCTACTGTGTCGCAAGTTAAGCACCGTCCAGTGCGGTTAGCACTTGGATGGGTGACCGCAAAACGTGATGCGACAAATAACAACGCCCCCAGTTGACTCAACTGTGACTGAGTTCCTACTCTTTTTTGAGTAAAATTAACGTCCCCGGACACAATAATCGTATAGGGGACGATAAACAAACACATACTCCTACTCTCTTAAAGGTGGGGAAGGTAAAGCAGCGAGGGAGAGAAATGGGCATCATCCTCATTACGCTGGCCCAAGATAAGTATGATCTCCAACATCAAGCTTCCCTACGGCCACAAGGCCATGGGACTACCTTAACTTTTTTTTTCTTTTCTTTTTTTTTAACAGTGTTACTGCTTTTTTTTCTCCTTCAGATGTGGCTGAGCATCCTGCAGTGACTGATTATCTTGCATCCCATTCGACGCAAAAGTCCTTTAAATAAATACGACAGTTTTTTTAAATTTTAAAATCGACCAATTATTATGAAAAACAACACTAAAACATGTCTACGGCGGCAAACTACTAAAAGACAATGGCATGAAAGGCATAGACAGATATAGGTGCAGACACTTAACTTTCTTTTTTTCTTCAAACTATGCGTCACTGGTGATACTTATTCACCTCTCTGTCTCTCTATATCTCTCTGTTTCTATAGGTTAGGTTAGGTTAGGTTAGGTAGGTAGATTAAAGTCCCGCGTCACATGAGCGAATAGGGGACTGGGAAAGGGGGGGGGGGAGAATCGGGTTAGTGCCTCTTGTTTCTATCTCTCCCTCTCTCTCTCTTTTTGTCTATCTATCTCTGTTCCCACCCCTCCTCTCTCTCTCTCTCTCTCTCTCTCTCTCTCTCTCTCTCTCTCTCTCTTTCTCTTTCATTCTTCTTACTAGTTACTATAGCTGAGATTTTATAGCTATATTAGTATTTAACCTGTTTAAAATTTTTTTATATGTTTGATATGTATGTTAATCTATTATTTGCTAACAATTTGTAATTTGTGAAGTTGTCAACCACAGCGAGTGCGTGTTTTATTATATGTAATGTTGTGGTATATAAATAAACAGTTATTATTATTATTATATTAGCTAGAATAACTACACATTCATACTTTCATCAACTATTCAAGTTGTCTTCATACCCACAAAACCTTCATACCCACAAAACCAGCACAGAGAGAGAGAGAGAGAGAGAGAGAGAGAGAGAGAGAGAGAGAGAGAGAGAGAGAGAGAGAGAGAGAGAAGTCTATACTAGTGTTATGTCACTTCCGTAAATTGTTGTTAGCGCTCGGCGTATTGACAAGTTTTTAACCGCCACTTTACGATCATGCACATTTAAACTATAGTGAGAGAGAACTGAGCACCGCTGAAACCCTCGCCCATCTGTGACTCCTGGATCCATACTGTGGGGTGGTCGGATTGGACAAGTCGGTATTAGAATGATCTGCTAGCGTGCATGTAACATTCCCCACCCTCCGCCTTACCCACAACCCGCAGTCCTCCACCCCCAGGTTCGATTCTCGTTGATGACGGGAAATGGTTTCTTCTCTCAGAAATCAGTTTTTATGTAATGACTTTTTGAACGGTGTTCCACTTCCTCAGTAGCACGTTAAGAACCCCGGCCATTCTGTCAAATATACAGATGACTATAGCCTAAAAATAATCAGAAAGACAAGTCATGCATATAGTTACGTTCCGGTCTATCAGCTTAGTGGTCCATGGCGTTTATAAGCCCATGCACAGGATGCATGCAGGAAGATAGTTGGCGTCATTGGCGCCTTGAATTCGATCTTGACCGGCGCCTTGAGCAGATCGTTGAGCCAGTGTTTTATTATTTTCCCCCCGAAGCCCTAAACCGAGTATCGCATCACCCATCCATCACAGCGTACTCAAGCGTATTTTGACAAAATCTGCTGCCTCTTCTATTCTGTATGATTTTTCAGCCCATGGATCTCGTTGTCCGCTTTTACTCTGGCTGTGAAAATGTTAACTGCGGGAAATCAGCTTTTTCGCGGGTTTTCATGGCAAGAATTGTAGCCAGGTTGTTGCAATACATGGATGGAAAAGATGGGAAGTTTGGAGATTCATTTTCGTTCCTCAAAAATGTATTGTCCTCGCCCAGTATAGTGACTCGTATGACAGGATTCTTGTATTTTGAAGCTACATTTTTTTTTATCACGCTATGGTGATAGTAAAACGATACTGTGATCAGAAAATAATGTAACTGGAAAATAAAATTACGTTCAGAAGTAATGATAAAGCGGTAATCTTATTCCTATCCTATTGCCATCCTATCCTGTTAATCGAAGGTCGTTGGGGCACCACATATGATCGAATAACCAGCGTACTCCATCTTTCTCTGTCCTTTGGCAACCCTCGTGGCACAGCTCAGTTTCAAGCCAGTCAATTCTCGAATGTTTTCCTCCCACTTCTTTTTCTGTCTTCCTTTTTTCTGCCTCCTTGCGCCGTGCCTTGCAGTGTGGTCTTTGCAAGGCCCGATGCTCTGCTGACGTGGTCATACCATCTGAGTTTCTGTTTCTTCACCACTGTGAGCATGTCATCGTGTTGTCCAATAGCTTGTGTGATGGTCTGTCGGACTTCGTCGTTGGTGATGTGCTGGGTATAGGAATAGCCCAGAAATCTTCTGTAGCACCTCATCTCCATGCTTTGTATTCTTCGTTGTAGATCTGCTGTGAGGGTCCATGTTTCGCAAGCGTATATGAAGATGGAGATGACAAGGAGCGCAGCAGCCTTACCTTGGAATGTAGACTGATGGTCATGTTTTTCCAACTGGGCTTCAACCTTGTCAGGGCCGCAGTGTTGTGCGATCCTGGAGAGGACTGCCTGTCGGGACACATTGTCTGAAACAATGGCTCCTAAATATTTGAAGCTATGCGCTATGTTGAGAGATGCCCTATTGGAATAACATATACGTTAATTACGGGCGTTGTAATCCGATCAACGGTATTACAGGAATAAATATCCTTAAAAAAATCTTAAAACATGACTAAATATTACAATTATGGCCTTTTAAATAATAGTACCTGCACGGACTACAGTAAAACCCAAGCACAAAGATCAACCTGATACCCTTATTTCGCTTTCCAGAGAAATGACATGTTGCGCTTGCTAGCCTCAAAGGCCGGATTCCACTTTTGTGGTATGGTGTCAAAAAAGGAATTAAGCTGATTTCATACAAGCCGTTCCATGCAAGCAGATTAGATTCGTCTCACCGCTGGGAAGATTCGTCTCGCTCGCTTCCTATGACAACCCATGTGGTGGTGTTTCTATAATCAGGTCTGAAGATTTATTGTCATGTCAGGGGTCTCAGTAGAGAAAAGAATGAAACAGCTCATCATAGAAAGAGTAAACAGCTATGCAGAAAGCTGGATGATACCAAAGAGTCAAACCCCATCATCGGAGAAAGTGTGAAAGTCCATGCAGAGCATGCAGTAGGGAGATAAATCGGTTGCCGTGACAGTTTCTGGTGGTGATGCTGAAGAAGAAGAAGAAGAAGAAGAAGAAGAAGAAGAAGAAGAAGAAGAAGAAGAAGAAGAAGAAGAAGAAGAAGAAGAAGAGGAGGAGGAGGAGGAGGAGGAGAAGAAGAAGAAGAAGAAGAAGAAGAAGAAGAAGAAGAAGAAGAAGAAGAAGAAGAAGAAGAAGAAGAAGAAGAAGAAGAAGAAGAAGAAGAAGAAGAAGAAGATAATTATGATTATGACGATGACGATAAGGAGAAGGAGGAGGATAATGATGAAGAGGAGGCGTAGGAGAAGAAAGAAGGAGCATGCTTAAACTGATTACCCTCTTCGCCTCAGCACCACACCGAAGCCTCTGCATGAAACGATGAAAAAAAAAAGAATGATTATGAGTTCGAAGATGTTGTCTGTGACATCTTTATGCGTTGAGCTTCTGCTGCGGGTAGGGTGCTATCTAATTTACCCCCCTTTGTAGCGACCCCGCCCCTCCCAGCAGTGACCCTCGCCCCACCCGGTGCGGCCATGGACTCACCACGCCGGACCATGGTCAGTTAACCATAATTATTAGAAGAACGTTGCAATTCTGGTGGCTTGTGTCCAGTAACGCTATTAAATGTTTCCTTCCGTACGGAATCATGCAGAATTCAACATCGAATCAACCATTTTGGAGAAATAGACTGGAAAGACTAACTTTCAGTTTTAGCCCGTTCTTTTTTCCGACAATTTTCAAAGTATTTCCAGAGTATTTCTAGGGTGTGTGAACCATACATAAAAACCACAAATAAAATCCAATCCTTCAAAATGGGCTTAAAAGTCAGAGGATTTAATATGAAGTGATAAAAACAACAAACACCAGTCCTGTTTGAAGAGTTATGAATTTACCATTTATTAAATTTGTTTTTCTTCAAGTAAACCGATATAGAATTTTGCTGCAACAGATGTTTTGTTGAAATTATTCCTTCAGGCTGAATCAATGAAATGGGCATATAAACTGCTTAATCCCCGAAGAAAGGTCATGCCCGAAGCACACATGTGAAATCTGTTGTCTGAACGAGGGCAATAAATCGCCTTAAATCTTGTATCAACAAGACAGTCAGCACAAATAACATGACGAAATCACATAATGAAAAACACATACATTATCACACAATTATTGCATGCGCTAATTAGTTAGTTAGTCATTGTTTATAGAGTTCAGCGAACTGCAAAGAGCCGAATCAGGACCACAAGTTGGTTGAAAGTTAAAGAAGGCACACTTCGTATAAAAGATCTGCTAAAACAACCCTAATGGTAGCACTGAAGGTACTCCACCAGCCGGTCACTTTAAGGCATCCCATGCAAGGGACGCTGAGGTTGAACTCTAATTTATGGAACCCCTGCTTACAAAAATAAAATACAATAGGAACATTATAAAATATTAACAAACACATACAAATAAAATGCCTACATTTTGCTAAATAATAATACCATAGAATGCCCTGTTGACCATTTGCAGAAAGCGTCCAATACCCCCAAGCTGAACCAACGGACCCCATGCCCAAACGCGACGTTTTGGGAGAGTTTTCAAGAAAAAGGTAGGTGACAGGTCTAGCGAAGAAGATATTAGATAGATAAAACAGATTAAGAACGACAAAGAACAAATGAGAATGACAGAAACACTGTTCATTTAAAGCACTACATTTCCACAAAGTGGGGATACTATTTATACAGAAAACCCTGACACCCCAACGGGGGTTTGCATATGCTAAACTCCTCGAAGAGTAAAAGGTTCCTAAGACGATACTTGAAATGGTGGATTATGTGAGCATTAGTAACATAAGGAAGTTTTATGGAGTACTTTTTCTTTCTAGCAACAACGTCATTCACCTTTGCGGTAGAGCAAATATGGTAGTATGGGAAGCTGTCCACTAACCTAGATAGTGTTCCTATGAAATTGGGTCAAAATGAGTCCAGTGGCTACTGAGATATAGCGTGCAACGGACTGACGAAGGGACCGACATTAACCTTGTTCTGATTCCCGACTATTTCGAAGTTTTTTTCAAGATACCCTTTTCCAGATATTATGGGGGAATTTTAAACCAAACAAAACTAAATTAAACAAGGGCTGGACCTTATCCCTATCCCCCTATCCTATCGGACCCCAACGGCTGTAAAGGTTCCTCGCCTGCTCTTAGGGGCCTGGGATCAGTTAGGGGTTCATCTGTTATGTTCAAGGTTAGAATCCCGAAAGCATAGTGTTTTTTTTTATCACGTTGTTGCACCCAAGAATGCTTTCTTTTAAACTACAATATAAAAAATATTTTTTTTTAAAAATAACGTCGTTAACGTCAGTTTTGTTTTAGGTTCAAGGCATCTGTACACTCTAATTACATACAAGGTTTAAAGTATTTTTTAAAATGACATCACCATAATGGCGTCAACGGATTTTCCTAAGTTTGGATTTATGTTGAATGCATCTTTAAAGTCAATAAGAACATACATACCAAGTTTGAATCAAATCTCGCCAGAAGTTTGTGAGAAAAATGCGAAAAAACAACAACTGATGACTAACCAGGATGACATCCCCTGTGATGCATACATTGGTGTCGACTGGCAGAATCCGTCCATTAGTTTTCAGAGAAAAAAGCACGCCGGACGGACGGACGGACAGAAAAAAAAATTAATTAAAATAAATAAATAAATAAATAAATAAATGTAAACTTCATGCAATGATACAAATAATTAAATTACTCAAAAAATAACTATGAGCAAAGAAATCTCCGCTAAACAAATATTTTTTTTAAAGCCTTACTAGCTGTACTGGACGATTGACCAGGTTGAACTCAATCGACGTTGTTTAATTGTTGTTACTGCGTGTAGTACGGAGTTGGGTGTTTAAGTGAATGATGAGCGGGGTGGCGAGTTTCACTTAAGTGCGGAAGGTCAGTGTGTTCAAGTGTCAAAACCTGTTGTGGTTCACAATGATCCGTCGACCATAACGTCATAGAGACATGACGCATTTAAAGGTGTTGATGCAGTGTTACCAGCGCTTTTAACCGGTATGAAATAGAATGCGTTAAAATTGTTGTTGTTGTTGTTGTTGTTTGTAGATTATAGTCACACGACACTTTCGCATATAGGTGACTACTGGACCGATTTATACTGACACCAGGAGGGGCCGGGTAGCTCAGTTGGTAAGAGCGTCTTGCTAGTAACCGAAAGGTCGCTGGTTCGAATCCCGGATTGGTCAACGTGTGATCATATTATTTTCCCCTTTACCAACAACTGGCCCGCTGGTGTCAGTATAAATCGGTCCAGTAGTCACCTATATGCGAAAGTGTCGTGTGACTATAATCTACAAACAACAACTGACACCAGCGGGGCAGTTGTTGGTAAAGGGGAAAATAATATGATCACACGTTGACCAATCCGGGATTCGAACCAGCGACCTTTCGGTTACTAGCAAGACGCTCTTACCAACTGAGCTACCCGGCCCCTCTTCGCGTTATAATCACTCTTGCACTATCTGAAATACTAATGTACGCAACTTTCAAAACGCTTATAACAAGACGTTCCATGGCGCATTAAAGTCGTCCCTTGAAATCTAAATGCATGCAGTAATAATATTAATGAGGCTGACGTCTACAACAACAACAAAAAATTGCGCTTGAAAACAAATGAAAATCTAATGATTCAGGCTAAGAAATTATTATTCCCTTATATAGTAATCATTTTTATTTTGCATGTTGCGAAATTTGAATCCTAACGTCGCATGCGAGCGTTCAAAAGGTCGTTTGCTAGGTAAGACTAAGTGGTTTATCTCTCTTGGATTACAAGCAAAGGCAGAGAGAGAGAAAGAGAGAAGAAGAAGAAGAAGAAGAAGAAGAAGAAGAAGAAGAAAGAAAGAAAGAAAGAAAGAAAGAAAAGAAAGAAAGAAGAAAGAAAGAATGAAAGAGAAAGAGAAAGAGAAAGAAAGACAGAAAGAAAGAAAGAAAGAAAGAAAGAAAGAAAGAAAGAAAGAAAGAAAGAAAGAAAGAAAGAAAGAAAGAAAGAAAGAAAGAAAGAAAGAAAGAAAGAAAGAGAAGAGAAAGAAAGAAAGAAAGAAAGAAAGAAAGAAAGAAAGAAAGAAAGAAAGAAAGAAAGAAAGAAAGAAAGAAAGAAGGAAAGAAGAAAGAAAGAAAGAAAGAAAGAAAGAAAGAAAAAAGAAAGAAAGAAAGAAAGAAAGAAAGGACGAAAGAAAGAAAGGACGAAAGAAAGAAGAAGAAAAACGAAGAAGAAATATTTTACATTTTATTTTATTATTTTTGTGTGCGTATGTCTTTTCTTTTTCATCTGTATTTTGTTCCTTCCTTCGTTACTCCCTTTCTTCTTTCTTTCTTTCTTTCTTTCTTTCTTTCTTTCTTTCTTTCTTTCTTTCTTTCTTTCTTTCTTTCTTTCTTTCTTTTTTTTTTCTTGCCAGGCTCTACTTCAAATGAAACGCTGCAATATATGGCAATCGTTTCATGATAATCAAGCCTTTCCAATGAACTACACAAAGTATATGTTGAATAAGCTAAAAATCACGAGTTTCAATTTTGGGAGGACGTGCTTCAGCTATCAAAGTGGATTCCATCATCTATGACTGTGACAAAGATTTAATGAGAGCTCTTTTAATGGTGCAGTAGAAAGCGCTCTTTGAACTTTACTGCCAAAATGAATGTTGAAACATTAATGGTATCTAGAGACGGGAATAAAATATGTTGAAGGTGGCATTGATATTCAAAAGGCTAAGTGATACAGATAAGTGCTTATAGTAACTTTTTTTTTCTTTAACTGTTAATAATAATAGATCTACTGAGGATTTCCCCAGCTATTATTCTATATTAGCTGAAGAACATAAACAGACATTTTTCCCATTTTATTTTCCCAGTTAGAAATGTGTCTTAAATTTCCGGTATTTGATTCGATAAATGCTGTGTCACTTTAAAAATGTCACTTCGTTTAGATGAGACAAAACCAGAAGTATGCTACTGTAGAGTAAAGAACAACAACAAAAATAATGACAAAAACAAAAATTGACAAAAGTATTCGTTCAATTTCGAATAATAATAAATCTATTAAAATTATATGTTTTTAAAAATCCTTTTGTGTCCTATAGGCAGGGATGCAAGCCATGTATTGTTTAAAACTGCCCTTGTTTCAAGCAAGATAATTTGAAATAGCACGGAATTATAATTAATATAAACAAAACATACACTGCAGAACCAAACATTATTTGTATGCATAGCTATAGTGTCTTTGTATGGCGCAGCCAACAACTGCAAAAGTAAAATCGCCCACTGTAATGAACTCATATAAACCTATAAAAACGATTACTTATCAGCGAGAATATGGGCAAAATGCAATTAATCCAGTTGTGGGATATAATATATAAAATAATGTTGTTTTAACCTACCCAGAACGAAAATAAAGGATTGAGGAAATTTGCCTTTAAAAAAAAATAATTAACGTTACGGCTTGTCACAAAAATTTAACAGGTGTGCACTCGTAAATGTTGAGCTTACATTTATAGTGGTAAATGCAGCATAAACTTTAGAGAAGTAAATCTACCATTCATTCCACACAGTCAATTGCTTTACGCGGCATTACAAAATAATAGTAACAGTAGCCGTAAATGATGTTCACAAACTATGAAACGAACTTAGGCTGAGGCCAAACAATAAAAGAAGAAGAAGAAGAAGAAGAAGAAGAAGAACGCTGTCGCAACAGGACAGGCCAAAATATTACGCTGTCGCAACAGGACAGGTGTGCCTACAACAAAATCTTCACAGGGCTTAAATCGCTGTCGCACAAAACCCCACCGCTCGCTTATAGAAGAAGAAGAAGAAGAAGAAGAAGAAGAAGAAGAAGAAGAAGAAGAAGAAGAAGAAGAAGAAGAAGAAGAAGAAGAAGAAGAAGAAAACAAACGGGGTCTTCAGGATCCCACACTGCTCTTGAAAAAGCCTTTTCTCTAAATGGGCAGCGACAATTGAGAGTGAAAGTATTAACGGGGGGCTCGGTAAAGGTAAAATGTATTAACGGGGCTTTGAATGGGGGTAAGCATTGACAAGAGGCAGAGTGAGCATTATTCAAAATCCCGAGGCGTGACGTCGCCGCCAAGAGTCCCTAACTGCAGTCTCCGTAGCGAAGATAGATGCGTCATCCACCGTGATCGGTCATGCAAGGCAGCAGGTATGTATTATATAGTGTACATGATGTATATGTTCCTTAGAGGTTAGGCAAAAGGCCACGCTAGATAGTTACGGAAATGCTGCGCTTTTGACATGCTGTCATCAGCCAACTTCGTACTGTCCGAGCCTTGATTCCGGAGACTTTTTGTTTCAATTTGTTCTCATCTTCTTCTCTAAACCCAAGACATCAATTTTTTTAAAACTTTATTTTGCATGTGTGGTATCAAAAAGAGTTACCTTTAGTTCACTCATGCAGCTAGTGAAAAGGTATATTTTTAGAAGGATGGCATAGCTCTGATGAAAATTTTGCTTTCTTACAAATACTCAACTTTTTATTTTATTCTCGAAAGATCTCGATTTCAAAACTATGTACTTGGACCGCCTAAAGATCCGTAAGACGTTGGGTCAGACAGTACAAGCTTCCAAAGCAATGATCTCATAATTTAAATTCACAGGTATCCGCATAATAATTATATTTGCCGTGATTAGTTGCCTAAGGCTAACCCCCAAAGATTTTAGATGTCTATGAAGTTATATCTTTTCACTCGCGTCTTTTTGGGCTAACCTCGCAACCAAATCTAAGTGAATAAGCTAGCTGTAACTGAGAAATCATATGCATTATTTGTCAAAGCAAGTTTGTGTAAAATTTCCGGGTCTCATGGTATCATGACTTCCGCGAACTACCTTATGCTTGCTGAATCGCAATGGGTCTGCGGCTACAGAACCCTCAGTATTCTGTGCAATGGCTGGCCTCCTTTGTGTGTGTGTGTGTGTGGGTGTGTGGGTGTGTGTTTGTGTGTGTGTGTGGGGTGGGTGGGTGGTGTGCGTGTGTTTGTGTGTGTGAGATTTGTGCGTGTGTGAGTGTGTGTATGTGAGAAGGTCGCGCGCGCTTGTGTGTGTGTGTGTGTGTGCATGTGTGTGTGCGTGTGTGTGTTGATGACTGTTTATACATTACTGAGATTCACTATGAAAGTGGTTTTTGTGTATATCAAACGTGTTTCCATGCATGCCTTTTTATTGTAAGCACATGCATTTGTTAGCACAAGCACGATGTTATGTCTTTGCGAGATAATAAAGTTTTCGTATTCGTGTCATCTCCATCTTCCAATACGCTTGCGAAACATGGACCCTCACAGCAGATCTCTAACGAAGAATACAAAGCATGGAGATGAGGTGCTACAGAAGATTTCTGGGTATTTCCTTTACCTAGCACATCATCAGCAACGAAGTCCGACAGACCATCACACAAGGCATTGGACAACACGATGACATGCTCGCAGTGGTGAAGAAACGGAAACTCCGATGGTATGGCCATGTCACCAGAGCATCAGGCCTTGCAAAAACATCCTTCAAGGCACGGGGGAAGGAGGCAGAAGAAGAGGGAGACAGAAAAAGAGGTGAGATGACAACATTCGAGAATGGACTGGTTTGACACTGAACAAAGCCATGAGGGTTGCTGAGGACAGAGAAAAATGGAGTAGGCTGGTTAAACGATCATCTGTGGTGCCCCAACGACTTTTGAGGTACGGGATAGGATAGGATATGAAGGATTCGTATATATGACCCATCCATTTGTAAAGCAGAGAGACAAGGGAGTGGGCAGGGAGGGATGGAGGGAGAGAGAGAGAGAGAGAGAGAGAGAGAGAGAGAGAGAGAGAGAGAGAGAGAGAGAGAGAGAGAGAGAGAGAGAGAGATTGGCTACGGATATAATGATCACAAAACTCTTCGGCAAGACGTTTTAACTCTATTACTGCTCTCGGATACAAAAAGGCCCAAAAGAACACGGGCTAAAAATCGTGTAAACATAAGCGGGTTGTCACGTTCATTGAAGGGGGACATCCTTTCCCCTCTATAGTGTCCTATCACAGACATCTTGTTAGCCATCAACGTTTGACCAACCATGCAGACAACTACAAAAGGTTTTCTCCGCTAGGAACGTGTACTGATTTTGATGACAAGTCTTTGTGAGCAGGATTGACTTTTTTCAAGCGTCTGTAATCGTTTTCCATGCTCTTCATACGCGGCAAGATTGTCCCCACTTTGGCCTTGTCGGTCAAGACCAAAGCAAACCCTTTGAGTTTGTTTGAAACAGTCAGACTATTATGGTCTTGCCTGATCTTCCTCCCTAAAAACCCCATCACAATGAATACCATTGACTGATTATTACCGGCGCTTGAATAGTTTACTTCCAGATCTTCAGCCATTAAAGTGGATCTCATCTATATTTTTGAAGCACATTTTTACAATAGTTACGTTTGTGATGCCTGTCAGTGAAAGTATTTTTACGGTCATGACTCCAGACAACCGCCTCTATAATGCCGCTAGCGAGACCCGAATGTGAGCTAAATGGGATGTCAAACGACAAAACGGGTTTTCCCGTTTGTGACGTAGAGAAGGGAATCAAGATGGGTGGAATGTGCGCTGCCTATGGGTGTAGACTTTCATCCAGTCACAAGATATGGCATATTAGCAAGCACTGACAGCTAGTACAAAAAGCAATGGATCAATTTATATCAGGGCCAAGAGTGACTTTTGCAAGATTTGTGACGTAGAAGTGGAAATTCCGTTTGTTACGTCTGAGACGCACGCGGTGGTGCGAATTGGACTCGCGCGTTAGATCAGATCGTTTTATTTTGCAAAGCATGCAATAATAGTGTATTTACCTTTGATTTGATTTTGCGTTCTTGTTAGAAGAAGCTTTGTATAACGTTGATAATTTTAGTTGGTCGATATTATTTGAGAATTTTTTTTTCTAGAGTTGGTTGTTTACTATCGATCGAAGCGTGTGGATAATTCTAGTGGTCACTAGAGACGCTTCCATCCTAAATATGGTTGTATGACGTGAGACAGTGATGACAAAATTTGTTCTGATTGGTTATAATTGTGTCTTGCCCGAATGTTCTGGAGGGACTATAGATGTACCGCACTGTTTGAGTTGAGAGAGTTGAAAGTAGAGAGAATTGTAAAGTGGAAAGTTGTGGAAAGTTGTGAAAAGTTGAGAGTGGAAAAAGCGATTGTATGCAGTTGTTGATGTTCGCTGAATAAAGTTGGAAAACTACATACGACGACTTCTGCCTTGTTGCTGAGTGAGCAGGCTGCGTGGATAAACGAATCTGAGTTACACTTATCAGGTTTCGGCATCGGGGCTGAATCAACTGATAAAAAAACAACATCGAGTGTAACACCGTTGTTGTTGTTTTTTTCACGTACCGCTTTCAATCGCACACCGCGATATCCGGAAACGTGATCTTATCTTGGGGTATCCTACTCTGGCCCGAGTGCGGTTCTAAAGAAAAAGGGTACGCGTTTAGACTATAGTTTGGGTATACACTTGAAACTCACAAGAAAAGTTTAGAACCCCCTAAAATCATTTACAAGGCTTTCCTACATTTACCTTCAAGTTAGTATTTATTCCCTCTTAATGTATACCGCGGTACAAAACAGGCTGTTATCGGGATGCAGAAAAAGAAGAGGAATAACGCGGAGGAGGAAGAACGCGGAGGAGGAAGAACAGGAGAAAGATGAAGAGAAGGAGGAGAAGAAAGGTCCGAACGATTCTTGTATTAGAAGGGAAAAGAATAATTCCTATGAGTAACCTCACTTATAATTTGTGTTCAAACTTCTAAGAGCAATAAATCTGGAGGATATTATTGTACAGTACACAGGTCTACAATTGATTGTTAATGTACACCTCCATTAAAATCCCACCTATATACAATACTATTTCATTTTTATTGCTGTGTATTAAGCTCGGGTGAAAATACGTGTTTACAAATTAAAAGCAGAAATAAATGCTATGATCCTGGATATCTTGGACCTGAAAATTGTTCTACGAATATGTTTTGTAGAATGTCTACAACAACAATAGTATTATTTCAGGGAATTATGTTTTTGTAATCGATCCGCCGCAGAAACGCTCACATGTTATAAACACCCCAGTGGGGAACGAACCCACGTCCTTGGGAATAAAAAAGTTTGTCTTTTGGAGGCAAACGCTCTACTTCAGCACTACAATGCCACACCAGATACTCAGTGTATGGCAGTGCAATTAACTGTCACACGTGAAAAGAGTAGATCAAAGCCTGGAAGAGAAGACACTGAAATAAAATCAGCGTATCGAGACGCCTCTTGCTTACCAACCGTGGAAAATGGACTCGCCCAGAAGCCGTAGATTAATAGACATTTTCTTAAGTGAAAGGGTTAGCAGGGGGTGGGGGGAACGAATTGGGAGGGAGGGAAGGGGGCTAGAAGAAGAAATAGTAGGAGGATGACAAGAAAGGAGGAAGATCGCGTAAAAAAAAAAATCAAAAGAATGTCCACCAACGACAAAGAGAAGAAGAAAAAAAGGTGCACTTAAATTCAAACTTGTGCTTTAAATTACGGTCTTTTGAAGGGCATTGAAGGGAGACAGACTGGGAATTGAACAGTCAAAGACTTCACACGGTGACTGTACCATTTAGATACTAGGGCGCTGTCACGGTTCCCTTTTTTTTTCTTAGTTAATGTTAGCCTGGCATTTCCAGGGTCTTAACGGAAAGGCTCAAAACAAATTAAGTGCAAGCTTTTAACACAATTTTACATTCCTTCAACTTCTTTCTTTTCTACTTTTTTTTTCTCTTTGTTTTCTTCAATCTTCAAACCCGAAAACGATCTGTTAACGTGATTCGCATAGAATGATCCGCCCCCATAAAAAAAAAGCACCTATGCGTGGATTAATATCATTGGAATTAAACCGGTTTCAACAGAGATTCCCAAAACGAAAATATTACTATGGTCCTCGGTGTTTTACTTAGTGTCCTACTATGAGATTAATGTCAATAAAGGACAACATACACGTATTAGTTCTCCGTTGAACAGCGAGGATTACACATAGTTAGGAAAGCTTTCCCTTGAGTATCAGCGAACGTTGTGACCGAGTGGTCTAAGGCGGGACTAACTTGGCTTGTCCACAGGCTAAAAACCAATGACACCCTACAGGTGTGGGATCGAGCCCGTCTCTGGGCGATATGTTTGTCCGAATATTTTTTACTTTGGACTTTGGGAACGTCCCGGGGGTTTCCTCCGGGTCCTCCGGTTTGCTCCCCCAGCAAAATAAAAAATAAAAAAAACGCAACTAATATTAGGTAGGTTGGGTTTGGGTGCGCCACAGGCTGCGACTATGCTTTCCCCCAGGGGAGGGTTGCCCAGCATTTTCAGATAAAAAGGGACAATAAAGTGTAAAAAACCAAACAAAAAGAAAAAAAAACAGTGCTTGTTGAAGAAGTTAATTATCGTTGCTCTCCAAGATAATAGTAGATCACTTTTATTTATCACGGCAGTCGTTTGCTATAATGTCTCTTCATACGGTGTTTATCTCCTCTTTGTCGTAGCAGATGCACGTTGAAAAATCCAGCCATGCCAGATCACGAAGGCACAGCCAGTATAGGGGGTAGAGCAATCTCCAACTTCCGTTTTGCGGATGACATTGATGGATTGGCTGGAGAGGAACAAGATCTTGAACAGCTGGTATAGAGGCTTGTAACAGTCCCCTATTCGCTATATGTGACGTGGGACTTTAATCTATCTACCTATAGAGGCTTGACACCTCCGGAGCCTATGGAATGGAATGGAATAGAAGACCAAAATGATGACCAACAAAACCAATGGCATCAACATGGACATCAAAGTCCAAGGCCAATCGCTCAACACAGTGCAAAGCTTCAAATATTTAGGAACCATTGTATCAGACAGGATGTCCTGTCCAGGATCGCACAAACAACTGCGGCCCTGACAAAGTTAAAGCCCATTTGGAAAGACAGGACCATCAGTCTACATTCCAAGGTAAGGCTGCTGCGCTCCCTTGTCATCTCCATCTACGCTTGCGAAACATGGACTCTCACAACAGAGAATACAAAGCATGGAGATGAGGTGCTATAGAAGACTTCTGGGCATTTCCTATACCCAGCACATCATCAGCAACGAAGTCCGACAGACCATCACACAAGGCATTGGACAACACGATGACATGCTCACAGTGGTGAAGAAACGGAAACTCCGGGGGTATGGCCACGTCACCAGAGCATCAGGCCTTCCAAAGACCATCCTGCAAGGCACAGTACAAGGAGGCAAAAGAAGAGGGAGACTGAAAAAGAGATGGGGAACAACATTTGAGAATGGACTGGCTTGACATTGAGCGAAGCCATGAGGGTTGCTGATGACAGAGAAAGATGGAGTACGCTGGTTAAACGATCATCCGTGGTGTTCCAACGACCTTCGAGTTACGGGATAGGATAGGATATGGTCTTCGAGCCCATGACAAATTTACTTCAATAATAGCGATATGCTCGGAGCTTCTTGAGTAATTGCTGCACGTTTAATAAAGCAAATTGGGACGATCGATGTCACTGATAAGCAATGGATCCATTTGCTACAGTGTTATGACTCCGCCGCGCCGGATAGATATTTAAAAGAGAAACGTAAGTGCCACAGTCGCTTGTATGATAAGTGCGTAAATTCTCGCTGAGAAATAGTAGGAGCCAGTGAAGATAGGGTGTGGGGAAAGAGAGGGAAGGGGAGGAAGGAGGGAGAGAGAGAGAGGGAGAGAGCGAGAAAGAGAAAAAGAGAGAGAGAATGTCTTCACTGCAGTGCGAATACAGTGAAAAAGGTAACCAATTATTTATTAATATACATGAACAGTGACTGCAAAGATGGACAGGTTAAGCCACGATAGGAATGGAGGGAAATGTAAATGTTGAAAATGTAAATAAACCCTACAATGCATATAATAAAGTTAAAGTAGAAAAAGAGAGAAAAAAAGATTTATTTCCTCTGATAGGAAAGAGAAGAAATTAACAGAAAAGAAGATAAGAAGAAAGAGAACATCGGAACAAAGGACTGTAAGTTGAAAACAACCCCCCCCCCCCCAAAAAAAAAAAAAAAAAAAAAAAAGTGAGAGAGAGAGAGAACGATTAAAGGGACATGGTATTAAGGATTGTGTGTGTGTGTGTGTGTGTGAGTGTGTGTGTGTGTGTGTGTGCGTGTGTGTGTATGACAATGAGTTTACTGGGGAAATTGCAATGTTGTCACATTAAAGATGATACAATGAGTTGCTCAAACCGACTGCTAAGCTTTGATTTTAGGCGTCTCTTCCTTGGTCTGAAAACAACTGTCCCTACTATACACACTTTCGCAGCAGTACTATGTTTAGAAGCAACCCTGATGCTATTAATTAATAGGTTAATAGGCACATAAAAAAATATATAAATGTACATCAAACCGTACATTTGAAAGAATTATTTTGATTGCTTAATTTTTTTCCCCATTAGGGCAAACCTCACTAAGAATTTGAAAAGGATCTGTGACGTTGAAAGGTGTGATTTTGTGGGTTCTTTAAACAAACGAAAAAAACAACCACCCACCGTATTGCCTTTAAAATGAAAAAGTGAGAAAAAAATGGATTAAGCCTTTGTATATGATATAGGCTATTAGAAAAAAAAACAACAACAAACTAAACAGTTAATTAGTTAAAATGAATAGCATATTCCGAATTTTCTTTCTTTAAACAGAATAACTAATACGGGGAAGATTTTTTTGTCTTTTTCTTTTTTTCGTTTTGCTTTATACTAAACTATCGAGAAAACAAACAAATTCACAACAAAAACTACAGCAGTATAGTAGCATTATCAAACACAACAGATAAACAGAGCAAAACAACAATTATTGTAACAACAACAACAGCCCCTCCCCATCCCCCCAAAAAAAAATAAAAAAAATAAATAGATCTATAAATATTTCAGCTATTTAAAAACACAAAGTACTCACAGTCATAATTAACTGATGAAAAGGTTTAACACCTACCTTCATATGATTGTTGATTTTCTAACAGTAAACCAGCAGTTCTTCTTGGTCTTCTAATTAAGCGACAACAAGCGTCCCAAAAAAAAAAAAAGTCTTGACTGTGACTGTGACGTAGCTGATGACGGTAGATGAAGACGTATTTTCCTTCGGCCTCGACCTACATGCTGTACGTTTGAAATGAGAAAACAAAGTTGAAACTAATCGAGTTTTTAAAGAAAATAATGGTAATGGAGTGCACAATTAAGGTTTCTGCGGTGGAAAATAATATTACTAAAGTCAGAACGTTGTAATGTCTGTAATGTATATTTAGGTTGTTGTAGCTTATTGGAAAATTCAAAACAAGATCAGTTCGCGAGATGGCGCACAGCACAAAATGACGACGTCGCCTCGGAGCATCAAAATAAAATTGGAACTCATGCGCGTGTGGTCACCATCCCCGCACCACGACAATCCCAGCTCTCACTTTTATTTTTCAGTTGCAACTCCCCAAACGGGGGTATTTATCAAGTCAATTTCGCTGATTTGTCGCGCAACGGTCCTTCGGAGTTGACCTCGCACGTGCCTGTCACGCTTATCCGCTGCACGCGCGCACGCGCAGGGCGATCAGAACCCTCTCCGCCAATCAGCTCGCGTCTCTGGCGAGGGCCGCCGGGAGCGGAAATTGGGAGGAATTCCGGCGACAGATTAACCAGTGGCGCCCTCTATTCGCTGGCTCATGAATGTTTGAAGAGGTCTCTTAGAGAACACTCGATCCATCATTGAAGGGAGACAACGCTTCCAGTGAGTTCCATCCCCTCTGTGGAGAGAGAGGGGAGATAACGTTTCTCCTGGCTGCGACCTCCGCTGTTTTATTCGGCCTAAATATGGAACCAGCGGAGGGGGAAGGGGCGTGGCAGAAAGAAAAACAAACTACCTCTCCGCCCATACAGTTAGCATGTCATGGACAGTTTTAGTTTTCGTTCTGCAACGATTGATGTGGTGTGTAGAAAAAAAACACCGAGTGTGGGGTGATTATGCTAGAGATGGAGAGGTAGTGACTCCGAGAGAGGCCAGGGAAAAAGCTGGAGATTTATACAAAGGAGAATGAAAAGGGGGAAAGATCATATAGGACTCACGTTCTACTTATTTATTTATTTATTTATTTATTTATTTATTTATTTAATCGTTCTTATATAGCGCTTTTCCAGCTCAAGAGCTGCTCAAGGCGCTGGCCGATACAGGATCTAACTCAAGCCGCCCGAGACGCCCACCCGCAGCCTTTGGGCGCATGGTCTGACGCCCGGACAACTGAGCACAATCCTGGGCAGCCAGGGATGGGGGAGAAGGACCTAGGTGCATGCTGGGTGTTTTCTTGTCACGGCACTCACCCGTCTAGGACATGAGCGTCAGGATCTTTAAAGTCCGTTATGATGGAATGTATGCGACACAGACTAGACCTCGGTTTATACTCTCATCCGAAGGTACTTCCACTACTTACATCACATGATCACGTGACAACAAATACTTTCTGTTTATGTGCGCTTTGGAACTGTGTCCAGTTCAATTCTCCCGATTAAAAACCCGAGGTTTTTTTGGGATTTTTTTTCGTTCCATATCATAATAGGCAAAGTGTTTCTATTCAAGAATGCATGAAGGAAAGAATGCAAAACGTAAGTCGACTAAAAAGGGCTTTTAAGACAACAACAACAACAACAAAATGTCAAAGTTAAAGGCTATAGCACGCATGGTTAATCAATTTTTAACAAAAAGAAGAGTGAAATATCTTTTTTTGTTTTTCTTCCTAAATATCTCTCACCGCTTCCCCCATTTAAGCCATATCACCCATTATCACGGGCTTTCTGCTGTATGTCAAGTGAGGGATGTCCGAGAAATAGGCGTTAGCAAAAGACTGGGACAAAAAGCTAATGCGTTCGCTCTGAACGTTTACTTCCCTTTGAAGTAGTTGTGGCGACACGGTTTTGTCCCTTTTCGTTCCTGGTGATTGAAAAGAAAAGAAAAAAAAAACACGAATGGCATGACCTTAGAATCAGCGACTGGAGTGATGAACTGTTCCGTACCGTGACTCGTTAAAAAAGAATTAACATCGTAAACGACACAGAGAGCACACAAACGCAAAATATGACAACTTTGCGGTGCACATTTGTAGGAAGGCCGACTACATCATTTTCCTTCTAGGTCCATAAAATCTGTTGTGGGCCTGACGATCGCTTTTGCTCATTTGCCCTCCATCCATCCACCATTCACTTTTTCCATTGCATTCGCAACAAATGCGGGCGGTTAAAGTTAAGGGTCGCCTGGTACTATAAAGAGGTGATCCGGGACTAATACCTAGACGAGGGGCCGGGTAGCTCAGTTGGTAAGAGCGTCTTGCTAGTAACCGAAAGGTCGCTGGTTCGAATCCCGGATTGGTCAACGTGTGATCATATTATTTTCCCCTTTACCAACAACTGGCCCGCTGGTGTCAGTATAAATCGGTCCAGTAGTCACCTATATGCGAAAGTGTCGTGTGACTATAATCTACATACAAACAATACCTAGACAGGTATACAACGAGTTTTAAGTTTGTTTCCAAAGCAAACTACTCGTGTGAACTGTACTGCGAATCTCGCTTTAAAAAATTTTAACGACCCAAGCAAGTGCTCGATCCAAATATAAATACTGATTCTTGCTAAATAGTGAAATTATACGTTATTCGCATCTTGGCGTGAGATAAGGAAAATTGTCACATGGAGATCGGACAATATTCACAAGCGCGCTGTGCGCGGCGAGTGCAATGTTGTCCGATCGAGATGTGACAATTTGTCATATTTCACATCTAAAATGCGAATAATATTACGTATCGATGTCTCCAATTGGAAAAAAAAAAAAAGATCAATAGAGGAAAAAGGTGTGTGCGAACGATCGCTTTACACATTGTTTTCTAATAATGTCATGAAAATGCGCAACCAAAAGTAGTCCAGAAATCAGAAGCTTTCCTTCACATATAGTCAGCACGCACACAAACATAAACGTACGCGCGTACACCCACCCACCAAAACACTCACCCATTTACCCACTTACACACATATCTAGAGCAGGTGTCCTCAACTAAACTTGACCGGTGAAACACAGTGCCAGTTTCATTCATTGATTCGTCTCCGCTTCATTCAAAATGTAGGTCTAGTCTTCGGGCAACTATAGCTTAGGCAGCCATGAAAAACAATGCCAGTTTCATTCGCTGATTCTGTCGGCCCGTTTACTCTTTTGACTCTTTTCCATGAGATAATTTTTGCCTTAACTTTCATAAATTAGTGACGGTTTGGGAATAAAACCTTGCTCTTTTAGCACGTCTTAGAAAACACAAGAAGACCGTTTGGTAATTTGCAGACAGGCATAGGAGACTGCGATTCCTAAAATGAGTTAAAGGAGGTCCTGTATTCTTTATATATGTATTTGCCAGTTACTTTCATTGCCTTAATTGTATTTTTTTTAAAATCTGTAAATTTTCTTTAAATTAACTTTAAATATGCCGTAGGAAAATTACAGTAGAGTATTTCCTTACAAACAAAATTGATTTCTTTAACTTGAACACAAAGAAATTATACGAGAGGCGTCAAGTTGTCATTTCCATCTCTGTCTCTGTCTCTGTCTATTTCTCTTTCTCTCTTTCTCTCTCTTTCCTCATCCTTTTATCCTCCCACCCCCTCCCCCCACCCGAAATTTCAGCAGAAAATGAAACATATGTACTAGGGCGGGTGTCCTTCTTCAACTCCACAGAAAGTTTTAACTTTGACGTCACGGAAAGAGCGGAGCCTCTGTGAGGAGAACGTGACTTGTGAAAGAAATAGCGTCACCAACACGGCCGTGTGACGTCGGCAGTGTCAGCAGCAGCAGCGGCAAGTAAAGGAGGGGAAATTGCTCGCTTTGTTGAAGTCCCGTGACGGGAAATGCGATTTTTGGCACCACCGACGACCGCCGCTATAGTTTAAGGTTCTGTTATAGAGCGCATAGTGGTTTACAGAACATTTACAGAACTTTTGGTATTAACCTCTAGAAGTTGAACGCAATAAAATTGTCTACGTTTATGATGAAAACGTAAGGGTAGACTAGATAAGGTAAAGGTAAAGGTGGTCCCATAGCCTTGTGGCCGTATGGGAGCGTGATGTTGGAGATCACACTTATCTTGGGCCAGCGTAATGAGGGTGATGCCCATCTCTCCCCTTCGCTGCTTTGCCTTCCCCACCCTTAAGAGAGTAGGTACTCAGTCACAGTTGAGTCAACTGGGGGCGTTGTTATTTGTCGCTTCACGGTTTGCGGTCACCCATCCAAGTGCTAACCGCACTGGACAATGCTTAACTTGCGACACAGTAGCGAGTGCTCCAAACACTGCGCTATCCGACACCCCAAGGGTGAAGTGAAGGGTAGACTAAACGTTATACAAACTACGATTGATTGTATGGCAAGGGATTTAGGTGAATGAGACCTTCCAAAGCGCATTTACCGAACTAAAAAACTAAAACAACTGCAAAAGTCTCTATCTCTCTCACGCACACACAACACACACACACACACCCACACACACACACACACACACACACTCTCTCTCTCTCTCTCTCTAACATACACACATACACACCCATGTACAACCATATTCTATAGAGTAACGACAAATAAAAGATTGAACGAAGTTTCTCTGTCATCACCGAAAAGCCACAAATACAGTAGAAATTGTCCAAGAAAGCATCGACCTCAAGAAGCTCAGTGGATGGCACACCACTCATGCACCTCCGGTTCCAGAGGAAAGAGGGGAAGTCTCGAGCCGAAAAGAACCTCCGGCGAGTTTTCATGCTTCTCTTTGACACCCAGATCGTCTCATCTCCGGTAGTGGGCGCCCTTTTCGTGTTTTTCGTTCGCGGACCAAATTTTCGTCTAGAAGGACAGCAGATCGTTCTATTCTATCGGTCTAAAGAAAATAAAAGATGCTGAAAGTTCACGTTGGTTAACGAAACTGTGGACGAGGACGACGGTTAAAAGTATACAGTGTTGAATCCAGAGTTGGTCATCGACGTGTGGAGTTCTGGTCGGTTTGTTGTGTTGACTTGAAGCCAAAGGATGTGAGCAGTTTGTTTGGGTTTAGTGTAACTGGCGTGAGTTTCTGTATGGCCGAAGCCCCGGTTGTGTTACTGGGTCCTGCGTTAAGGCTTGGTCGGGGTCACGTTTGTGGTTAGCGAGAGGAAGCGAGGTTGTTGCTGGTTCTGTTAAGCGAACTTCGTCTTTAAGTCTAACGTGCATAAGTTCAGAGAAACACCAATATACGCAGCATGCACTACAAATCCTCTCTCCACCCCCCTCTCCTCATCCCCCAACCCCTGCTCTCCCTACCCTCGGCCCCCCACTCCCCTTACCCACTATCCTGGACGGCGCTGCGCTTACGTCTGCCGCGCTGTGGCTGTGAAGGCAACCCGAATTTCGCCCGTAAGAGTGACAAATAATAATATGTTGATGTTTTTTTCAAATCCAAAAATCAACAAGCTTTACGAAAACCTCTCTGACATTCAGACTGTTAGGTTTTAAACAGTTTTTTTTTAAAGTATTATTTTTTTTTTACAATGAAGTCAAACTCGAGGTCAGACGAATTCCCGAAGATTTACCCTTCTACGCACAAATAGAAAAAAAGATATACATACACAAAACAAACAAACAAAAATAATGTGCCGGATGAAGGACGGATGACCCAGAGAAAGGTTAAGAACTTGGTTTGAAATCGCAAAAAAAAAAAAAGAACATTCTCACGGTTTGACTCGCTACGCTGCAATACTCACAATGACTGTAAACCAAATACCTTGGAAGTAGGATGGGTGTGAGCGGAGGGGAAAATGGAACGGGAAGTGGAAGAAGAAGTGAAGAAGAACAGATAAACAAAACTCAGTAAATATAATATTAAAAGATTTTAACATTTAAAAAAAATAAATTAGTGGTTACGCTGCTTTTAACTGCTAAATGGCTAATTGCTTTTTGACAGATTCCCACCGCAGAGGTGAACAGAGAAGAAAGAGAGAGTGAATTGGCCCCACTAAGCTCTCTTTAAAAATTAAGGTCCCACGTAAGTTTATTTTACAGCCAAAAAAAAAAAGAGTAAAACGAGGAGGGAGAGAGAGAGAGAGAGAGAGAGAGAGAGAGAGAGAGAGAGAGAGAGACAGAGAGACAGACAGACAGACAGACAGAGACAGAGACAGAGACAAAGAGACAGAGAGCGAGATAGAAAGAGACAGACAGAGACCTAGAGATGAGTGGTGAGTGGGTTGAAGGGGAAAGGGGAATTAAAAACTTAATAAATACATTTAAAAAAAAACAACTCACGGCAATCGTGGCAATTGCATGTCATAATTTGCCTGCTGCTATACCCCGTCATCAACTACTTAGCCATTTCATTTCGCGCGACTGTGTCTGTCTTAATACCCAGAAAGCGGCCTGAATGGACCGCCGACCGGGGGCGGCACTTTCGCTCTCAAAAGGCCCACAAAAAGCCATCAGATGCAGTTGCAAGTCAGCCTTACAACTCACTACAACCTGGAGGGCTTTCCCACCTGCTAGCTAAGGGTGGTTGGGGATGGAAATAGAAGGTAGACGGGGGTGACGTAGGTGGAGGTTTGGAAGGTGGACGTGGGGTGGGGAGGTGGTAGTGGTGGTGGTGGTGGAAATGGGGGGGGGGGGAGGAGGGATGAAGGAAAGAACCGAGTTTCTCTCTTAGGGTTATAAGTGACCGATAAGGTGGGGGTGGGGATTGGGGAAAGGTCGGGGGGAGGGGGTTGTATGGTGATGGGGTGTGGGGTGGGATGGGGGGGAGGAGAAGGTTAATAAGTAATTATGTAGGTCTCGTGTATTATATACAATACACAATATAATACAACGCATCTTTATTGTATCAACAGGCACAGAATCACAATTTATAACTATATATGTTGGAGAGTGTGAGAGTAGGATTACAGGAGATGCCAGTGGTCATTACAAAATCTCGTTTCTATGTACGTGAATATACATGGTGGAAGGGTAAAAGGGGCTGAAATCTCAATAGTTTCATTAGAGGTATACATAAGTCTCCTCTCTGAAAATCCTTATCGGGAAGAGAGGGGACTATAAACTGATACATACATACAATAGTTTCACAGCGTGCTAAACTTAAAGGCTACGGGAACACGTGGAAGCAGTCACCGAAAGATATTTCAGAGGCAGTAACTTGAGTTAGCTCAATGTTTTCGAGAATCGCGCGTTAGAAAAAGCGAGTAATGATGCTGCTGCTTCTGAATGTGGTGATGGTGGTGGTGATAATGATGATGATGATGATGATGATGATGATGATGATGATGATGATGATGATGATGATGATGATGATGATGATGATGATGATGATGATGATGATGACGCTTTGGAATAATAAGTTTTACTGGAGTGTTTTCTTCATACAAATACATAGAATAAAACAGAGGATTGCGACCATTTCAATGTTGCTTATGTATACATTTGTTTCTTATTATTAAAAAAAATGCATCTCTAACCTGCAATTATTGGTTATAAATGTCATAGCCATTTAAACAAAATCATTTATATATTCTCAACTGAAATCCAACTCTGAGTTCTATTGCAATTAAGAACTTACTCAACTCCACTGCCAAAAAATGTTATAACGTTTCTTGCCTAGCCAAACGATTGATCAATCTCCCACAATAGTTTGTTTGTCATGGAAGATTGTTATGTTATTGCCTGGAGCAAAGGTAGTTTTAGATCTCCCAAAAATAAAACATAAAGGGGAAATATTAAATTGAAATACGAACACAATCTAATCCATGTTTAATCGTGTGGTTGTAACAAGCTACGCCACTTTCTTTTTTTCTCGTTGGCATCTGCGAACAATGCTTGTTACTCAGATGCCTTATCATGCGAATTTTGTGTTTGCAATATTTTATTTGGTATCATATTTCTTTTTATTACTAACATTTTCGTCCAGTTATATGTTGCATCTGCCAAACTGATTTCGTCTGAAGTTTTTTTTGGAAGTCAGTTTAGCATGTGCGAAGTAATACGGGCATCGTAGAGAAAGTGATGCGATCTAAAAAGAAAAGCAACAGTTCCTTAAACATGCAGGCTAAAGATGCAATCAACAAGTGAAGGGAATATCTCTTTTAACAAAATGCTAGATCTGAAATCAAACACTGAGAGTAAACTCCCTCTAACGAGCAGATTAAACCTACTTGAAATGAAAAACTAAAGAAAACTTGCGTTTGACCAGATTACTTGGATCAATCAAAATCTGAGGAAATATCTCTTTGGCAAGGTACCTGATGCAATTAAAAAGGTGATCGAAAATGTTTTTCTACGCCGGCTAAGACGTAGTCATAAACTGAGTAAACCAAAAAAAATTGTTTTACTACCTACATGCCCTGAATGTTTAATAATTTTGCTGAAAACAGACATTAAAATAAACTAACTAACCTGCAGCCTCGATGCAAAAAGAGGTTGTCCAGGCCTACAACAACACCCCCCACACGTCGACCGGGTTCTCTCCTCATTTTCTGCTCTTCGGGCAAGAGCCCCGTCTCCCGGTGGATGACCTGGTGGGCCGTTCTGCGCCGGAGGCCTCAGGCGTGGTGGACTGGGTGCGACAGCACAGGCAGCGGCTCCTTGATGCCCACTCTCGGGCATATAGGCAGCTTCTTCGCGCCGCGGACGAGCGAACTAGACTCATAAACCAGCGAGCAGCAGACCACCCCCTTGCCGTTGGGGACCACGTTTACATCCGGAACCGGGTCCTAGGGCGGAACAAGATCCAGGACTTTTGGCGACCTGAACTTTTCCGAGTGACTACCCGACGAGACCCTCTCATCCACGTCTACACGATTCAACCAGTGGCAGGTGGCCCAGAGCGAACCGTCAACAGGAAAGATCTACGGCCCGCCGGGGAGAACTTCCACCTCCTCCTGGAACCCCCAACGGACCTGACTGAACCAGCATCAGATACAACGAAGGGTGTCGATGGTGCGGGAGAAGGACTAGACCTCTTGTTTGGATATCCGGACGTTGCACCCCCGACCATTCCTCCCAACCTGACGCCAGGCAGGACATCTGGGACTAAAGATCTAGCGTCCCAAGTGTCGACACCACGCCCGGGTCCTGCGCCAAGAAGATCACTGCGTCTAGCACAGAACCCTTTAACAAGGTGCTAATCCTGCTATAAAAAAAAAAACAGAGAAAAATCTCTTTAACATGTTGGCTAGATGCAATGAAAAACTAAAGCTGCTATGTGCAATGAATATCTGCAGATAAACTGCGTTAACAAGCTGAGGTACCATCAATACCTCAGGGGGGAAAATCTCTTTAACAAAGTTTTAAATGCAATTAAACAGGTGATACAGAATTTCTTGCACACTTGCTATGACGTGCCAAAAACTGAACTCAAAAAGGGGATTTAAAAACCCTGCATGCCTCTGTCTAATTTAATTTCGATGAAAACAGACATTAGCCTACAAGATATTAACTTATCTGCAGGCTCCGAGCAAACTATCAAGTGCGGGAAATACTTATCTAAAAAAAAAAAAAGGGGGTGCAAGATCTACGATAAAAAAGAGAAAGAAAATCTCTTTAACTAGTAGTTAGGTGCAATAAAAAACCCAACAACTAAAGATAACCTGCGTTAACAAGCTGACACGTGTCTTCAAAATTTCATGAAACATCTCTGTGGCAAAGTACCAGATTCAATTAAAAAAAAATATGAGCAAGATTTTCTTGCACATAGTCTACTGAACAAAAAATAGTCTTTTTTAACCTGCGTTCCTGGCTGTCTAATAATCCCGATGAATACAGATATTTAAATATACTTACTAACCTGCAGATTTGATGCAATGAAATAGAGCAGGGAATAACTTTTTTTTAACAAGGTGCTAAATCTATCTATCCTATCCTATCAGTAACTTGAAGGTCGTTGGGGCACCACAGATGATCATTTAACCAGCGTACGCCATCTTTCTTTGTCCGCCTCAGCAGCCCTCATGGCTTCGCTCAGTATCAAGCCAGTCCATTCTCAAATGTTGTCCTCCCACCTCTTTTTCTGTCTCCCTCTTCTTCTGCCTCCTTGCACCGTGCCTTGCAGGATGGTCTTTGCAAAGGCCTGATGCTCTGGTGACCTGGCCATACCATTGGAGTTTCCGTTTCTTCAACACTGTGAGCATAAGATCGTGTTGTCCAATGGCTTGTGTGATGGTCTGTCGAATTTCGTTGTTATTGATGTGCTTGGTAAAGGAAATGCCAAGAAGTCTTCTGCAACACCCCATCTCCATGCTTTGTATTCTTCGTTGTAGATCTGCTGTGAGGGTGCATGTTTCGCAAGCGTATATGAAGATGGAGATGACAAGGGAGCGCAGCAACCTTACCTTGGAATGTAGACCGATGGTCCTAAATCTGCAAGAAAATAAAATAAAATAAAAACTGAGAGAAAAATCTCTGTAGCAGCATAGCTAGTGGAAAACCTGAAAATAAACTGAAAGCCTGCAGAAAAACTGCGTTAACAAGCTGACTTAATACCATCAATATCTGAGGGGGAAAAATCTGTTTAACAAGGTTCTAAATGCAATTAAACGGGTGATTAAGACTTTCTTGCGCACATGCTAAGACGTGCCAGAAACCGAATAAAAAAAATTGAGATTTTTTAAAAACCTGCGTCTAATTTAATCTCGATGAAAACAGACATTAAAAGATACTAACTAATCTAACAACTCGGTGCAATTATCAGGTGAAGGAAATACCTATTTTTTTAAATGCTGCTAGACCTGCGATCAAAACTGAGAAACAATCTCTTTAACAAGCTTGTTAGGTGCAATAACACCTTAACCATCTCACCAGCCCTATCCAAACCTGCCTGAAGCGTCTGCTTTTGTTTTGTGTTTTGCTTCCTTATTTGTTTATTAGTTTGTTTCTTTCGTTCACCCCAATTGAATTATATTCTTTTATTATCTTAGATTAATCTCAGGCATTCCACACTAACAGTTATTATCGTATTCTGTAAATTTTATTCTCGGATGCATGCATTGGTTCTTTGAAATGCGTTTAATCCTTTCTGTCTTTTTTTTTTCTTTACTATTATTTGCCCTTCGATTCTGTTGTGCTTCATTGATTCTTATGCTTTCTTGGTATGTAATTGTTGGGAATAATTAATAATATATTTTTGTTGCATTGTTTCCGTTCGCTAGAGACAGTTGATTGTTATAATTTATCGAAGTGTAAAACTCATTTAAGCTTTACATTTCGCGTGCACTTTATGCATTCCATGTTCTATTTGCTTGTCTCGTGAATGCAATTTTGTTGGAACCAATAAGAAACTAAAGATAAACCGAGTTAACATGTGTCTTCAAAATCTGTAGAAAAAATCTCTTTAGAACGATACTAGTTTATGGCATGCAAGTTAGATGCGAACGAAAACTGAGCAAAGATCTTCTTAATTTACAAGTTGACTTCGCTTAATGCCATCAAAATCTGTGGAAAAATCTCTTTTGCAAGGTGCTAAATGCAATGAAAGATGCAATCTAGAATTTTGTGAACACGCAGGCCAAGATTTAAATAAAAATTGAACAACAAACGCATTTTTAGTTTTACTTTCAAGCTCGACTGCCCAATCTGGTCGAAGAGGAACATGAAATCAAATTATTTCTGCAGGCTCAATATTACAACAACAAAAACCAACAACAACGCCACAGCACCACCACCACCACCACCACAACAACAACAAAAACAACAACTCTTTCACAAGGATGAGTTATCAGCAATAAGAATAGACAAATCCATTTAACGAACTGGCTGAGAGGGAGAGGCAGTTTAAAATGGGCGATCAAACATTTCTTGAGGGGCCGGGTAGCTCAGTTGGTAGAGCGGCTTACCGAAAGGTCCCTGGTTCGAATCTCGGATTCGCTGGTTCGCTGGAGTCAGAATAATGTGACCAGTAGTCGCCTCTACGCTCCGGCGTTGAGCATGCAGAACAAGACTTCTCCCCAAACTTAACAAAAAATAAGTTATTTAACTCAAATGCTTGATCTCGATTAAAAAAAAAAAATTAAAACGACCAGTTAACCTGCAAGCTTGATCATATATTGTTAATGTTTTAATGCACATTATGTTATATTGCTATGTCTTAATTTAAATACTCACGTGGAAGTGTGTTTATGAGTGAGTGTGCGTGTGTGGGGTATGCGTATGTGTTTTACTCCTTATTACAGATTTTTTCCTATTAGAGTATTCAATGTAGTAATATCCAGATGAAGCATGTTTGTTGTTGTAGAGTGACTGAATGTTTTACCGCATCACCAAAACAAAATCCTATGTATTTTCAACTCACTGGGTAATAAAAGACATTGAGTTTAAACGCAATGGATGCAATGTAGAAAAATAAGCAACAATGTCTAAAACGAGCTAGCTAAAATGCAGGCCAATGCGATTTAACCCCAAACTGATTTCAACAATCTTTTACCAAGGTGGCAACATTTGGTGAAGGTGCCAGCAGCGACATTGCACACAACAATGATAAGGACTCATCAACTGCAGCCCTTATGTTGCATTGCAAAATGTTTATCAGGATTAGATTACTATCAGTGTTACTTTCTTTCAAGCCAGTGTGAGAGCGGGGGGACGGTAGTAACAAGAAAACATCTGTCTGTCTTGTGATTGTTAAAGTTATCCAACTCAATCATTGATTTGTTTTAACTTCACAGTCATATTAGACTCCCCCGTTGGGGTGCCGGGGGTTTCAGTATAAATAGTATCCCCACTTTCTGGAAATTTAGTGCTTTAAATTCCCACTGTCGCTGTCTTTCTCATTTGTTCTTTCTCATTCCTGCTCTGTTCTATCAATCTGCTATACTATCTTCTTCTTCGCTAGACCAGTCACGTACCTTTTTTCTTGAAAACTCTTTCGGGACAAGACTCCTTATTTGTGTGTGAGGTCTGTTGGATCAGCTTGGGAATATTGGACGCTTCCTGCCAGGTGGTCACCAGAGCTTCCTATGATGTTATTATTTAGCAATTTTATATGTATGTGTTTTGTAAATAATTTATAATGATGTTTGTATTCTATTTTGTTTTTGTAAACGGGGGTTCGATAAATTAGAGTATAGCCTCAGCGTCCCCTGCGTGGGATGTCTTTATTGTAAAGTGACTGGCTGGTGGAGAGCGTTCAGTTTTACCACTAGGGTTGTCTCAGCAGATCTTTTATGCGGATCAGGGGTTGTCCGGTCCTGATTTGGCTCGGAAGAGTCCGCTGGACCTAAAGCAATAATCATGTAATGTAATGTAGTCATATTAGAAATATCACTATGTATGATTATCATTATGTAAAATGAAACAAACCAAAAAAATCCAAAACAATCTATGCTAGCAAAGTAAATGTTCGTTGCTGCAAAAATAATAATAATAATAATAATAATGATAATAATAATAATAATGATAATAATAATAATAATAATAATAATAATAATAATAATAATAATAATAATAATAATAATAATAATAATAATAATAATAATAATAATAATATAGCTCTTTTTCCCAATGAACAATATCAGTTCAAAGCGCAGTACTCACGCATTCATTCTAAACATCCGGCTTCATACAAAATAAAATCAGACACTTGCTAACGAATAAGAGACGAGGGAGGGAGGGAGGAGGGGAAGAGCTAAGGATGGGTGATGGGGTAGGTGGTGACGGTGGTCTGAATCAAAACCAAATAACAAAACAAAACAAATGGAGGAATGACGACAATGATGATTGGAGGCAAGATCAGAAACATTTAAGGAAGAGATGAGTTTTCAAGTTGGATTTAAAAGTAGCTATGTTTGGAGAGCTGCGAAGAGAGAGGGGAAGAGAGTTCCAAGTTAAAGGGCCAAGTACTGAGAAAGATCGACGGCCAGCAGAGGAGAGTTTGTAGCGAGGTATGTGAAGCATGAGGGTGTTAGAGGAAGAACGAAGATTTCTAGAAGGCTTATAGAATTGAATGTTCTGGGTGAGGTAAGAAGGGGCTAAGCCATGGACGCACTTGTAACAAAAAATAGCGAATTTGTAGATAATTCTATTTATACACTGGAAGCCAGTGGAGTGAATGTAGAAGGGGAGTGAATTTCGAAAACAAATAATGGGAAGATCTACAATAAATGATCATCCCTAGTACTTACGTTTGGGACTTAAATTAAACTGTAACAAGCTTGTACACTTCCCCCATAGACATTCCTTATCCACCTCTTTCCCAAGAGACACCCTCGCCTTACTCTCCTCCAGATTTTAAAAGTTAAATGTATAATGATTGGACTAGCTCCTATAACTACATCTGGGTGATAGTCCTCTTATAAAGATTGAAAATAGCGCACGACACACCTCAAGCCACCCAGCTGTGAATGAGTACCTGGATCTGTTTAGAATCGGGGAAGGTAAAGCAGTGAGGGAGAGCAGATAGGCACTGCCCTCATTAAGCTGGCCTAGAGAAAAGGAATGTCACAAACGCTTCCCTCCCCAACGACCCAAAGTGTACGGGAACACCTTTACCTTTACCTTTACATCTGTGCCAATATGTCATTGAAGTGACTGAACGCTCTCTTGGTGACCAGCCAGAAATACATGAAACGTTAACATCATACCTTTAAAACGACAACGGTAAGTTAAAGTGAGTCTGAAGTCAATTTTTATCCTCAAACATTTTACACCAGATAGCATGATTATATGACAGAATAGTTTATAAAACACATTATTGGGGTGAAGGCTGTCCTATAAGCGTGTACGCCGCTTAAAACGACATTCCGTCCCTGCATTATATCGTCATGCACCTCGCGATTTTCCTACTATTCTGATCTCGACTTCAGACGCACTTTAAAGAACATGAAAAATGTTAATGTCGCTTCAGTCTTTTTGTCACTTTTTGTTCAGGGCGAAAGCGATCTTTCATCTTGATAGAGTCGCTCAACGATGCAACCGAAACTAATCGACTCGTCTGCCAAGTTCGCTGGCTCTGTTTATTCAAGCATGTTCGCACAGCCGGCTTTGAAATGTTGCTTGGTTTCAAGTGCTTCCCCCTCTCCACCCCCCCATGCCCCTCACCCACTCACCCACCCCCATCTTTTTTTGAGGGGGCAAGTCTTTAGCTCTCTTACACTTCCATTCTTCGATACAAAGTAGCAAATGAGAGGGGAGGGGGAGGGGGAAGGAGCGTCTTTCTTCTCTGGGAAAACTTTCTCTTAACTCAGTAACTGCTTGAATTTGTCTCGGCTCTTCAAGATCATGCTCCGAATCGCTGCGCAAACTCCCCCTCTTTGTCAGCAATGGTGACACTTACTGGAAAAAGGACCACTTTGTGCCCGTCAAGAAAGAATATGTTAGTAGTTGTACTGTTTGAAGCCACCAGAAGGCTTCAAAGACAGATCCCCCCCCACCCCCACCCCGGCGTACAATGTAAAGAATAGCAGTACCAGTCTTTTTGGAGAGCGAACTCAACTGACAATATTAGACTTTGTACGGCAGATTTATTCTTCTCTGATGTTTTTGTCCTCTCCACATACACTCCTTAATCTTTGGTCCCTCTCGGTCATCATAAATGTAAAGTTTAAAGTTTAATTTAAAGTGGATGAGGCAGTTTCATTTCTTTATTTATTTAAATTTATTTGTTTATTCATGTATTTATTTATGGGGTGGCCTGTCTTTATTTATTCATTTATTTATTTATTTGTTTATGGGGTTGGTCTTTCACCTGCACTTTTGACAGAATGAACGGGTGCTTTTCCGTATGTCTGGGTTCTTTCACATGTCCCCACGGCGACACTTAACGGAAGGGCTAAAGCATAGTATAAAGAGTAATTTTTTTTAAAAGCCGGTTCAAGTGAGTGGTGAAGGGTAATTGTTCTCACTGGAGTCGACTTTAAAAAAAATTAAAAGGTCAGATTGGCCCAGTGGTGGTAGATCACCACCAAGCTCTCCCGCGCGCCAAGCAAGCGGTCTACCACCGGGCCAGTCTGCCAATCAAAGCAGTTATTCTATTTGCCCGATAACGCATTTTATGAATGCAAGAGTTGGGTGTTCACCGCCTTTAGCAGATCTTTGAGCTTGGGGTGGGAGGTTAGAGGGGGAGAGCGAGGGGGAAGTGGGGGTGGGAGGGGAAGGGGACAAAAACAAGTTTTATAAGAACACAAGAGAAGAATGTAGTCTGGGAGAAGAGAATGGGGTTGAAGAAAGCATTTCCGAGCTGTGAACAATCCATTTTCCAAATCCATACACACAAAATGACAAAAATTAACAATTATAATCACCGGTAGAGAAATCTAAACTCCAGCATTTGGATCATACAGCGCAGTTGGGCCTAACGAGGTTTACTCCCTCTATTTTATTTATATAGAGAGTCAATCTCAGCTGCGCTGCGTGCATTTTTTGAGGGAAATGGTGGGTAATGGTGGGTAATGTCGTCGGACACCATGTAAAGTTAAAGTTGCAGCAGACGCATCCAGCAAAAGGGAAACTAATATGAATGTCCCTGCACGCGGTGAAGGGAATAATGACGCAACAGGGGACGTCAGCGGGATGATTATGTCGTCATAGCAGGGGCGGCTATAATCATTTTCGACGTCGCCAATGTGTGCCGGATTCACCCGCTTTTCTCTCACGCTTCTGCCTTTCACTTTCACATAATTTTTAATTTTTGTCCCGTCTTTTCTTCTACCTCTCGCCACGGAAATCCATGACTTTAATAAAGAATCCATGCTCTCTCTCTCTCTCTCTCTCTCTCTCTCTCTCTCTCTCTCTTCTCTCTCTC